>OY720200.1:2280000-2880000 GCA_963082885.1 Parascotia fuliginaria
TATAAATATCTCGACAACTACACACAACGCCATCTAGACCCAAAATAGCTTGTGTAATAAGTTTTAGAATGCGGATATACATACTTAATCACTTTTTTTTGTAAGTCGTAAATACATACATTATACATAGAAACACCCAGACCAATGCAAACAGACTGTGTATGGACTGCCACGCAGACATCGTGGGTTCGATTCCCGCTCAGTGAAAACACAAATATTTCCACTGAGCGGGATTCAAACCCGCGACCTCTGCGTGGCAGTCCATACACAGTACCACCGAACCACAGAGGTCATCAAAAGTAACTTGCGATCCTGCCAGGACTTTACCCGACTCACTCGATCTTCAAACTCTTCTCTAAGAGTCGGAATATAATACCACTAAAATACAAAGTAAAATACTAACTCATTAACAATATTTATAGTGGCACCAGTTTAATTACCTACTATAGGCAATCTAACACTCTATTTGGCTTTTGGAATGGTGTCCACCACTTTTGTATACCACTGACTGCTTACCATCAGGCAGAGTGGGATCACTTTGGTAGGCTACTATAAAAAGTACCTATTTATAAGATACTTCGCCCGCGCGTAAATTATGTTATCTTGTATCCCTCGACAACCAGATCGATTTTAGGGATAAAAAGTAGCCTATGTCCGTCTCCGGCACCGAATCTATATACATACCATTTTCCATTAAAATCACACACACACACACACGCACAAACTTTCGCATTTGTAATATTAAGAGGATTATACTGAATAGCAATACTAACGAATACCTATAAAAGACTTTTACTACAATATATTCTTAAAACCTGCCATAAATTGAAATGTTTTAAAAACGCTACCTTAACAGTAACTAAATTGTTCTTCTATCTTTATCAGAAAATCTACAGTTTCTAACTGCAACGGTTTTCACCGATTAAAGGACAGATTTCTATTACTTTAGTAAAGTTCCTTTGACTTGGCCACAAAGTTGGAGCAATTCTTGGTGAGTGTTTTATATAAAATATTTTATTTTGGATGAATATAATACTTTTCGTTTTTGTAAACGGAAAGGACAAACTCTTAGGAGTTTTAGACTTTTTATTACGTTAACGATCTATGAAGTAATATTTCTATCAAAGTCAGGGGTTCGGTCCCATTTGATTCATTTTTAGGGTTTCTCTCCCAAAGGGTAAAATGGGACCTTGTTATTAAGACTTCGCTGTCCATCCGTCCGTCTGTCACGAGGCTGTATCTCATGAACCGTCATAGTTAGACAGTTAAATTTTCATAGATGAACTATTTCTGTTGCCGCTATAACAACAAATACTAAACAGAATAAAATAAATATTTAAGTGTGCTCCCATACAAGAGATATAATTTTTTTGCCGTTTTAATAGATACGGAACCCTTCGTGCGCGAGTCCGTCTCGCACTTGGCCGGTTTTTTTATGATCACTGGTCCAGTCTGTTACACGTGATATGAACAATTATTTCTTCGGAATTCTCTTTTAGCTGATTTTATTGTATGCTACATCCTAGAAATACATAAACGAGATAATATAATGCATACAAAAATGGCTGCAAACTTAATATATTAATACTCTTTTTTTAGTTAGAAAACAGATTAAGAAAAAAGAGAGTACAATATTTAATACACTGGAAAACAATATAAAAAAAAACTACTGATCGATTCTTAATTAAGCAATACCCTAAATCGGTCCCCTCAACATTGCAGCAAACTAAGTTTCATCCAATATATCGAAATCATGAAAATAACATTTATAAGTAAAACGGACAATTTACTAACAAGGTCTTATTCGAATATAATTTCAAAGGGGACATCCCTCGAATTAGAAAGGTCTCGTCGATCCTCAGCGGCGCTTAAAGAGGTCAACTTTTCGAGCCCTAAGGTTCACATTACTTAAATCTCATTTCGTTTTTGTCGGGTCATTTGTAATTTCAAGTAGCTATTTTTATCTTTTTTCTTGCAACCTAAAAAGCGCGATTGAATTATAGTTACTATCTAAAATATGGTTTGATGTATCCCTCGGGAACCAGACCGATTATTGGGATAAAAAGTAGCCAATGCCATCTCCGGCACCGAATCTATTTACATACTAATTTTCATTGAAATCGGTTCAGCCGTTTAGGCGCTGAGTAGTACACACACACATACATACTTTCGCATTTAAAATATAATAATATCACGACAACTACACACTGCTATCTAGACCCAAAGTACATAAGCATAATGTTATAGCTTATAGTATGGGTTCTAGAATGCGGATATACATACATATATACTTTTACTTATACGTGGCAGTCCGTGTACAATACCACCGAGCCACAGAGGAATGCATTCTTTGATCATTGTTCTTACTACTGTAGTAAATACTAGCGGTCTGCCCCGGCTTCACACACAACAGCCCTCTGTACCTAGCTCTGTCGCATATCAATAATATTTTACTATTCGATGAATCTTTGGATCTATTTAGTGATAAGGAACCGAAACTCTTGACCATAAGTGAGCGTTACCTTGAGTCAATTGCATCCCCTAGTACAATTTTATAATAGAAACTACTATGTATCTATCTACCTACTTTTATTTATTATTATACGTCATGTACTTATGTTAAAGTTCCTACTAAGTATTTTAAGTGTTGTTGTGTATAAATATTCTATTCTGTTTCTCTAATAATTTTAATTTTATGTATGTTCTTACCAATAACTTGTACGTGTGGTTTATACTGTCAGTGTAAGTTGGTAAATAAATAAATAAATAAATAAATATTTTTTTATTAACATTTTGGAATAAATAAAGATAATCTCTCTCGCTGCGTTGCTCTCTGCGCTGCGTGGAGCAACACCGACATTTTTTGTAAATTTTTTTATACCTTGGGTTGGTTTTCATAGGGATTTCTAAGGATTTCTATGTTTTTCTAGTAATATATAGAGCCTATGTTACTCAGTGATAATGTAGCTTTCTAATGGTAAAAGAATTTTATAATCGGTTTAGTAGTTTTTGAGTTTATTCGTTGCATACAAAAATACAAATCTCCTCTTTACAATATTATTTTAGATATAGATTTACACTAACATAGAAAATATTCTGGACAAAAACAATCATGTAAGAAAACAGGTAAATTTCATTGGAAGAAGTGTTTCCAACAAAAACATAGATTCTTAATCTTAGTGACAAAGTACAGACGAGACGACAGTTTGGATTACGTTCTATACAAGTAGACGTGGTAAACACGAGCTTGGGGCGAAAATAAACGAAGTATTCTAAAAAGGACATAAGTTTTGTAATATTCGTGATAAAATTTTGTCTTATATTGATCGGAATATGGTTTAAAATAGCTAAAAATTTTTCAAATCGGTTCATAAATGACCGAGATATGAGGTAACAAACATACAAAAAAAAAAAAAAAAAAAACATACGACCCGAATTGATAACCTCCTCTTTTTTGAAGTCGGTTAAAAAGGGTATGGTTTCAGTGAAGTAGGGTAGGTTATTTGATAATAAGGTCGATTTTACTTTAGCAGAATTTTACTGAATTGTGATGCTATCAATGTTGCTATGGTATTTAGTCTTAACAGTAACAGCTTGAGTATTTATTTAAGCTTATATAATCTAAATTAATAAATATAAAGAAGATTGTATAATCTTTATAATGACTGCCTCTGTGGTTCGGCGGTACTGGTTACGGACTGCCACACAAAGGTCGCGGGTTCGATTCCTGCTCAGTACCAATATCTGTGCGCATGAACATGTCTAATTGCTTTGGTCTGGGCGTTTCTATGTATAATATGTATGTACTCACAAAAAAAAAGAAATTGAAGTATGTATATAATAACACGAGCTATAATATGCTTACTTTGGGTCTAGATGGCGTTGTGTGTAGTTGTTGTGATATTGTACATAAGATTCAAGTACATTGTCACTCTTCATAAATGATTAAGGGTAATTTTAACCTGTTAAAGTGGTTCAGAGCGGTTCAGTACCAGTTAATGTTTTTACCTTCACTGGTTCGAAGCCGTCTGCAAAAAACCGATTTTGACGATTTCGATGATTATAAGTAAATTTTAGAACACTATTATTTAGTTTAAGTTTTAAATTAAGTGGCCCTCTAATGTTGCTACTAGCTCTGCATAGTAGAAGCATGCTCTAGTCCTATCATATCATCACATCAGCCCAATATAATCCCACTCTTACTATTCTCATATAGAGAAGGCATGAGCATTAATCACCACGCTTGCTCAAGGCAGATTGGCAATTTCATACTTTTAAGTCCAGGTTTTCTTAGATTTTCACGATGTTTTCCTTCACTGTCAGTCAGAAATGTCCAAGATAAACTTAGAAAGTACATGATTTGAAAAATCACATTGGTACTTGCCCAGATTCGAACTCACTACCCCGTGTTTACGAATCGGGTGCCTTATCCACTGAGCCATTTTTCTCCAGGATACTAACAACTAAAATACCCCATAAATTTCAGTTGTACCTATTTATTGAACTAGACTAGAGTTTCATTCGATCTCAAACAAACGCCTACGGAAACTTTCATAGCAATAGTGACGTATTGCATCATTCAGATTTACAAAGGCGCTTATATTAAAATATTGAAATTTTGAAAATTGCTAAAAATATATTAAACATAATAAAATATAGCCTGTGTTACACGTCTTATTTATAGAAGGTAAAAGTGTTTTTTAAATCGGTTTCGTAGATCTTGAGTCAAATCGGAACATACAAACAAACAAATCTTTTCTCTATACAATATTAGTTTAGTTATAATCAAATAATTATATCATCAATTTGTATTTCAATTAACGTTTATACAATGTTACAGTATAAGTTTTGACAGTAGATTAAAAAATAGAAAAAAAAATTGCTGAATAAAAATGAATAAAGGAATCGCGTGAAAAGCGTGATCCACGCTGCGCTTTCTTTATTCATTTTTATTCATAAGGTCCTCATAAGGTGAGCCGTTGGCCTGATAAGAAATATAAGAATGATAATGATAAAGTACAGGGACAAACGGGACCTTATTACTAAGACTTCGGTGACCGTCCGTCTGTCACCAGGCTGTGTCTCATGAACCTGCCGGTTTTTCCAAAGATTATTAACAGATAATAAATTCAAAAGGAATGCATCATCATTAGTGTTTAACATGTTTTCTTCTTCAGTTCTAAGCGAGCATAGTATGAACAAAAATAACATAACATAATAACATCATACTTTTTCTCAAATGGATAAGCAGAGACGTTTTCTAGATATAACTACAAAAAAAAAAAAATGACAAAACGTCAGCTAATTAACCTACAGCCAGTTCGCTGACGAGGTCTGAGCCATGACAAGAACTGGCAACAAACTCAGGCTACTCTTTTCAAATGCCAGGTTATAAATTTTTTTGTAAGTTACTATTTCAAGTAGCACGCAAAGTGACACAGCAATACACTTAACTCTAGAGGTTTTTTATTATAATTTTATTATAATTACAGTTTTCTATGTTTTATAGCAAAAAATAAAAAGTAAAAGATACACAGTTTTTATTGAAGCTTACTTTTACAAGAACATAAACCGTACCTGTCGTAAAATGTAAATTTAACTGGATCCTGACCGTTGTAAATAAACTACGCTCTGCCTAATTTAGTCAGGACCCGTTTAAGTTTAACTATTGAAGTAGAAATGGCATAGATTGCTATAATATTATAGTCCACACATCCTGAATTATAAATGCGAAATTTTATGTATGTATGTGTGTGTTTGTTGCCACTCAGTGCTTAAAGTGCTCAGTGTAGATAAAGTCGGTGCCGGAGATGGACGTATGCTACTTTTTATCCCGAAAAACGATCTGGTTCCCAAAGGAAGACAAAACACATTTTGTCAACCAAGGCAATGTTTTGTAAATAAACTCAAAAATAACCTTGAATTCGAACCGTATTAAGAGGAGAAAATAAGGTTAGAAGGTAAAGAATGCTCCAGCGACTGAAACTGAGCTCTTTATAAAAAAAGAGTTACGAATAAAACGATTAATTTTTTTTATATTAGCCTGCCGAAGTGACTCCACTGTGCCTGATGGTAAGCAGTCAGTGGAATCCAGAAGTGGCGGACACCATTCCAAAAGCCAAACTACTGGTATGGTGGCCTCCACTATGGCAGCTTAGTGAGATGCTTTTCACGCCCCGCTTAAAAGACCCAGGATCAAAATTAGATAGGAAAACATGCGCTGGCAAAGAGTTCACACACATTTCAAAAAGTCAGTCAGTCAGAGAGTAGTTTGACAAAATTACTCTGAAATTATGTGTACACTCCTGGTTTGCACCGTCTGCTCATCTAAACTACTAATAGTATAAAAAGTGAAGATTGGATTTTTGCATGTTTGTTTCTTTTAAATCAAGATCCACATAACCGATTTAAAATTCCTTTACCTTCTATAAATAAGACGTAACATTAGGCTATAATATTATTTTGTTTAACATATTTTTCAGTCAATTTCAATATTTTAAGCGCCTTTGTAAATTTAAATGATGGAATACGTCACTATTGCAATGATATTTCCTGTAGGTGTTTGTTGTGAAACCAAATGAAACTTTGGATACTGAAGCGAAGCGAGGGCGGACGTCTAGTATTTTATCTATACATATAATAAAATTGGAGTGTCTGTTTGAAATATTCAAATAACCGTTTTTTACTACATGTATATGAATATATATACGGTACATACAGCAAAATAACATTTCTTACAATTTTTGTCTGTCTGTCTGTTTGTCTGTTTGTTCCGGCTAAGATTTGAAATGGTTGGATTTCGATTTCGATTTTGACGGGACTTTTATTGACAGGTAGCTGATGTAATAAGGAGTAACTTAGGCTACGTTTATTTTAGATTTTTTTTTTATAAATAATAATATGCGATGTAACCGGCATTTACGCGGGCAGAGCTGCGGGCAACAGCTAGTGTTTGAATAAAATTCTGTGTCTTAGCTAAGTCCTTACTAATCCAACTTACTGAGCCTCTAAAGTAATTCCTCTAATTCATCCAAAAATAGCTATCTTAGTCATCATAATATTAGATTCTCAAAGATATATTTAATGCTACTGAATTTTTTATACTGTGGTCCCTAGACTCAAATTAAGGGCAAGCCACAACCGTGAATGCCTGAAAAGAGGCCGTAATTACGGACTGAAATATTCAACCGGAATAAACTGAGACACCGGCTGTTACGTCATAGATGGACTGTCAGCAAAAAACTAAATAATTTACATCGTATTGAAAAAAATAGATTGGTGTTTTGATCAATCTATACTATTATCTAAAGCGTAAGATTTTAGCGCTCAATTGAACTGCTGGGACGATATCTGGAGCTACCAGTCGGATTTGAAAAAATATTTTTGCGTATGATAGCCCAGTTTTCGAGGAAGATTATAGGCTATGTAACATCACGCTACTGGCGACGGGAGCAGAGCAGTGACCAAAGACGCGGGTGAAACCGTGCCGTGGCAAGCTAGTTTTATTATATTTTTTCATTTAAACTTCATGCACTCAGGTACATAGGCGCGGACTTAATATAAACATTCTCTATCAGTCAACCTTAAATAGTGCATAAAACAACGTAGTAGGTGCAATGAAAATTGGTATGTAGATAGAATCAGTGCCGGAGACGGACATAAGCTACTATTTATCGGTCTAGTTCCTGAGGGAGACAAAACACATTTTAGGCGCAGGCAAAGCCGAGAGGCGCAGCAAGTAAAATATAAAATATGTCTGATTAAAATATTCAATTTCTTTAAATTCTATTCGTTCTAATTTTATACCAATCGTTATTAAAATTGAAGGCAATATAAATTAACTAACTAAAATCAATTTGACTTCATTGTTAAACAATTGAAAGGTTAACAAGTAACATTCCATTTTATTAAAAGGCTCGAAAGTTATTTATAAAATATTAAACAAAGATTTTGTAGAATTTGAAGGAAATGGGGAAGGTATTTTAATTAAGGCCGAGGGTATTAAGTAGCAATTAAACAGCCCGTGTACTAAACAGTATAAAGAAGACATTGATTTATATAAATATGTATGTTTGTTTTAGCACGCTAATCTCTTTAACTACAGGACGGATTAGAAAATTGGTTTTGCGTATAGCTCGAGAAAGGTTATTTATAGGCTGTGTAACATTACTCTACTGGTGACGGAAGCAGTGCAGTAAGTGAAGACGCGGGTGAAACTCTACTTACTACACTCCTGGGAGGAAATAAATATTTCTTATTTCCAGAAACCACAATACATAATAAAAATAAATATATTTCTATTGTATTATTTTGTTGACGCTACTTTCTAGTGTTAAGTTCTGCATTCATATCTCTGCGACGTGTGGCCTCTCTTTGTTTCATAGCTTCTATTTAAAGTTAACTTATATAGCGCTCCCTATTTTTATCCTTTGTCTATTCTAGATTGAAATATATTGTTAAAATATGCCATTTGTTTATTTTTATAATTAATTGTACAATTGTGGTTTTATATTTTATGCTATTTTTTATACAACTTTGGTGCAAAACAAGCATACGGTCCACCTGATGGTAAGTGGTAACCTTAACCTATAGAGATGGCTGTGTTTTATAAGCATCGCAGAAGTAATAATGCTTAGAAAAGCCGTTGCCGACCAAAGAGTAGGGGATGAGGATAGAAAAGGGAATGATTAGTAATTGATATCTCGTTCTTTTTCCTTTTCATTTCTCATTTCGCTCATTAATAAACATTTATGTTCTTTTTCTTCTAGACCTTAATATGGGGTCAAATTTTATTTTCCTAAAATTCAACTACGCTTACGTGCTACGTATTTGGAACAATAGCTCTATGTTGTTCTTCAATAAATAAATTATTATTATTTATCTGGCTTCTAAATAAACTTGTCATGATTATAAGAAATGTCTCCATATTATATCGTTTGTATCTTGTCTATAGTAATGTGAAATTTTTACTGCGATCTAATTCTGCGATACGTTAAAGTTGACAGGAAAAATATTTGAAAATTTAGTTCTCAGTAAATACTAGAGAAAATATTTTAATCAGTACGGTAATCAAAAACAAACGCTTACTTATGGTAGAGCAACTTAAAGAATATACATTTATGACTAAATCATCTTGCGTTTATAGTAACTCGATCAAAAGGGAATATTAAAAATACGAAAGTTTAATTTGCGTATGTGTGTGTGTGTGTTTGTTACCACTCAGCGCCTAAACTGCTGAACTGCTTTTGATGAAAAACGGTATGTACATAGATTCGGTGTCGGAAACGGACATAGGCTACTTTCTATCTCGAAAATTGGTCTGGTGCCCGAGGGATACAAACAACCAAATTTTAGGCGCGGGCGAAGCCGTGGGGCGCTGCTAGTACTTAACAAACATGTCCAGGATCGGTCAATACGTAATAATTTACTTTTTTTGGTAGTAGGTCCACGCTAGTTTCAACATGAATAGGCCGGATCGTCCGGGGAAGTACTACCCTCTCATAGAACATCGAAGTAAGAGTATTAGTATCCGTATTATTGCGTTTCGTTCGGTGAGTGAAAAAGCCGGCGGCCGAATTTTCCCCCTTTCCTCTTTCCTCACTTCTCTCATTCCCTTCCCCTAACCCCATTCCCAGCCGCCATACCAGCAGTTTAAGACGATGGCGTTTGGTATAGTGGCCACCACTTCTGGATTCCACTGACTGCTTACCATTAGGCGGGGTGGAGTCACTTTGGTAGGCTGATATAAATAAAAAAAAATACTACGCCAGCTAAGGTGCCAAAAATTGGGGGAGGCTATGTCCAGCAGAAGACACCTTTAGATGGACATACATAACTACACGCTTGTCTACCATTACTGGGCTAAGCAGAGACTATAGAACGACATTTGCTGCGATCCAAACATACCTCCTCTATCGCCTTATGATGTATTCCAACGTCGGAGTATACTTTACAAACGTAAAAGCATCTCACAAAGTCAATAATTTGCGAAGATGGCTTTTGCAATGATGTTCACTAGTAAAATACATCTAGACTCCGAACAAAAAACATAATAATGCAAACTTTTGTTTTGTAAGATTTTGTTTATTGCCGATAGTGGCTTATAAGCAAACAGTCCATCTGATGGTAAATGGTAATGTCGCTCATGGACGACTCAGAGTCCCTGGCATTGCTCTAAAATGCCAGGGACTTTGCGAAGTCGCTGCCTACTGTGAAGGGGAAAGGAGGGAATTTGGTACGGATACTAGTACACTTATATATCGATCTTCTATGAGAGGATAGTACTTCCCCGGTCGATTCGGCCCATGCATAATGGAACCATCAGCGTGGATCTACTAACGTATAGAAATTGAAAAAACCTCTTACAAAATAAAACGCACTTTCAGCATTATCATAGCTGACAAATTAATGAACCAAATTAATATACCCGCATTATTAAATAACTTCGATATTGTTAACCTGTTCGATCAACCGCTCAATCACGATAACCGATAACAATACAATACTTAGCAAACTTTCTAATAAAAAGAGGTTCCGTGGAGTATGCTTTTTAGGAAATATCAGTTGTATGTTAGTAGCTGTAAAGTTTAAAATTACAAACATACATTTGTATTTTTCTGCTGAGGATATGATGTATTAAATTTTCGTATTTATTTATTTATTTTATATTTCGTGTTTCCATGTATAATATGTATGTATTTACAAAAAAAAGTATATAAGTATGTATATCCGTATTCTAGAACCCATAACACAAGCATATAATATGCTTACTTTGGGTCTAGATGGTGTTTTGTGTAGTTGTTGAAATATTATTATTATAATTATTTTTTAACATCTATCTAAACACAGCGAAAGAGCTTGTTTGTTTGTTTTAACGCGCTAATCTCTAGAATTATCAGTCGGATTTGAATAATTCTTTTGGCGTATTACAGCCCAGTTATAGGTTAGGCTATGTACCATCACGCTGCTGGTGAAGGGCGCAGAGTAGTAAGCAAAGCCGTGCGTAAAACTGCGGCCGCGGCAAGTTATTAGTAATATTATATTTAGCGGTTAATCTTATCAAAATATCTCTGAGAACTAAATTTTATCATACAAATTGATATTTTACATAGAAATTCGTTTTTAACGTTTCTCTTCCCGGAACCCTTTCCTATCTTAACGTTACCTACAGACCCCTAATCTGCTTTATTTAATGAACCCAACCAGTCCAGAGGGATTAATGGTTAAGTTAACCCCGATTTTGTCTACTACAGATTATTAAAGGTCCAAGTTGGTGACGTGGATATGAATCTGGGTCAATCATGTGGTAAGATAGTTTGTCCCATTAGATTTGTCCCAGTTCGTTATAATTTTAGTGCACAAGGCCACATATAGAAAAGATATAAATAATTATAACAGGAAAGTTTATAATACACTATTTTTTATAACCTTAATAAAATTAACAATCACGAACTATCAAAATAACCTCTTCTTGTGTTTTGCCAATAGCTCTACATTTAAGTATTTTCATTTAAGAAAAACCACGAAATGAAATTAAAATGAAAACGAATTTTTCTATGATCTAAAAATATGTTCTTAGGGAAAGGGCTTACAAAAGTACAACACCAAGTTCTAGCGAAACTTTGTGATTTTATTTTAGAAATATACCTACCCGTGAGAGATCAGAGATTGTTAATCTTTATTTTATTTATATTGATAAATTTATCTATTGTCAAAAGTAAAATAGATATTATATAATTATGTTTCGGACGTTACTTTGGCTTTAAAAAAGATTCGTCCGAAAGACCACTTAAAAATTTAATAATGAAATTCTTGTTTCGACCTGATCGGACGAAACTCAGCGGCCGAAACGCCTACTAAGCCATCTGTGGAACTCGACGTATCTATGTTAACTAGTACTTGTACATTTTCAACCGTTCACTTTACGGCGCCATGCAACATGCCAATCCACTCGCTGTCTGTTTCGACCTTAAGTCAAACCTACTTTTGACAGGTTACGAGTTTTCACTGTAACATACAAAACTTGCTTGTGTGCTTTGGACAGTTTGTGGTGTCACAACTGATGTTTGACGAGTGTTGACAATTGTGTGCAAGTGACACTTTTACACTGGCGGTGTGGAATCGATTTGTGTGCGGGATAAAAATGCTGTGGCTTTTGAGGCTTATTGGTGTAGTATCGCTAGATATAAGTAATTTTGTCTGTTAAAGTATTTGGCTTTGTCTCAGGAGGTTGTTGATGTGGAATATAGATTATAAATAAATCTTCTATCTAGGTTTGCGTTAGATTGTTTGAATGTGAGTCTAATGCAGCAAAAGAAGATATGAGGGTACGGCGCATATTGTGAAGAGGCCTTTAAAACCCAAATAGAGGTCTATAATGTGTTGACAAAGGCACAATTAAGTACAAGCACCAGTAACCGACGTGTGTGTTTAAAAAAAGATTAATAAATGTTGAAGAGGCAAAGGAGGCAGAGGCTATTAAACACTATTTGCTAAGTGGTGTTCAATAGTCTCTGCTGACCCCATTAATGGGAGACAGGCGTGAGGTTATGTAACCCAAAATGTATGTACCCCAAAATTTTCTTCATATTTTTAACACGGACCTTTAAAACGACACGTCAAAGTGGCTTTAGTGAGCCACCATGCTTGCAGTTTGATACGATAAATTTTGAGAAGGTGTTAGCTTTTCCTGGACTCGACAGTTTACCATCTCACTAAGCCGCCATAGTGGAGGCCACCATACCAGTAGTTTGGCCTTTGAAATGGTAACTTCTGGTTTCCTCTGACTGCTTACCATCAGGCAGAGCCGAGTCACTTTGATAGACCAAATCTTAATATTATAAAGATCTTTGCAATTTCGTAATTTTTTGTAGGCGTTTGTTGTGACCGCATAAAACTATTGATTCCGAAGCGAAGCGAGGGCGGTCGTCTAGTATTTTAATATTTTAGTAATAATATTTATTTGGCAATATGAAAAAATACATAGCATGTTACACTTGGATGTACATTAGTGTTCTATTTGTGAATAATGGTCCCCAGGAAAATTCTGTGTCCAAAAAAGAAAATGCGGACTCTGTCATTATCTAAAATCTATTACAGCTTACCTCACGGGACTTTCAACCTAAACTTTCTCTGAAATAAGAAGTGCTAAAATTAAAGCCGGATTTATAGCCCTCAATAGCGAAGAGGCAAGACATAAATATATCAACTACAGTGATCCGTCTTCTGTCAGGTTAGAAAAGTTTAAGTGCAAAATAAAATTATTCGGCAAATTGGGTTTTAAGTTTTGATGTAGGTATACAAAAGGGTAAGCTAAGTGACAGCTACATAATGATGGAAAAGTTAAGTTAAGGAACCTTTTTAGGGTTAGTTTTTGGATGGGTATTTTTATAGTAGAACAAAACATCTATGTTTTTTACAATTACAAAAAGAAAAGTAAAGTTTTCACAGACAATTATGGTACATCTAGAATCTAAACCCTTGATCAATCTCTTGCAGAGAAGCAAGTACAAGAATATTTTAATACTATTAAATGCGAAAGTTTGTGTGTGTGTATGTAAGTTTGTGTATGTTTGTTACCACATAGCGCTTTAACGGCTGAATCGATTTCGATTAAAATTGGCATTTACATACATTCTGTGACGGAGACGGACATAGGATACTTTTTATCACGAAAATCGGCCTGGTTCCTAAGTTACATTAATTAAGCACATACCGATTGCCGCGTGGGCGAAGCCGCACGGCGCAGCTAGTAACTGGTATAAAATTGAAAGTTAAAATTCTATAGCATCTTCCAGTCCAGCTAAGAGATAAATACTAGTACTAATACTATATTGGTCTTTCATAAGCTTCATTTTGACCATCGATTGCTCGCTACCTTTAAACCGTCGCTCAACCATGTTTTATATTTTAAATATAAATTAACCTATCATCTGACCTTTAAACATTTTATTATTCTATCCACTACAAATTATTATGATAATTTTAATAACCTTTTAAACAAGTTTAATGTCATACAAACTAAGAATAATAAATGTATTTAAATGAACTACTGAGACGCTTGTTGCATTATGTAGGTATATTTATATTATTTACATCATAGCAATATCTTCTGGCTTAGTAATTCTGTATACGGATTGCCGCGCATATATCTCGGGTACAATCTTTGAGAGGGGTAAAATGATATTCGGTGCTTCTATTGTTTAATTCTTAGCCTAATACTAAGAATTAAACAATCGAAAATTGTCTTACCTCCAGTTTCTGAAAGGCTGATCAACGAAAAATTAACTAATCACCTGTTAAATCTCATGTGAAGTACCTAAAAGCATGCTAAAAGCTTGGATAATTAGTTTAATTTCATCTAATCAGTTAATAATTAGATTAGGTACTTTACATGAGATTTAACAGGTGGTTAGTTAATTTTTCGTTGATCAGCCTTTCAGAAACTGCGGGCTAATATTATAAACAAATAGGTATTTTAAAGGAGAAAGTTTCTTTGCAACGATTTAATCTGCGTTACCGATTTGAAAAACTCTTAAACCTTTAGAAATCAATATATGGAGCGGGTAACGGGGAGTGGTATTTTATTATATTCAACATATTTTTCAGTTATTTTCAGAATTTCAATATTTTAAGCGCCTTTGTAAATCTAAATGATGCAATACGTCACTATTGCTATGATATTTTCCGTAGGAGTTTGTTGTGAGACCGAATGAGTTTGATACCGAAGCGAAGCGAGGGCGGACGTCTAGTCTAAACTATTATCTATAGCGAAAAAGTTGGTTTGTTTGAACGCGCTAATCTCTAAAACTACCACTCGAATTTAAATTATTCTTTTTGCGTATGATAGCGTAGTTCTTGAGGAAGGTTATAGGCTATGTAACATCATGCTACTGGCGACGGGAGCAGACCAGTAAGCAAAGACGAATGTAAAAGCACGCCGCGGTATGCTAATATTATAAAATTCCATTAGACTCGCTCTTCTGGAAAATGGATGTGTCTGTGTTATTTAAGCATCACAACAATATTAAGCAATCACATGTCCACCGACCGTATACAAAAAAAGAGGTGAGCAAGGAAAAGGAACGAGAGGATATTTTTTGGCCTTTAGGAGCGTTTACGTGTCATATTTCGTGGTTTTAAATTTTTATCATTTAATAAGAGACTGGTCAATCTTGGCATGGCATACATTTAATATTCAATCCAGTATTACCTTGTCGTGCAATGTGACCAGGAAGTGCATTTACCAGTTTAACTAAAATACGTAGTCAAATTACCATACTAGATGAAACTAAATAATTGAAATCCTCTCTTTTCTTTCTTTAATTTTAGTAATTATATTAATTGGTTAATTTGTAATAATTACTTTGTATGGTTCTTTGGTTGCGTTGAATGTTTAAATTGTAACTCATACAAATAACTGTAATAACTGGCGATTGAAAAGATTGGCGTGAGTTTGTTGCCAGTTCTTCTCACAGCTCTACCTCGTCAGCGAACTGGCTGTAGGTTAATTAGCTGACTTCATGTAATGTTGACTTTTCATAAGCATCATACTTTATGATCAAAATGAAATAAATACTTTGAATTTGACTTTGACTTAGAGCTATATTTTAAAAATAATGTTCTGTTATTATGCTAAAATTAGGTGAAAGGTGTACGAAAAACCACGAAATATGTCACTAAATTGCGACGTTACCACTCATTACCCGTAAACCCACTTAAAAAGAGCTACCAAGTATCTTCTTTACTTATTATATAAATTTAGTACAAGTACTAAATCGGCTAAGTAAAAACAAGAAATGAAATGAAATATATGTTTATTCATTTAAGTTAATTATATTAACACTTATGAACGTCAAAGTTTACAAAATGTCAGCAAATTAACCTACAGCCAGTTCGCTGACGAAGTAGAGCCATGAGAAGAACTGGCAAGAAACTCAGGCCACTCTTTTTAATCGCTAGGTTATTACAATTTTTGTAAGTTACAGTTTCAAGTAGCATGCAAAGTGACGCAGGCAATACACTTAACTCTATAGATACTTAATTACTTACAGCTTTCTATGTTGTAAAGAAAAATTAAAAAGTAAAATGTGTGCTTTACAGGCTGCCTCAATTTGCATATTGCTACAAAAGGTAAAGGCAATATGTGAAGCAAGTTATTTAGTTATTTAGTGATACATAAATCTTAGGGCGGGTAGCCTTAGTACCTACATCTATCTTTCGATCTCACCGGAACATTATTTACGATTCCGGTGAAGATAGCTGGAATAGTTAATTGAAGCACTCTGCCGTTTAAGACCTTTGAGATAATAATTCTCTCTGTTGAAGTCTGTTGTCGAGTTTTAGCACAAAATATAAGTAATTTTTTTAAAGTTGAATCAGTTACCTACTTTATAATGAGTTTGTGTTTCTTTATTGAACATAATAACATTAGACATTATTTTTCTTTACATAATATGAAGTCGCTTTTTCAAAGGAGTAGTCCTACTAATATTATAAATACAAATGTGTGTATATTTGTTACCGCTCAACCACTAAACGGCATAACTGATCTACATAGATTTGTTGCCGGAGACAGACATAGGACTTTTTATCCCGAAATTCGGTCTGGTTCCCAAGTTAAATTAATTGAACACATGCAATTTCCAGAGCGGACGAAGACGCAGAGCGCAGCTAGTTAAATAATTCGTAAATCCGTCTGCCAGCACCACATTAATAATGTCTTTCTATTGACGCGAAACTACGCGGAGTGGACAGGAGCGGACCGTGAATTTTCCAATCACAGCATTTCCACTAATGCGGAGTGAAGATTTTGAACACTGTCCTTTCCTGTCGTTTTGACTTCTGTCCACTCCGCCCAGCTTCGCGTCAATGGAATCGCACCCTAACAGTCTGAAGAAACCCACAATCGGACCTAAGCTCCTTACGAAGGGAATTTGTCATAGTCTCAACAATTGACATAGACAGGCGGGTGACAGTAGTAAAAGGTATTAGTACACACATATCACTGTTGTCTCAATATAAAAACTCTTGAAAATCTCGATTTTCATTCGGCGCTGAAGCGCTGTCAATAATAGACATATTGCCTAAAGCTATTCAGCACTGAACGATATATATTTATTTAATTTATTTATATAAATTAGTCTTCCTAAGGAACTCCATCCGGCTTGATAGTAAGCAGTCAGTGAAATCCAGAAGTGGTGGCCACCATACCAGAAGCTATCATCTTAAACTGCTGGTATGATGACCTCCACTATGGAGGCTGGGAATTGGTTGGGGGAAGGGAATGTTGGGTGAGGCAAGAGGAAAGAGGGAAATTGGGTCTCCGGCACTCTCACTACCAAACAAACTGCAGTAATACGGATAATACTGCTCTTACGTTGATCTTCTGTGAAAGGGTAGTAGTTCCCCGATCGATCCGGCCCATTCATGCTGAAACCAGCGTGGATCTACTACCGTGTAAGTGTACCATTTCATAAAATCGGGTTTTAAATAAAGACCGTATGGAAAATATAAACTGAAAGTATGGAGTGGTACCATATTTTAGACTGGACCAGGCATTTCTCAAATCTCTTGGAAGAGGCCCATCTTTAAGAGTAAACATTTTTGAAGTCAAAATATATAAAGAATTCTTAAAAATATCTACGCTCTTACTTCGAAAATTATGATCAACATATCAGCCAAAAGACGTCCACTGCTGGTCACAGGCCTCCTCCAATCTCTCTTCCTTTAAGCCGCCCTCATCCATCGGTTGCCCGTCATATATACATACATATATATATATAATCTTTATAAGGTTGTCAATCATATGTGGGAGCCTTTAATTGGCAATTTGTGAATTTACACTGTATGTTAGTTTTAATATTAGTCCGTAGGCTCTCTGTAAAATAAAATAAATAAATAAATCCACCTTGTGAGGGGTCTGCCGACGCTGCGTCTGCCGGTTCATGGTCACCACTCTAGAACCGTTCTGCCCCAACTCCGAGAATAATACTCTCAAAATCTTATATCATTAAAATAGTATCGCAGCGCCATAAATACATTTTTCAATAACATATCGCGGCCATTTTATTTCGATGACGGCAGCAGTTGGTACCCTCGTCAATACGTTATTGATTGGTAAGTTCTGTATTTATTACGTGATTTTGGAGTAGGTATTTTTGAAATATTAGGTATTATGAAAATAAAAGTAAAATGAAGATTTTTAATAAGTATTTCTTTGTTTTGGTATATCATCATTATTCATCAGACTCAGCATGTTTATTCAGCTGAGGGAAAAAATATTGGCATTAATTTCTAGTTAAATTGGTTGCAATCTTCTGTTCTACACTAACTAATTTTGCGAGACCAACCTCAAGCTTATATATACGCTTATTTTGACATAAACATGCAAATACAATGGTCAAGGATTAGACTGTCTTTTTTAATTCATGTAAATGTTTGTCTTAAATTTTAATAATTCAAAATGTTTTAATGTTCTTTATGGTAAAGTAAATTGTATAACTAACAGTGCGTCTAGTATTTATACTGAGAACTAATTTTATTACAATTAGGTACTATTGAACCAAGCTAATCATGACCCACTATACACTCATTTTGCCAAAGCATCAAAAAATGCAAGTAGGTCAAAATTTGCTTGAAGTCAGATTTCTTTAGCAATGAGCTTGTTATCATTTTATTAGACACTGAAATTATATTTATTTATAAAACTTCTTTTTTTTCACACAGCGCCATCTATCCCCAAATTAAGCAATTATATTTGCTTGTGTTATGGGTACTAAACAACTAAAATACATATATATTATAGATAAATTACACCAAGACACAGAACAAACAATCATGCTCATCACACAAAGGTTTGTCCTGGGTGGGAATCGAACCAACGACCTCCGGCTTAGCAGTCAGGGTCACTAACCACTAGACCAACAGGCCAGCACTTGATGCACAAAATGTACAATAACGGACTTAATGCCATAGGCATTCTCTACCAGTCAACCATGGTAATGCAGAGATAAGCGAATTAGCACTGTTGTTATTTTAGTATTCAAAACGTCGTATGTAGGTACATTATATACGATAGATCTATTAATGGGTCATCTTTCAGTTGGTTCGATAGTACTTACCTACCCTACTGTAGCATCAGAAAAAAAAATGATTTTTCAAAGCTAAACTTACTTTTCTGATAATATAATAAATAAATTGACTATTGACAAAAAAAAATATTTTACAACCACACGTTCCTTAATTCAAAGAAACTAAAATATAATGTGGAATTTCAAATGGAACCCTTCATGTTATCGTACCCCAAAATCAAATTGTATGAGCCGACATCTATTTTAGTTGTCAGCTCTGAGATAACTAAGATGAATTGCCGGGCCTGCCTTATATACGGGTGGTTGAATGCATTAGTTAATTATTATCAGCTCTGTCTACTGAGAGCAATATTAAAGGTCATATTAAACCTTTCAAATTAACTCCACTCTGTCTGATGGTAAGCAGTCAGTGAAATCCAGAAATTATGGTCACGATTCCAAAAGCCATCGTCTAAAACTGCTGGTATGGTGGCCTCCGCTATGTCGGCTTAATGAGATGCTTTTCACCCCCCGCTTAAAAGACCCAGAATCATAATTATATGAGAACACATGTGCTGGTAAAGAGTTCCAGGCTTTAATTGGAGACAAAGATATGTAGTGCTGATTTATCTGGTTTGAGGCCCTTTAGATTCCACTGTGAAACATAATGTCCGCGGATCTAAAAGTTAAACTTATATTTTATCAAACTCAATAAAAATATAGTAGCGTTTTCTTGAATGAGCGAGAGGGAATGAATGAGTTCTATACGAAAAAATTCAAAAGTACTTTCCTCAATAATTAATTTTACTTTACATTGCTTTGACACAACCCTTAAATTAAATACTACTAAGAAAACATTTACTTTTATTTGACTTTTCCGTTTGTTCAAGATTCTGTGCTACTGAGGAAATTCAAATTTCAATAAGGTCGTTCGTTCATATGTTTGAATTCCGGATTACAAAGCATTTTATTGAGGCGTTCAAAGCTCATTGAGTTCACTGATCGGTAAACGATCAGTGGTAAAGCAACAAAAAGTGCGGCTGGTACATAGATGGGTGACCGCTTGCTGAACCTCAGTTCCTGCACAATAAAACAGGTAAAAGTCCCATTCAAAGCTGGTCTCGGTTGTTACCATGTTGATAAGAAACGTTAAGTCAAGTCGGATGCCTCTATAATAAATGATGGGTGACCTGAACAAATCCTGGTACTAGGTTGACCACTAACCACTCGATAAGAAGTAGGTAGATTTATAAGACAAGTATTATGCAAGAACGACTCTTGTTGCATGCTTAGAGCATTTCTTTATTGGTTTAGATAATACCGCTCCACTGAACTTTTCAACCTCAACTGACATTGCATTACCTATACTGTACTTATAAATTTCAATATTTTCGTACATTAAGATTTTAAAGAAACTTCTTCTATCGCACAATAATTTTGTAACATACTTGCCAAGAGAATATAACATTGGGTTCTCCAAGAAAGAATATAAAAAGAAAGCTAAGGTTTTTCAGGGTTCAGATCAGGATTAGAGATACTCCTGATGTTGAAAGGTTTCATGGGCTGCGGTTACTATTTACTACGGTTACACTTAGGTTTTATAAAAAAATGTTAAAAAAATTTTACCTCGCCTCAGTTTCAAGTCGTATGCATGTTTATATAAAGCTTCTAAAAGAAATGCTTTAAATTTAAGTAAAAAACTATTTGTTATCGGTCGGTTGTAAAATCGGTTTACGGACGATATTTTTACGTGATAACGTCTTATGAAAACATTGATGAAAAATTGCATAATTTTATAAATTGAATTGAATTATTCTGAATTATCATTATTTTGTATAATACAAAGAAGGAGTTTGCGTCACAAGCCGAACGCTTAGGCTGATCGTGCCGCTCTATCGCTTGTTCAGCGCTCTCGCTTGCACGCGGAACGGGACATTTTTTCATGCGTGCAGCCGGCATTGATTTATGAGACGTTAAATCATATCAAAATCTGTGGTTTGGTTTAGAAGTTTGTGAAGAACCAGACAGGGAAAAACAACATTTTCACTTTAATATTTTAGAAGCACCCTCCACATAAATTATTATCAATTGATATAAGTAAGTGTTATTTACAAGGGTAGTTTAACACAACAAAAGATCGTATATGGAATAATGGTACGATGGAATGGGAAGGTCGGGCAGGTAGAATTCAATATTTGAGATAAATTCGCTCATATCGATATATTATGACGTAATGGATGTGTATTAATATTTATTATTCTATAATCACTGTTTTTCTAGTGACAGACGAGGTTACAGTCCACCTGATAGTAAGTGGTAACTGTCGCTTATGGATTTTAGCAATGCCAGGGGACCTACAAAGCCGCTACAGTGGTGATATTAATTCTCTATTTAAACCTCGTTTGAAGAAGGATAAGTCATAGCGCAAACACCGCAGCTGGTAGTTCGTTTCATTCTTTGTATGTATAGTTGATGTTAACTCTACAAAGTCAATACGATTCACTATGATTCGATCAATATGACTGCGACGCCGTGTGTCGTGGGTTCGATTCCCGCGGAAGGCAAATATTTGTATGATGAACATTTGTATTTGTCTTCAGTTTGGGTATTTTCTATGTATTTTAAGTATGTATTTACAAAAAAAAAGTATGTATATGTATTTTATTTCAATTATCTAGTACCCCTAACACAAGCTCTGCTTAGCTTGGGACTAGATGACGATGTGTGATAGTGTCCATATATTATATTATTATTATATTAGAATACATTTAGATATTTCTGGTAATGTTATAATCAATACATAGTTGTCCCTGAGGACTGATAATTATCTTGGAGGACAAGTATAAAAAAATCTTCATGGAAACCAGTTAAGTAGACGTATAAAAAGCCTTCAAGGAAACCGGTTACGAAACTCTGGTTTCCTTGACGGCTGAAGCGGTATAAATGCTATTTGTACAATGTAAGTTCTTATTATTTTAAAACAGATAAAACTAGCTGTTTCAGACACTGAGCTGTTGTTAATTAAAAACTTATTTCTTCGTCTTGCATATTAAGAGTAAAAGAATTTCAAGTTTATTTTAACTTGAGCTCATTTCTATTATGATACATAACAGACTAGTTTTCTATACAGTAAAAAGAATTTCATTACTTAAACTCATACTCAAAGCATTATCTATTGTATAAGTATATTTGAATAAATTATTTATTTTCTTTCCGTCTTTCAACAGCAGAAATACATCAAAAGAATATTAATATAGCAAAAGAGAAATATAATACAATAACCTTTATCAACATTGTATCACAAAACCGCTGATTCCCAAATCTAATATACATGAATTATATCATAACTCGACGTGGTAAGATTGAAATTTGCATACCTTAAGCTTAAGCAAAACTGAATTATATTTAATGGAAGTTAATTTGCTTAATATATTTGCTTGGTGTTTTGTATAATAATAATAATATAATAATATAATAATATTCTACAACATTCACACAGCGCCATCTAGCCCCAAATTAAGCAATTATATTTGCTTGTGTTATGGGTACTAAACAACTGATATAGAATAGAATAGAATAGAATAGAATATGCTTTATTGTACACCATAATATGTAACTTACATTAGATATTTAAAAATATTCAACAATAAATAGTGACAATGGGCGGTCTTATCGCTAAAAGCGATCTCTTCCAGACAACCTTTGGATGGACATGAAGTTAGAAGTTAATCGGTAGTTAATGGCGCACAGGTATTTCCAAAAAATATTTAAATAAATATATATATTATATATAATATATATGTGTGTTTAATAAAATGAATATCTACAATATAATACATACTTATACATACATAAACATACCTACTTACCTACTAAATATTTAGTAATGAATAGAAACTTGTTTAAAATATTAGTATATAACATATTTATAGTGGTGACAAAAACATAATGAACAAAAAATAATGTTTATGATGATATTGCAATTTAGGAAAAGTATATTATCAGTAAAATTATAAAGTAAGAGTAAATTATAAATTTAAATAAAATTTTGTTACCATAGCTTTAAAAGAAGCAAGCGTTGGAGCACGTCTAATTTGTAAAGGTAATGCATTCCACAAACGTGTAGCTGTTACTGTAAAGGAATTATCATAGAAGGTTGTGGCATGCGACGGCATTTTTAGCTTTAGATTTTCTGATGAACGTAAAAATCTTGAATGTGTATCATGAAGAAACTGGAAACGTTCTTTAAGATAGATAGGTGTTGACGGGCTAAACAGTATATTGTATAATAGAGAAAGGATGTGAGCATTCCGGCGAAGTCGTATCGGTAACCACTTGAGCTTTTTGCGAAATTCAGAAACATGATCATATTTGCGCAAACCAAATATAAATCTTATACAGACATTTTGAAGTCGCTCAAGTTTATTCAGTTGGTCCTCGGTGAGATCTGGATAGCTGGCGTCGGCATAATCAAGTATAGGAAGTAAGAGGGAGTTTGCTAGCGCAATTTTAGTGGCAGTTGGCAGGAAGTTACGCAATCTCCTTAAGGACCCTGCGGAGGCAAATATTTTGCGGCTCACTTCGTTTATCTGCGGGTTCCAAGATAGGTCACTGTCAATGAAGATACCAAGATTCTTCACCTTTTTACTGAAAGGTACGACTGAACCATTTAAAAGAACTTGGGGTAGTTGTGACCACACAATCTTTGATACCATTCTTGAGCTACCGACAACAATAATTTGTGTCTTCGCTGGGTTTATTTTAAGCCCATGTGAATTACTCCAATCACTTATAGTGATTAGGTCATTATTTATGTTATTTATTGCCGCTGACAAGTTACCTAATGAAGCTTGAGAGTATATCTGAAGATCATCTGCATAAAGGTGGTAGGCAGAAATAAGTTTATCAGAGATGTTATTTATAAATATTGTGAAGAGTAGGTGATAGAACGCCACCCTGGGGCACACCAATATGTATATTACACCATGAGGAAAGGACATCCCCTACACGTACACATTGTCGGCGGCCACACAGGTAACTGCGAAACCAATCAATTACCATTGGAGATATGTTAAGAGAGCGAAGTATCTCAATCAAAACATCGAAATCCACGGTGTTAAATGCATTGGAGAAATCAAGAAGAGCAAGGACAGTGAGATTTCGATTCTCCATGCCAAATCTTATATCATCCGTAATATTCACCAGGGAAGTTACAGTACTGTGACCAGGACGGAAGCCAGACTGGAAAGGATTAAGGACATTATTTTTTATAAGGAAGGTACTCAGTTGTTTGTGGACCAGTCGTTCAATGACTTTGGATAAAAAGGGAAGGATAGATATTGGGCGATAATCAGGATAAGATGTCGGGTTGGATTTTTTAGGAATAGGAGTGATTTGATATACTACATATATACATTTTTTTTTTTGTAAATATATACATATTATAGATAAATTACACCCAGACACAGAACAAACAATCATGATCATCACACAAAGGTTTGTCCTGGGTGGGAATCGAACCCACGACCTCCGGCTTAGCAGTCAGGGTCACTAACCACTAGACCAACAGGCCAGTCAGTCTAAGTAGCATGCTTAAAGATAATACCTACCCCGCATGCCAAGAAAAATAATTTTCTCGTTATACTACCTACTAAGGCCACTGTAATGTCACAGGAAATTCTTTTTTTACCCGTTGCACTACCATTAGTGTCATGGAAAGTAAAATTTTCTATGACACTACTGGTAGTGCCTTGCAGTTGTGTCTAACGTAAAAAATGACCAAGTTGATACCGTTTAAGGATTGGTGTGAAAACTTAAAGTAGGTTGATAGATATTTTAAGATTTATTGTTTTTTTTTTGTAACTTCATTTTCTCTTATTTAGCTCAGGCTTGTCCTTATGTCTTCTTGGTAAAATGAATGGGATTCTTAAACTTGTTTTGTTCAAATTCATGATAAAATACTGTGGTAAAGAGTTATATAAATGTGCTTGTTGTTTTTAAAGTCGTCGATAATAATTCAAGAACAAATTTGCTCAAGCTTGTATACACAAAAAGAGAAACTGCAACTGCAAAACTTTTATAGAACTACTTGCATCTTACCTATAACCTATGGGATCAATAACAAATAACTTATTACTATGGTAACCCTAAGTTTCAACCTACAATGTCAATAACTAAAGACTGCCACCATTAATTCAAAATCCCACATAAATGTCCGTAAATGTCCATATAACTAAGACCAATACCCTTGTACGAGATCTAGATCATAAATAATTGATCTCGTATTTTATTTATAACTTTGATCGAATAAAAGCTGGGTTAATATTTTGTTCAAAGCGCATCGTCATATAAAGAAATAAAGATTGTATATAACACATACCTACAACCACAGTATTTTTTTTAATAATTTCCAATGCTATAGAAACTATAGAAATAAAAAAGTCAAAGCAGTCCTGATTGTTAAACTAATAGTAGATATTAAAATTCAAAGAGATTACTTTAATTGATATTTCTAAGTGACAGGTATCTGTCAGTTCTCATAGACAAGCAGTCTTTAATTTTTCGTTTGGCAACACTGAAAGAACCATCATCTTGTCTTGTCTAATGACATTGACAGATGCGCGCTACTTTTAAATTTTGGCACGTGTTGAATAAAATTCGTGATTGAACTGTTGAATAGAACGTTGATATTTGTGCTAAGTAAATTAAATCAGAAAATACTACACATACATTGTTTCATTTCTGAGTTAAAGTTGTATGTATTTTCTACATGACGCATGATTCACAGATCACTATAGCAACTGACGTTTATCAAAATCAAAATTTTACAACATAAAAAAATCTTTTATTTTTTAAGAATATAATAATAATGAAAGTTAATATTTTCCACATTTTCGTTACAAATATTAAGACCGCCAGTGCTGTTCTGTTATTTATATTGTAATATGGTGTGTAATTAATAATGTTCTATTATATTCTATAGCTTTCTTTGTAAAAAAAACATCAGTAACATCGTCTTCGCCACAAACGACCGACTTTAGATAGATGTCGATTCAAAGCTATTTTGGCAACTATCATGGAGCAAAAAGACTACCCAGTGACATAGCGCTTCTGCTTAATTAACGTGCTCCAACGAGATTAATTTGGGAAAAAAAAATGGGTAGAAAAAGAAACAATGACAGTCTTTGTTTTGGTAAATAAATATTGTGAAAGGTGGCGTGACGTAATTAGTGTGATAATAATGTATAGTCCTCCATAATAAATATATTTGCGTAAAAATTACCTTAAAAATAAAAATTCAATTAGACTCAAAGACAGTGGTATCTGTAATTGAACTAAGGTGACTTGCAAGCTAAAATAGACATTGTTTTGTGATATTAAAATGACATTTTAGGGTGATAATGCATACATAAGTAAGTAGATGAGTTAGTGTATAAGAAAAGAGGTAACTTATTTCTTTTTTCTATTTTAATTTAATAAAAATGTTTACTGTTTTTGAGATAAGTTAAATTAAGGTGCCGATGATTGCTATGGAAGTGGTGCTATGACAAAATTTTGTTATCTATATTTTTTTTATAGATATTCAGAATATTATTTTTTTTAAGTTGAAAATCCTCTAGAATATAATTATCATTGAAGTTAATAAAATCTTTTGGTTGTATATTAAATTAAACGAATAATACTACTATTACTTTCAATAAAAGCATTAAAATTATTAAATATATCGTGCCTTGAACATTTTTCTTTCTTTTCTTTAGAGATAGTTGGATAAATTAGCAACTATCTGTGATAAGATAAGGCTGCCTTTACGATTGTTAATCCCCGCCTGACAAACGTGGAGATTATCTCAAAAAGCTGATTTGACTAAAATAGATTGCTTTTACAAATTAATTACTTATTAACTTAAAAAGCGGAAGAGTTTGTCTGTTTGAACGCGCTAATCTCTGCAATTACCAGTCGGATTTAATTAATTCTTATGTGTTTGATAACTCAGATCTTGAGTAACATCACGCTTCTGGCGACGGGAGCAGAGCAGTAACCGAAGTAGTAACAACTTATCGCGGGTGAAACCGCGCTGCAGAAAGCAAGTGCGTAATAAATACGGTTTTCATTTCAATTTATAGGCTATGACGATCTAGTTAGTGTTGCCAAAAGTAACCATTTACAGTAGCAACATTTATTAAAACTATCGTGTCGCCATTGTATAGAAACACATTGATGTAATAATCTTCTCTGCAATAAATCTGACTAATAAATACCGAAAGAACAGTCGAGCACTTCATTTAAAACCTGGAACTAGAATACATCATTTGTATTTTTTTTCGTTTTATCTCGTTTCGTTATTGAGCTAAGATATTTACATTGTATTACGCGGTCTCAAGTGGGGGCCCGAGTCTACTATCACAATAGTGTCAGAATAGTCGATTATTGATCTCATATTGCTTGATTTTTACAAGTTTTTTTTTTTTTTTTTTCAGTCAGTGGAATCCAGAAGTGGTGGCCACCATACTAAAAGCTATCGTCTTAAACTGCTGGTATGGTGGCCTCCACTATGGCGGCTGGGAATGGGGTTAGAGGAAGGGAATGAGGGAGGTGAGGAAAGAGGAAAGGGGGGAAATTGGGCCTCCGGTACTCTCACTCACCGAACGAAACGCAGTAGTAAGGATACTACTACTACTAAGTCGATCTTCTATGAGAGGGTAGTACTTCCCCGGACGATCCGGCCCATTCATGCTGAGACCAGCGTGGATCTACTACCGTCAAGTTTGGTAATCTATTAACATAGTGGAGTCATTATGACTTTCCAATAGACAACCACAGATACCCCATTAAACGAAATGGCTTAAAATGGTAATCTCGTACTTAAATTTGTAGTTTTGTATAAATTTATTGTTTTCTTGTTATTTTTGAACTTCTTACTACTTTAGATTGCATAAAACACTAAAAGTGTATTGCCTGCGTCACTTTGCATGCTACTTGAAACTGTAACTTACAAAAATTGTAATAACCTGGCGATTAAAAAGAGTGGCCTGAGTTTTTGCCAGTTCTTCTCATGGCTCTACTTCGTCAGCGAACTGGCTGTAGGTTAATTTGCTGACATTTTGTAAACTTTGACGTTCATAAGTGTTAATTTAATTAACTTATATGAATAAACATATATTTCATTTCATTTCATTAATAAATAATATGTAATATAAATATATAAACGGCTGGCATAAATAATGTTTAAATTTAGTAGTTGTTTTAACCGATCATTGACCGGCCAGTGATTGAGCAGATTACGAACTTTTTTCAAAATAAGAATAGAATTGCAGTTGCGTCGTGTTGAAATGACGAATTTATAAAAATAGCAGACTCGCGCCCTGATGACCTGTATCAGAGGTATATACATACCGCAGGCATCAGTGACCCACAGCCGGAATGTACTTATACCTTAGCCCTAAGATGTGTATTATATTTCGATTTTGGTGAAAGAAACAATTTATTTATTTATTTAACTCTACCAGTAAAGAGTTCCAGGTATTTCCATTTAATTTTGATTCTGTATCTTTACGGAGTATGAAAATGGATTTCATAAAGCCGCATTTCCACCTTTGACCCCACTGATTCCGTATTAACAGGCAACGTGGAGTCACTCTGGTAGACTAATAAAACGATTAAATGATTACTTGTTACGAATGATTGATTAGCCGTACGATAGGCCGTCATACAAAAATGTAACCATGTATTAAATAATAATAATAATAATAAGTATTTATTTATTTACTATTCACAATAGTCTATAATTTATTTATTTATTTATTATACAGAAAGCTTACAGACTAATAGTTATTATAAGTAACATTTATTTGTAAAAACATTTGCCAATTACAAGCTTCCGCATTTATGTAAGATATATAATGTGTAAGTAGCGTTATCAGCGTTTCAGATAATATTATTAGTTAAGTAGGTATTTAAAGTAAAGTGAGAGAATAACATAAAAACATATATATATTTTTTTTATTTGGACATCAACTACAACAGCAAGGTAATACACTTACACTTAATATACACTAAGAGAACAGAGCCTGTGGTAGGTTTTTAACAAACCTGAATTACAGGTGTCTGGAGCCCTCCCGTTGCCAGAATACAGAGTAATATTGACGGTAGTAGATCCACGCTGGTTTCAGCATGAATGGGCCGGATCGTCCGGGGAAGTACTACCCTCTCATAGAAGATCGACTTAAGAGTAGTAGTATCCTTACTACTGCGTTTCGTTCGGTGAGTGAGAGTGCCGGAGGCCCAATTTTCCCCCTTTCCTCTTTCCTCACCTCCCTCATTCCCTTTTCCTAACCCTATTCCCAGCCGCCATAGTGGAGGCCACCATACCAGCAGTTTAAGACGATAGCTTTTGGTATGGTGGCCACCACTTTTGAATTCCACTGACTGCTTACCATCAGGCGGGGTGGAGTCACTTTGGTTTATCAAGCGGGTTAGGAAAATAGATCCAAGTTTCTTATCAATACTTCGCAGATTTTTATTAATGTTGGCAAATTGTTCTTGAACAAATTAACCGATGTTCCGTTTACTAATTGACCAAATTCCTCTTGTAGTTAGAGCGTTTAGTTCTCGCATCGCTCTGTTTAGACACCAACAGCGATTTATCTCAGATACAGCAGCATAAATCGTTTGTAATAGACGTATTTGAATAGACGTGACTAAAACTAACCCTCAGTTTCTGAAAGGCTGATCAATGAAAAATTAACTAATTATCCATGCTTTTAGCACACTTTTAGTTATTACTAATAGATTTATAACCTGTTTAGTTTGTCGTATTTTCGATTGCTACTTCTCTTGCACGAACTTTATTACCATAATAAATATATTATAATAAGATAATACACTTACATAAAACAACAATAAAAACCATTTATTTATATAACAAGAAAAATAATTTATATATAGTTCATATACCTATTTAAGCGAGTGATATATTTGAGTAGGTGACGTTTCGGACACAAAATGTTCGGACACTTTGACCCAATCTACAAATTTATTTTTTTTAAAATTTTTACTGACGTTTTGTAGAAAAAAATAAAACCGAACAACGCGTTGTGACGTGACAATTATAGAAGAAATGAAGAACTTTCCTTGGACTAGTCACTGCTTATCCTGTAGTCTAAATCATCTCTAGTGACAAGAATCAGAATGACAAGTGACAAGACAAAGTCAAATTAATGTCAGTGCAGTTTTAAAAAGTTGTGATTTTACCGAAAACTACAAAATACAATTTGTTTTTCTTTAAAAACACGCTTAGCCTTAGCAATCGGGTCTGAATAATGATTTGCTCAAGTGCAATAGCTAACCCAAATGCGGTAATAGACTCATAGCAAAGTCACTATCTCTTTTATTCGCATAGGTCTATCTCGCTCAATAGATATATACTACTATACATATTACAGCTTAAACACCGCTTTAAAAAGATTTTTATGCACATTTTATTTAAACCTTTTTTTCTGGCTGTACTAAGCAGCTACTATGAATAGGCAGTGTCCGAAACGACAGAGAAAATAAAATAAAATTTAAAAGTGTCAATTCAGCCACTGTGTCCGAACATATTGTGTCCGAAACGCCAGCGACCCATATATTTAAACTTAAAGCAAATTTAAAATTACAATATATTTTGCCATAATCACTATGGCAAAATATATTGTAACTTAATATTGAAATATACTACTAAATAATCATACTATTTAATTAAACTAATATTAAACAAATATCTTGTAATCTTATCATAATAGTAAACTTGAATGTTTAATGTGTCATAGGCCTTAGTAAACATGCATTGTATTCGCTAGTATAAGTTTGCAAAATTTGTTGGGTTGGATGAACATTATTCTACCCTACATAAGTATTCATTATTTAATTAGTCAAGTATTAAACATAATTAAGTTTACAAACTATTTATCTACTGCTTACTGTTATTTTTGTATTCATTTTTATTTTCTCATCTGATAACTTTAAAGGAGATGGGCAACAATATCATGTTGTAAACTCTGAAGTGGCGTGAAGTCAAATAAATGTTGTTACCCATTCTTGCTTAGTATCGTAAGTACCTAACACTAATCGGCTTATTAACATGTTATTATATAAGTTACATTTTCTCTGTAAGTGATATGTAATGTATCTTTTTTGAGAAAAATAAACATCTTTAACCATAGATTTAACAGGTGTAATAGGGTGTAATCACACGTTAAATCTTATGTGAAGTACCTAAAAGCGTGCTATAAGCATGGATAATTAGTTTAATTTGATCTAATTAGTTACTAACTAGATCAAAGTAAACTAATTATTCATGCTTTTAGCAACCTAATTAGTACTTTACATGTGATTCAACAGGTGATTAGTTAATTTTTCGTTGATCAACCTATCAGAAACTGGGGGTATATCTACTAAAGCTATAGCTACACCCGGCATGCATTGCAATGTCACATTAATAGTAAAAAAATATTAAAAAAAATTTACCTTCAAAAAAACTGAAAAACAAGAATTAATAAACCTTTATTTTAAACTTAATACCTAAGTTCTTTAACTAATGTAAGTAAACCTAACTAATTTTGAGTCGGCGCTAAACATTTAATAAACAAAGATCACTAATAACCAAATTGTTTCTTAAGTTTAATAGTTTATAATATAATTAAGCAATTTTTAGGCTAAGAACCGTTTCGTTACAATCCGATCAATTGTTTCGTAATATATAGAGGACAAACATACAAACGTTTATTTTACATAATTATAAGAATATGTTGATAATGCTTTGAGAAAAAGAAAGCTAATAACAGACAAGAGACAAATACGCAAAAGGAAAAGATAAAGATATTATGCTAAATGTATAAAAGACTTTACTTTTAACAATAATGACTAATTTAGAATCACAAATCTAAAGAAATCAAAAGAATCTGTTGTTTGCCATCAGAGAAAAAAGCGCAAGTTAAGAATTACATAAAACTTATCTCTATTATAAAGGGAAAGAGTTTGTTTGTTTGTTTATTGGAGATAATCTCTTAAACTACTGGTCCGATTTGAATAATTCTCATTGCGTATGATAGCCCAGTTTTTACGGGAGGTTATGGATTATGTAACATCACGCTACTGTCGATGGAAATAGCCAAACCAAAGACGAAGCGGGAAGCTAGTATAAATTTAAATAAACTTAATAAGCTTTAACTATACTTTATATAGTATTTGTCACAAGATACAATTTCCTGCCTCTCAAATTTGACTGCCTCTGTGGTTCGGTGGTACTATGTACGGATTACCACGCAGCGGTCTCGGGTTCGATCCCCGGGTCGGGTGATATTGGGTTTTTCTGTCGCAAAATTTCAGTATTAGTCTGGAGTCTGGAATTGTGACCGATATAACAACAGGCTTGCCCCCTGTTACATGGGACCTAAAATAAAAAATGGCGAAAAGTGGATGGTTTAACACCTCTGCCTACCTTCGGGGATAAAAGGCTTGAATCTATGTATACAATTTCCAAAAACACAGTTTCGTGTTACGGCTCTTTTCCTCTAAGAATGATATAACATTATTCAAGTAAGCATCAGAACTGAACACAATCTTTCATGGTGACAATTTACCACGTATTTGTGTAGAGCTGTGTCAACAAACTAAACCAACGTACTTATATTTGAGTAAAGGAGTCAACTCGCTTGTACTTGATACTTGGGTCTAATTTATACGATGAAGCGAAGGCGATTATTAGCTCTGTACAGTGCCTGTGACTGATTAACCACTGTCATTATATTTTACACTAGCTGACCTGCCGAACTTCGTTCCGACGTTGCAACATTACTTTATTTATTTATTATTTTGACTGGCCTGTTGGTCTAGTGGTTAGTGACCCTGACTGCTAAGCCGGAGGTCGTGGGTTCGATTCCCACCCAGGACAAACCTTTGTGTGATGAGCATGATTGTTTGTTCTGTGTCTGGGTGTAATTTATCTATAATATGTATGTATTTACAAAAAAAAAAAGTGTATAAGTAGTATATCAGTTGTTTAGTACCCATAACACAAGCAAATATAATTGCTTAATTTGGGGCTAGATGGCGCTGTGTGAATGTGGTAGAATATTATTATTTTAAGCTTTATTGTACACCATTAGAAACTTTGCTTATAAGTAATTGTACAGTAATAGTAGGTACAAGCGGCGGCCTTATAGCTAAAAAAGATTTCTTCCAGACTTTATATTTCTAAAATATTTTTTTTTTTTGAAAAAAACGTAGCCTAAGTTACTCCTTATTACATCAGCTACCTGCCAATAAAAGCCCCTTCAAAATCGGTCCAGCCATTTCAGAGATTAGCCAGAACAAACAGACAGACAGACAGACAGACAAAAATTGTAAAAAATGTTATTTTGGTGTATGTACCGTATATTATATATTCATATACATGTAATAAAAAAACGGTTATTTGAATATTACAAACAGACGCTCCAAATTTATTATATGTATAGACTAGCTGTTGCCCGCAGGTCGGCCCGTGTGAATGTCGGTTATCGCATTTTTCATACAAACTTTCATCCCCTATTTCATCACCTTCAAGTGTTTTTTTCGACAGGACCGATTGGATGATAACTCGTGTGTAGATAGTTTATTTTGACTGCCTCTGTAGTTCTGTGGTACTTTATACGGACTGCCACGCAGAGGTCGCGGGTTCCATTCGCGCTCAGTGCAAATATTTGTGTGCATGAACATGAATATTTGCATTGGTCTGGGTGTTTCTATGTATAATATGTATGTATTTACAAAAAAAAAGTATTAAAGTATGTATATCCGCATTCTAGAACCCATAACACAAGCTATAATATATGCTTACTTTGGGTCTAGATGGCGTTGTGTGTAGTTGTTGTGATATTATTATTATTATTTGGTACCGGAGACGGACATAGGCTATCTATATATTTTTATCCCGAAAATTGGTCTGGTTCCTGAGGAAGACATAACACATTTTATGCGTGGCCTAAGCTGTGGGTCGCAGCTATTTATAAAACTAAAAACTAACAAGAATCATAAGTTTTACATTTGCATCCAAATAAAGAGCTCATAAGTGGCTTACACGAGTAGGCACTTGTAGTCTACTAAGGTCTCCGCACTACTTAATCATCAGTTAACTTTAATTTGGTTATGGTAAGTGGTTACCGTAACCTATGGTCACAGCTATGTTTTCTAAGCATGGCAGACATAATTCTTAGAAAACACAGCATGCCGTTGCCGATCACGAAGGAAAAGGAAAAGCGGACTGAGAGGGTAGTTGGGTATGTCGAGATCAAGAAGTAGAAAAAACAGAAAAATACTATTTCTTAAAAACTTTTGCAATAAAACCGCAGAATTTATTTTGTACCTTGTGATTGACAAGAGCTCATTCTACTGTGATTTATACTGTCAAGAAAAATCGTTGTTTGAACAATTTCTATATTTTCTTTGAAAACGTAGGTATTTTTTGTGTAGATCGAGTTGATTGGAATATTGACATGATATTTTGATTGAGAAATATTATTTTGGACTAAATTTTTGAGTTACCGAAAGATTTCTACCTACCAGTAGCGAAGCGTCCATATAACACGATTCCTGTTGGCTTCCCTTTTAAAATATGTCCTGACCACCATAGACCTATCACTGCTTCCGTGTCTACTCAAAGACTAACTAGCCTTCCGAAACTCAAAATATTTTATTCTCACCGGCTTCCCTCCTAGGAAAAGTGACTCTTCGCTACTGCTACCTACCTTCTATCTAGTAGGCTGTTAAGTGCTGGACATAGGCCTTTTGAAGGTCGGAAGGAATATGTTCCATCGGATTATAGACTTTTTTTTATTGCAGACAGTGACAGACGAGCAAACAGTCCACGTGATGGTAAGCGATAACTGTCGCTCATGGACGGCTCAGTGTCTCTAGCATTGCATTGCTGCCTATCTTCAAGGGAAGGGTAGAGGTAGGGAAAAAGGAAAGGGGGGGAAATTGAGCCTACGGTAGTTTGGAACTGTAGATTGTAGTAATTTGTTTTTTATTTGCTGCTGGTCGTTATTTGGCATAAAATTATTCTAAATAATCTAGATATTATATCATTATCTTGTTAAAGTTTAGATAAGCTTCGTTTACACCTAATCCGTCTTCGGCCGAAGTCTGCTCGGGCTGCGACAGCCGAACTCCGACGATATATAGTGGCTTTTTATACCGATCTTTATTTAAAAAACCGATTTTATGCAAAGAATCGTTTAGCGCTAAATCACTTTTACAATATGTCAATATGTTTATTATTGACAGCGCTTCAGCACTGAACAAAAAGTCAGGATTTTCAAGAATCTTGGATTAAAGTTTGTTTATAGAAAGCTACTGTTAATTTTTATTTATTTATTTAAAACTTTATACACATACATGTAAAGGCGGACTTAATGCCTGAGGCATTATCTACCAGTCTACCATTGTTAATCAATCACTTGTAATCTTTGCGTAAACAAACACGGCCGTCATCGTCTACTATTTGCAAAAAAAAACTATATCCCTTACGCTAACACAGAGTATGTTTATTACAAAGACTAACAATTTTCATAGTGAAAACACATTTTTTTAAATTCTGACTCAAAAAAGCTAAAATATTTAAGTGATAATCTTGTTGCTAGTGATAACATGATATTGAAATCATTAATTGTCATGCGGACTGGCTTTTATGCTACAAGTAAGGTACTTTGTAAAAATTGAGGAGATTTATATGCAAACTCCAACGTAATCTACTATAAAATGTATCCCTGCCCTTTATGCATGTTCAGTATATTTTGCCGGACGTTCTACTGAATAATTCGCTTGTCGGCCCACATAAAGTGCTACGTCAGTTACGAATAATATTTATTATCTACTAGCTGCGACTCACGGCTTCGTCCGTGTGTATATGTTATGTATCCCTCCAGAACCAGACTAATTTTCGGAATAAAAATGACAAATAAATACATACTGTCCGCGGCACCGAATCTATCTACATACTAATTTTCATCGAAATTGGTTCAGCCGTTTAGGCGGTGAGTGGTAACAACACACACTTAAACATGCACACAAACTTTCGCATTTATATTATGAGTAGATTGCTACGAACGCAATAGGGAATGATGTTATTAATAATTTAGGCCGAAAGATTCATTGCTGGACTAACCTATACTACCTATTAATATTATAAATGCAAAAGTTTGTGTTGTACTAACCTAACTGTTAGCTATTCCAGTATTAAGTTTATTTTGCTGTAATTTATTTAATAAACAATTTACTTAATTTGAAAAATGTAGATGAAATTAGGTGACGATTGTCTTTAAAATACAAGATTGAAATTTAAGATTTCCTGATGATGTTTTCCTTCACCTAGGTATATAATTATGGAGAAATTCATTTTATATTTTTTAACACTCTTAGTGCCATCTACAGGTTATCTGCCAACACAGACTGAAAAAAGTTGCCTGAGACAGTGTAACAATGAACGACTAGATGGCGCTGTGAGCGGACTGGGTTAAATATTTAATATTCTTTGATTACAAAAATATAAGTATTTCCACTGGTGATTTCTTTTGTTAGGCGGTTAAGGAGGAGGAAATTGGCGTTATAAAAACCTTACGATTCCATTTTATTTATGAATATTGTAATTAAAATGGAAATGCATAATCAGAATAACTGGATATGTAAGTACCTAGTAAAAGCTACGTCTATTTAACGTAAGTATGTATTTAATTTAAAGCTATTGCCCGCAGCTCTGCCCGCGTGAATGTTGATTATCGCATTTTTCATACAAAATTACATTCCCTATTTCAACTCTTTTTCATGAAAAGTAGACTATTGTTTCCCAAGGTCTACTCTATGTTTCCATTCAAAATTTCATCAAAATCGGTTCAGCAGTTTAGGCGTGAAAGCGTACCAGACAGACAGACAAAGTTACTTTCGCATCTATTATTTATATTTTTTAGGTTTTAAAATTTAAAAAAACTAATAAACCAATAAATTAAAAAAAATATTTATGTTGATATCAAGGTAATTTAAAAAATAATTAGCACAAATTAGTTACCGACTTCAAATAGATTCGGGTTGTATGTTTTTTTTTGCGTGTTTGTTACGCGATTTCTCCGCCAATTATAAATTGATTTTAATTTTTATTTATTTGCAAGGTAGGACATGTAAAAATAAAATATACCTTTTGTTTGGTTTTTCAAGTTACTGAGGAGTTCTACTTTTAGTTTTTGTTTAAGTTTGTATTATATATTATTTGTTTGTATTTTTTATTTTTTTATAGATATAGGTAGGTAAAGTTAGAAAACCGTTTTTTATTTTCTTTATTTTTTAATCAATATTAATAAAAAAATTATATAAATTTTTTTTCTATTCGATTTTGGTTGCTTGCCAAATGATAATATAATAAACTTACCCCAAGGTCTTCGTGCTAATAAGTGGTGTCTTCAGATTGAGGAATCCATTCAATCTGCTTGTGCTCTTTTCTCTGCCGCCGTCCGATGATTGATCAGGCCTACCGACAATAATAAATAAAATTTATGAAAAGCATCATTAATATTTTTGCAGATATTAAGTAGATAGTTTCAGTATTCGAACCTGCTCTTTCACTGAATACTGTTATAAAGTAGTTGAGTGAGAGCATTGGATTCGGATGATAATATTAACAGTAATGTAATATTTAAATTTTATTTAGATACCTATTTTTAAAGTAGATGAGTACACAAACTAAGTATCATTTTCATTGGATAAACTTTATTTAATCTAAGTGCCTACATAAAAAAAATACGGTTGAATTTTCGGTAAGTACTTATGTATTCTTTTAATACTTATAGGCTTTTCTACCAGAATGATTACATTCTGTTTGTAAAGATTATGAAGATTAGTGAGATGATTATCATTACGACTTTCAGTAAATAGTTAAATAAATTAAGAATAAAATAACGCCATCTATTTTGTATAGTAGGTACTACACTTGTGCCTCAATTTGTTAGCGTACCTGAGTACCAGCTTTAGAATAGTTACAGTCTCCTGTGCTAGATGGCGCTTTTAATAGTTACGGCATATTCTTGAGTGCATACAATTTTCAGACGTCCACTATAATGCGCAGCCTGATAGTAAGCAATTTATGCAATCTAGAAGTGATAGAAATCGTTATGTATAAATTAAATTAATAATTAATAATGGGAAGGTAACATACTTAATTAAAATTAAACAATATTTATTCATCTAGACAACGATCTTTCTCACTTAGAGTGAAAATAAAACAAAACCATTCTTGAAGTCTTAGTACATTACCCCTTCAGTCTCCTTCCTTTTTCCCTTTTCCTTACTTATCCCTCTCTCTCTACATGGTCGCGCAACGGCTTGGTTGTGTTTTCTAAGCATATTTTTCTGCAATGCTTGAAAAATACAGCTTTAACTATAGGTTACGGTTACCACTTACCATCAGATAAGGCCGTATGCTTGTTTACCTACCACCAAAGTTGTATAAAAAAACCAATCTGGTACAAAAAATCAAGAACAGGAGCCCTACCACGACCTCTCTTAGCAATCATAAAACAATACATTGTCTCTATCCTTGTTTTTAATGTCACAAAAGAAAAAGACAAAACACAACACGGTGTTGGGCCCCCTGAATAGCATAGTAACAAAATATAATACAAACAATTTAAACTTCCAGACCTTATATAAAGTTACTAATAACAAACAAATCCTTAATGATCCTTAATATCATATAACACTTAACCTGAGAAAATGTATACCCTTCGTGATTTAATGGATATTAATAACGGTGAGAGGACGTGACCTGGAGCCGTACCACAACCTCTTAAGTATAGCAATCTTATTATAATCTTAATTTGTTTCTATCCTTGTTTTTAATAGTAGAAAAGAAAAAGACAAAACACAAAGTAATTTAATAATACTGCTTTATGAGGTAGTGGTAGGTCCACTGAACAGGATAATAGACACGTAGGTAATTTTATAATTCAATGTAGTAGGTAACTATAATAAGAATCTCATAAAGCTAATTTAGTTTGTTATTTTATAAACTGTAACGTTTCCCGACTGCTTTTTGCATTAATAATTATATTTTCTATTAAAATACCCTATTGAAGGAACTTACAGAGTTCCATGTAGTACACATCTATGTTCATAATTAAAAAAACTGATTAATTCGGTTTAATCAGTTTTGCACGGCAAAATTCATATCATTTAGGCATACTGCATAGCATCATTATTTATGTAAATAATGACTTTATAATATGAATACATAATTAATTTTATATATTTACCCTACACCTATTAGGTTTACTTTTCCACTTATCCACTCACACACACACACGCACACGCACACGCACACGCACACGCTAACGCACACGCACACGCACACGCATACGCACACGCACACGCACATGCACATGTAAACGCACACACAAACGCACTCTAACCTACTACACTTATGTTGGTGTCCGTGTGTCACTACTTTACAATATAAAAAGATTAGCCCTCGTTAAGGCATTCTTAGGCAAACAAACAATGTGCATTATAATGTCATTAGTGTTATTGTATTAAATAGGAAAGGTTTTAAGCCAAAAGACAAAACGTCGAATAGTACAGCACCTCTAGAAAGAGATTGAAAATCAATGGACTAAGTACAATTAATGTAAAACTTAACTGAAACTACCTACTTATTTGTGTTATCTTCGACCACTGGACTCATTCAATCCTACTAATCCTAATAATATTATGAATGCGAAAGCTTGTGGGTGTGTATGTATGTTCGTGTGTGCCTAAATGGCTTAACCGATTTGCATGTAATTGGTATGTAGATACATTCGTTGCTGGAGTTGGACATAAGCTACTTTTTATCCCTTTTTAGGGAGACATAACACATTTTTACTTTTAAACTTTCGCGTTGCATGATATAAATTTATAAACATACTAACAGAGTCTGCTTGTGACCACGGCCGGTGTAACCTGGTCGAAACGTCAAGCAAAATAAGGTATGTAAATACCTAATGCATGATCGCGTTAATTCCCGTATGTTTATAAATTTAAAACACATTTTGCCATATTTCGCAGCCGTATGCATTACTATAAAATCATTTACAATCAATACAAGCCTTAACTTTACTATCTAGAAACTTAGCAATATGACGTTGCCATGGCTGTTCTGCCTCTTTGGTTCGGTGGTACTGGGTACGGAATACCACACAGAGGTCTTGGGTTCGATTCCTGGGTGGGGTAAAGTGATATTACGTTTTTCTGTCAAGAAATTCTCAGTATTATCCTGGAGTCTGGAACTGTGTTCGATAAATGGCAACAGGCTCGCCCCCTGTCACATGGGATCCAAAATAAAATAGCGAAACGTGGGTAGTTATACACATCTGCCTACCCCTTCGAGATAAAATCCGTGAAGCTATGTATGTTATCTAAATAAATGTTTTATCATCTTTTTTAATGACAAAAATATAATATATATCTTTTGGTCGGTTCCTCCATTCAAACGCGCCTTCCTAATGCGTGGCATCATTCTACATTTCACGTAAAAGCGGCACGTAGCAAGGTCATGATATTTATGTAGGTACTAATCGTTTTGTAGTCGTTTTCGCTCTTTCCTGTGTTAGTTTTGAGGTATGGTTCGGTTTTATTTATTGTTCTATCGTTATTTTGTGTGTTATGTGAAGCCTGATAGATATAGTTTAAAATAAAAGTAAATCAGATCTGTTTTATGAAAAAACTAGCTACGCAGTTTCACAGGCGCCGCGTTAAGTTACAGCTTTGGTCACATCTTCGGTTACTGCTTTGCTCTCGTCGCCAGTAGCGTGATGCTACATATATAACCTTCCTCGAAAACTAGGCTATCATACACAAAAAGAATTTTTCAAATCCGATTGGTAGTTTGAGAGGTCAGCGCGTTAAAACAAACAAAGAAACTCTTCTTTCTCTTTTAATTATTTTCTTTTACTTATAAAATAGTATCACTACATAGTATAAAACAAAGTCGCATCTCGCTGTCTGTCCCTATGTATGCTTAGATCTTTGAAACTACGCAACGGATTTTGATGCGGTTTTTTTAATAAATAGAGTGATTCAAGAGGAAGGTTTGTATGTATAATACGTGCAAAATATAGTAGAGGTTTCTAATGTAATGCAGGGACATAGCGGTTGCAGCAGTACCGGCCGAGGGCCACCGGCCTCTAAAGAAAACAATGACCATGTTTGTATTGTCTAATGACGAAAAAGCTGTCAACGTTGTTTAAAAAGACATTCTGTAGTATATTTAATATCAGCATAATACCTGTGCGAAGCCGGGGCGGGTCGCTAGTAGATAATAATTATATCTATAAAAGCGAAAGGCCAATTTAATTTCATTCTCACTGACAAAGAACAAAATCTCTAAAACTACTTTTTGTACGACGCAGAAGTTTGGCAGTTTATATAAGGAGATGTCATTTAGGGACTTTGACAAGGCCAAATTAAGGAGGCTTACTTGGAAGAGGCGAGGTCGCTAATTTTGCGAAAATAAGATAAGATAAGATAAGATTCTACCACATTCACACAGCGCCATTTAGCCCCAAATTAAGCAATTATATTTGCTTGTGTTATGGGTACTAAACAACTGATATACTACTTACATACATTTTTTTTGTAAATACATACATATTATAGATAAATTACACCCAGACACAGAATAAACAATCATGTTCATCACACAAAGGTTTGTCCTGGGTGGGAATCGAACCCACGACCTCCGGCTTAGCAGTCAGGGTCACTAACCACTAGACCAACAGGCCAGTCAGCCAGTCATAAGAAAATAATAACATTTTGTTCAAAAACTTTTTAAACAATAGAAAAATACCCTGGGAACTTCATATATACTATTAAATAAGGCGAAATAGTTTATTTGTTTGTATGAACGCGCTAATCTCTAGAACTACCAATTGTATTTGAATAATTTTGCGTATGATAGTCCAGTTCTTGAGGAAGGTTAAAGGCTATGTAACATCACGCTACTGGCGGTGAGAGCAAAACAGTAAGCAAAAACGCGAATGAAACCGGCGAGTAAGCTAGTTGATTCATAAAATTTATGTGCATTTAATGAATGTAGTGATTTGGTAATGCAATGATACAATTTATTAACTGCCTAGCAGATATTCTTCATTCCTAGATTGGATAAAGTGATTTTGAGCTTTTCTGTTTTAAGTACGGTAGTAGATCTACGCCGGTTTCTGCATGAATGGGCCGGATCGTCTGAGGAAGTAGGTACTACCCTCTCATAGAAGATCGACGTAAGGGTAGTAGTATCCGTACTACTGTGTTTCGTTCGATGAGTGAGAGCGCCGGAGGCCCAAATTCCCTCCTTTCCTCTTTCCTCACCTCCCTCTTTCCCTTCCCCTAACCCCATTCCCAGCCACCATAGTAGAGACCACCATACCAGAAGTTTAATCCAAAATCAGAAAGTGCCAAGAAGCTGTACAGCTTGATTCCTAGTATTCAGCAGTGAACACTATAATAATTTAAGATGTCATTCTTTGTATAAGGTACGATGGGAGTGACATTGTCGTCTGTACAAAACTCCCAAATAATAAAATAAGAATAAAAAAAACGTGTTTGTTGTATGGTAGCTTCCTAAATATTTATTTGAGAGGCAACAGAAATACATCATCTGTGAAAATTTCAACTGTATAACTCTCGCGGTTCATGAGATACAGCCTGGTGACAGACGGACAGTCTCAGTAATAGGGTCTCATGAACGGCACGGAACCGTGAAAAGTACTAGTGCTATCATATTATTTCATTTAGTGAATATGATCGCTAGATACTTAATACTTGGTCTGGGTGTTTCTACGTATAATATGTATGTATTGACAAAAAAAAGTATAAAAGTATGTTTATCTGCATTCTAGAACTCACAACACAAGCTATTAATATATGCTTAGTTTGGGCCTAGATGGCGTTGCTTGGTTGTTGTGGTATTATTAATATTACCTCCTTGTTCATTCAATATTAATTAGTAAAACTAAATATACGGGAATTCACGCGATGCATTAGGTATTTACATACCTTATTTTGCTTGACGTTTCGACCAGGTTAAACCGGCCGTGGTCACAAGCAGTGCAGTCTGCTTGTGACCACGGCCGGTTTAACCTGTATCAGAACCTTTGTATCAGAAAGAGGCCTTTGTCTTGGAAGGGTCTTGTGGTCTGGTGGGACTGGCTGGTATTCCACTAATGCAAAATTAAGAGATGTGTTGACAAAGAGCACAAATACAAGCACCCGCAACTGACGTGTGTGTATGAAAAGATTAATTAATGAAAGTTGAAGAGGAAAAGGAGGTATGTTTGGATCGCAGCAAATTGCGTTCTATAGTGTCTGCTTACCTCATTAATGGGAGACAGGCGTGAGGTTATGTATGTATGTAAGCGAAATTGGTACAATAATTTTACATATTCCTACGTTACCTACCTACTTAGGAACAAGGAACATAGCTATCTCAAACATTATAGCTTTATTATCTATTCCAGCTCATAGCATTTCATTTGTTATATTCTAAATTAGCTGTTATCGCATAAATATTTATACTAATCATGAATATGTCTCTGTTTATACATTGTCAATTTTTTATACAAACTTTCATCCCCAATTTCAACTCCTATAAGCCATTTTTTCACAATAAAAGGTATCCTATATTGTTCCCCAAGGTCTATTCTATCTCTATGCCAAATTTCATCAATATAGGTTCAGTGGTTTAAGCGTGAAAGCGTAACAGACAGACAGACAGACAGACAGAGTTACTTTCGAATTTATAATATTAGTATGGAATACTTTGTCAGATACGCTCGAGGCGCTGTGAAACATAAGTGAAAAACCGTGTACTTACATTAGGTCTGCATTGTCTATTTCTCAGACAGAAATAGTTAATTGTTGAAATATAAGTTTTGTATAGTCCTTACTCCTTTATATAGACTAAACAACAGGTTTAAATCTGTTTAAAAATGTATTATTTTTTTTTTCATTTCAAAGAAAGACACTTCGACCCTTATCCATCTTGCTAGATCCTTCAATAGCCTTACTTCGTCATCAAACTAACTGTAAGTCGGTTAACATTTTATTTTCTTATTTTGACGTTCATAAGTGTCATGTGCTTTCTTCTTCTTCTCCTTTTTTTTGGCAACAGAGCCGACGATTGTGTCAGCTATTTCTGCCAGCGTCAAGTTTAGAATTATATTCTTGTTGATGATATTAATGGTATAATACAACGATAAAAAATAGAAAAAATGTGGATGAAATTAAATGACAACCATCTTCCGTGAAAACAAAAGATGGACCACCGTCATGTGCTTTAAATGAATTTGAGTTTGAGTTCCATTGCTCGCTACCTTTATCAATTTTATCTATTTACTTTGAGAGGGATCTATCTACTCTACGTCTTTGGTTAGTCCTTAGTTTGTAGTCATCATATCAGCTGAAAGAGTTTTATTGCTAAACATAGGCCTCTCCCAATTCGGTCTCTAGCCGCCCTTATCGATCGGTTGCCCGCCACCCTTATAAGTTGGTCCACCTTGTGAGCCACCTACTCAACCTATTGGTTGGTCCTTGGTGGTCACTCCAGAGCTTTTGTGTCCCAACGACCCTTATCCTACCTATATCCATAGAACCTAAAGGGCCTCGTGATAAACTGTTCGGTACTTTATACTTTGGTCGCTCAAAATATAAACTGGAAGCTTATTCCAGTGCATGTATTTTATTTCAAATCTCATTAAGTTACCATAGTAGAGGTCATCATGTCAGGTGTAATGGTATCCACAACTGACAGTTTATCAGGCAAGAGTGAAACTACTTTAGTAGGTAGTTTTTTTACCCGACTGCCTCAGTCAATGAGGGTAATGTTTTTCGTGCGTATGTATAATAATATTTATGTATGTATGTCTATTTCTTTGGTACGATCTACAGTCTAATGAAATTTAACATATGAGGTGAAGTGTCTTTAGATTCATATAAATTGTGGAAAAGACATAGGGTATATAAAATTTCAATGTACCGTCAGTACAAGAAAAAAGAAGGGTTTTTCTTTTTACTTTGTTTTAAGGCAGACGGGCTTTTGGTTTTTCAATAATATATTGTTTGTTCAACTAGTAAACTGCACGTGTAAATAAAGAACAGCGTAAATTTTCAGTTTGAACCAAAATATTCGCAATTGGTACAATTCTATCGATTACAATGCTAAAGTGTTTCCCTCGCACAAAATTATGGGTGCTTTATTCAGTACGCGGCAATGCTTGTACAAACGCTATATATTATTGTGTGTAAGAATTTATGGACGTGTTTAGTGGGAAAGGAATCATTTATTTTCTTTTGCTGAAAAAGAATTTTATTTAGTGTGATTTGCATACAAGCTTATACATTTATTCTGAAAAAGCGAGCGTTATGTTACCTATTTATTTTAAAATGAATAGAAAAAACTGAATTAAATAGAAATTTGAAAACATAAAGAGTGTTATGTCGTATTTAAAAAATACTTCTTTGGTATGCAGTAGAGATGAGAGCACTGAGAAGCATGTGTGGAATTAATTAGTCAGATATAGTAAGAAATAGCGTGATAAGAGAAGAATGTAAATTGAATGATGATATAGTTATTAAAACAGAAAGGAATATTTTAAGGAGGTTTGGACATGTGGGAAAGATACGCAGACCAAATAGGTGATGTGTTGACAAAGGGCAATTACAAGAACCTGTAACCGACGAAAAGATTAATGAAGCTTAAAGAGGCAAAGGAGGTATGTTTGGATCGTAGCAAATGGTGTTCTATAGTAGTTGTATATTATTATGCTCCTACTGCACCACATACACAGTCTAACATTATCGTCACATCTACACGTTTACAAATATACGTTCAAAATTTCATAGAATAGTTAAACGTTACCTTGGCCCGAAAACGTAACATCTTTATTTGTAGCTGAAACTCCGTCGCAAAAGTTATTACCCCGTTATAGATTGCAACAGATGTCTCTGACAGTTTCACACTTGCTACAAAGTTATTAGGTGTTTAATACAACATTTTAGTAAAATCATTTTTTACATTTCGCTGGTAAAGCCTGAAACTCTATACCAGCGTATGTGTTCTCATCTAAATATGATCCTGGGTCTTTTAAGCGGGGGCGTGAAAAAGCATCTCACTAAGCCGCCATAGTGGAGGCTACCATACTAGTAGTCTGGCATTTGGAATGGTATTCACCACTTTTGGATTCCGCTGACTGCTTACCATCAGACAGAGTGGAGTCACTTTGGTAGGCTAATAAAAAGAAATTACTGTGTTGCTGGTACTTTATGCGTTTTTTACTAAAGCGACACTTAACTGGCAGAACCTATGGCTGTAGGGCCAGGAAAGTTCTGGAGTGGCGATCACGAACCAGAAGAAGCAGAAAATAAATCCCTGACAAGTGGTCAACGACGGGTAGTGATGTGATGCCAGGTCTGGAATTTTGACGGATAAATGTTAACAGGCTCACCCCATACAGTAGGTATCCAACATAATTGGCAAAAACATCTGGTTATACACTTTTACCTACCACTTCAGGAAATATGCGTGATTCAATGTTCAAATTTATTTTATCTATTTCATTTTACAAATCGTTATTCTTTTGCGGATATTGTCAGGCAATTTCAATTGGTAATTTTGTATCAGCAGATACAAAATTTCCAATTAAAATTACCATGTTTGAAAGAAAAAAGAAAAAGATGTGTTCAAGCACTCGTAATAATTTGACATACAAAGACATGATTTTCTGCGCATAAGCTGTTTGATTTTACCAAGGTTTTATCGACCCCAAATATTCTTTTCCTACCAAAGTGATACCACTCTGGAATCAAAAGCCAACGCATCATCAGATATCTTAAAATCCTAGTTACTTCCGCGGACGAAAGGAAATTTTTATATAATTTCAAGATAATAATTATATAAATAAAAGCTGAAACAGAAAACAATTTCACATATTACTACACAATATTATTAGATACTAGAACTTCTATATAAGATGTAGCATTTAAAAACATACGACTTGCGGGCTGATATATATTTTTTTGTTTATATTAGCCTACCAAAGAGGAATTCAGAAGTGGTGGCCACTATGCCAAAAGCCATCGTCTTAAACTGCTGGTATGGTAGCCTCCACTATGGCAGCTGGAAATGGGGTAGAGGAAAGGAATGAGGGCGGTGAGGACAGAGGAAAGAGGGGAAATTGGGCCACCGGCGGTCTTACTCACCAAACGAAACGCAATAGCACGAATACTACTACTCTTACGTAGAGACTATTTGACGTCAAAAACTATTTGAGTTTAACTTTATTTGAAATTGAGCACTTTTACATCACCTGAAGACAAAGTTCGATAGCTTAGTTAAACTAAAAACTTACTATTCTTATCGTCCATGCGAAGGCTTGAAGATATTATGTTCACGCGTAATAAAAATAAAAATAATTTACCTATAAGGAAAACCATTCACATCCACCAGATTCTTAATCAATTCAAAGGAATAAAACCAAAGTTGTTGATCAGGATCGTAAACTAAAGAATGTACAGCACTTAAAGCGAAAGCCATGCGCTTGAACGAACAAAGCTAGCTTATTTGGTAGTTAAAGACCTTCAGTACCAGATGTTGTTGAGAGGACGGCCATATTAGCTTATGGGTTATGGTCTAAATGAGAATGAAATCGCTTTATTTTGTACTTGAAACTAAAAAGCTGAAGAAACTGGAAATGTTTGTTGGTCGTTGTTTTTCCATTCGAAACTCGGATAAATTTATAGATTCCGTAATATAATTAGATTAAAGAGCACATGTTTTTCATCTCTTCCTTTCATGTTACGTTAAACAGAAACGCAAGAACGATATACCTAAGTTGATAGAGAACAGCTAACCATCAGGATAGCTTTTAACTTCGTAGCTTTAGGTGAGCATATTAAAGCCTATCGATCTTTCCCTCTGTACACAATCTGCTCATGACCATGGGTCGTGCGTAAACCTTTTGGGTTTGCGATGTTTGGTGACATGAATTACTTATCAAGCAATATTATCAAGCCTCAGTATTGCACAACATCTATCTTTCCTTAAACTTTATATTACACTAGTAAAATGCAAAGTAATGATTCCATAATAAAGGTAGCCAGCGCATGTGTTCCCATCTAATTTTGATCCTGGGTCTTTTAAGCGGGGCGTGAAAAATCATCTCACTAAGCCGCCATAGTGGAGGCCATCATACTAGTAGTTTGGCTTTTGTAATGGTGTCCGCCACTTCTGGATTCCACTGACTGCTTACCATCAGGCAGAGTGGAGTCACTTTGGTAGGCTAAAAAAATAAAAATAAAGCTAAACGCAGGCTCCGATACCTTACACCATACTCCAAGAATTACGTATAACGACACAGCATTGAGACACACACCTCGTTTATTACAGTGAGTTAATTTACACAAACTCGACATTCGCCGAAGGGATGATCGATCTGCCCACATGTTTGGTGACCGAGTGAGGGTTAGCTAATTGAGTTTCTTTTATTTTTATTGACAGATGAATCGTGATGACGTTGTAAGGTACATGTAGGTTTAATATGAGGAGAGTTAGTAAGATTCTTCCAATTCATCCTGTAATTACCTCGACTATTATTTTCCTTCTCCCATCTCATTATTTTTCTATCATGTTTGGCTTTCTCGTTCCTCGGCTTGGTTGCGTTTTAAAAACGTTTTCTCTGCAATATTTAGAGAACACAACCATGTATAGTCGACCATATCATGCTTTACCATCTTTAGAGTAATTCTCGTTTGCACATCACAAAACAATATTTTTTATTTTTGTTTGCAAGTGACCTCAGTACAGTGACAGTTGTCACTGTCATAATGAGTCTTATTAAATTTTAATTTTGATGGAATTTTTTTACTGTTCTAATTAATCTACTACAATGTCATTGGCAGAATTAGTCGATTTTGCTCGGCTCAGTTGCCAGAATAAAATAAGAAGAGGAAGATGGAATTTTTAGTTAAAAGTGGTAAATCAAATACGTGGTCGACTATAGATAGGTTATTTAATAATTACTGCCATATGCTTGCTTGCCTTTAACCAAAAACCTACCAAAAATTGGAATATTTTCTTTTTTATTTCTACCAAATTTCCAACATTAACCATGATAAATGTCTTGATCAAAACCGCTTTGTCCAATTTACAGGCTATACCACTGCAGTATTGAAATATCTCTCTTCGTATTAATATTATTTGCAAATTTATCACATTTCAACCAATTTGAACATTAAAAGGTTGGCTGGCATGAATTCCAAGAGTATATTGCTATAGGAAATTAGTTTTTACCTAATAAACCTCTGCTAGTTTCAGCATAAACAGGTTGGATCTACTGGAGAACTAAACTCTCATAGAATATCAAGTTTTCATACTAAAGCGTTTTGCTCAGTAAGTGAGAGTGCTGAAGGCCCAAGAAACTCTTTGGTCCTCTCCCTTTTCCCTTTCCCTTCCTCATCTTCGTCTACCTACCCCATTAAACATAACCGAGTCCATTGGTTACGGTTACCACTTACCATCAGATGAAACGTATGCTTGTTTGTCACCTCAGTTGTACAAAATCTCAATTCTGCTGATAACAATCTACACGATCTAAGAGGATCATCAACCTCATCTACGTATTAGAGACGTAATTCATTAATTACAGTAATTCTACTTTACCCGATTCAAGGAAAACTCATATAAAAAGTAATTTATTATCCGAAACCTCCGTTGGTTCACCCCTGGGTCTAATATACACCATTTTTCAAACCGCAAGTTCAAGTAAAATACGTTAACTGCTTTCTCGTGCTAAGAAATATATAACTCTTATAATAGGTGCTACTTTTTAATACATCTAGTTTCTATATATACATACATACATAATTTCAAGCCTGTTTCCAATTAATGGGGTAAGCAGAGACTATAGAACCCTCTTTGCAACGATTCAAACATACCTCCGTGACCTCTTCAACATTCATTATTCTTTTCATACACGCACGTCGCGGTTACGAGAAAATAGCTTTTCACGGCGCGGTTTCATCCGCGTCTCTGCTTACTAATCTGCTCCCGTCGCTAGTAGCGTGATGTTACACAGCCTATAACCTTCCTCGAGAACTGGACTATCATATGCAAAAAGATATTTTCAAATCCGAATGGCAGTTCCAGAGAATAGCGCGTTCAAACAAACAAACTCTTCCGCTTTATACATTAATATATTATGACATTGAAAACCTTATTTTTTCAGAATGATCTTTTTGAAATCTGTAAGAGAAATTACCTCTTGTAGGTAACTAGTAAAGGTAAAGGAGTTGTTTCATTCTTCTTTTTCATCACTTTAAATGGCAACGAGGTCTATAAATTTATCACCTATTTTTGTATATTATAGAACAGTAGTTCCCACTTTAGTATCAACGCATATTATGTATGCAGGAAAATCCTAAGAGCACTGATTTGGGCAAAAAATCTGTCATAGCCAGTGAATATATAAAAAAGTATAATACTTATTACTATAAGATAAAAAATATAGTTATACATAATATTAGACGAGTCTAACAACTTAGCTTCAAATAATAAACTGAAACGAATACCAAAATAAATAAATTAGATAAAAAAAATAATATCTTCAATGATATTATCTTCTTTCTTTATTGTCTGTCCTTGGAGAATCATCTAGAATTTCCCTGAATTTATTATAATTTAACCTTGAAGAAACAGACTAATTGTAAATAAAATATTTAAGATAGGACTTGTCTGTATTAACTTGGTCAAATGATGTTTAATAATATAGATTTCGAACTGGTATACCTAATTAAGTATTACCTTGTTGTTCAATACGACTGGGCAATGCAATAATTTTTTTTTTTAATTAAAATACGAAGTCAAATTACCATACTGGATGAAACTAAATAACTGAAATCCTCTATTTTCGTTCCTTTTCTTGTTTTTTAAATCTTAGTTATTAAATTAATTGGTTGTTTTGTAATAATTACTTTGTATGGTTCTTTCGTTGCGTTGATGCTAAAGATGTTAACTCATACAAAAAAACTGTAATTATCTGGCGATTGTAAAGAGTGGCGTGAGTTTGTTGCCAGTTCTTCTTACAGCTATACCTCGTCAGCGAACTGGCTGTAAGTTAATTAGCTGACTTTATGTAATTTTGACTTTTCATAAGCATCATACTTTATTATCAAAATCAAATAAATGCTTTGACTTTTGACTTTGACTATTAAATTTAAAGATATTTCAGAAACAAAGTGAATAAATAATTTAATAATTATGGTGGTTAAGTATTCTTAAGTTTTCTATTTCACCGCACAATTTTCTTATTTTTTTCTTTCAAAATATCTTTCTGACAATAACAAAATAATAATTAACGTAATTGGTCCAGCCGTTCACGCGTGATGCCGTGACCAAGGGAAATAGGGATTCATTTAGATAGATAGATATCACAATAACTACACACAACGCCACCTAGACCCAAAGTAAGCATATATTATAGCTTGTGTTATGGGTTCTAGAATGCGGATTGTTGTAAATACATACATAATAAACATAGTTAAATAAATAACAGACGAAAAGAATAATGGAGGTAGTAAGACAAACTGGAAACTTTATGTAACTACCGGATCCTAACGGAATCGGCGGTAAATACGAAGGCTAAGAAAGGCTTGAAAGGTTAAACCCCAGTTTCTGAAAGGCTGATCAACTTTGTTTTAGCTTAATTTCGTTATTCTGGAGGGTTAGACTGTTGCGTAGATTGATCCTTCTATTTACTTTTTGCCCGACTGCCGAAGTCAAGGAGGAGGGTCATATTTTTCGAGCTATGTATGTCTATTTCTTTGGCATGCTCTACAGCCTAAATGACTAGATTTATTTTAACATTATAAGGTGTCAATTGATTCGTATTAATTGTGGGAGTGACATAGGGTACCTATTTAATATTGCATGGTACAAATAAAATGGATTTCATTCTTTTCAGTTCGTTTTAGGTCAGTTTTTTTGTTTTTTAATAATATATTTATATATTTTTACAATACCACTACACAACTATCCTGGCTAAGTGTTAGCAGTCAGTGGGAACTAGGAGTGAGCACAACTTGTGATTGCAACTTTAGCAGCTTTGTTCTTATTTTAGTAAAATTTCAGTTTTAGGTAAAACCTCTTCTACTGCCGCATTGACATTTATTATTAAGTATTTCAAAATTAATTTTTTTTTTTAAAAAGACTATTCACGAACTAGGGAACAAGGACACAAAGTACCTACACTCAGATTCGGGACAAATATTTATGGATCACACAAAGTCTTGTCCAGTGTGGGATCGAGTACATAACGTCGTGCATAACAGTCGCTTGCGCTTCCACTGCGCCACGGAGGCAGTGAAAATTGATTACTATAGCAAAAATAAACTCATTTCACTAAATCCAATAGTCCATACATCTTCAGTTATCGTACCTAGCCCTACTTGGCACGAGCTGAGTCTTATCTCAGCACAATACAGCTTGAACAACATTGGATTTGTAGGCACTTGTACTGTATCAAATGGGGAAATATTATTCCAATCATTATTTTTAAAGATTTTGACTTGTTTGTTTGCTTGTTATGGATAAACTCAAAAACTACGTATTTTTGTTAGCCTACCAAAGTGACTCCACTCTCCTGATGGTAAGCTGTCAGTGGAATCCAGAAGTGGTGGACAACTTTCCAAAAGCCAAACTACTGGTATGGTGGTGAGGAGATATACTTAACGCCCGAGTAGCTCTGTCTTTTTTATAAGACACAGGTTCGTTCCTGCGTGGAGTACTGCTCTCATCTTTGGGATAGCTCCACACAGTACTTACTGGATGCACTCAAAAACGCGAGGAGTCCGTATCATCGGAAGACCGGAGGCCACTAAGACCCTTGAGCCTTTACAGCTGCAAAGAGGCGTCGTTTTAATGGCCGTCTTTTATTGCCTTTACCACAGAGAGTGTTCTGAAAAGCTCTTTGAATTATTAATCCCACCCTCTCCCTTTTTATCCAGAACGACACGTGCGTGAAATGCCACCCTTTCACAGTGGAATCTAAAGAATCTCGAACCAAATGGTTCATTCAGCACTTCATACTTTTGTCGCTCATTTAAAGCCTAGAACTCTTTACCAGCTCATGTGTTCACATCTAATTTTAATTCTGGTTTTTTTTTATCGGGGCCTCCATAGTGGATTGAGACTATGGCTTTTAGAACGGTATTAACTTCTGGATCCCATTGACTGCTTACTTGCAGATTGAAGTCACTTAGGCAGCATATAAATAAAAAGACTGCCTACCCCTCAGAAAAATATTCCTTGTAGTCCTTGAGAAAGTGTATATAAATTACAGAGAAGTTATAATAAAGCTCGTAATTTTGTTTTCCATTCATCTTTATCAAAGAAAAAGCTTTGGATAGATACAGAAGCACAAGATCGTAAGTGCCAAATATATGTGTAACTTGTTTTTCCTTTTGGATCTTTGTAATTTATTATGATAGAAATCTATCTTGTTTGAAGTACGCACATAAAAATACGCTAGTTGCTGTTATAGATATGTTTTTATTAGTAGTGACTCGTTTTTGCATAAATATGTGTGTTTTTACGAGTTATTTTGGTCAGATCCCCTGTATGTGATACCCTGGGAGATCAGTTAATTTTTATATGTTTCTATTCCGGTCTGATCCACCGTGTAGGGTGTTAGATATAAATTAAAATATTTTATTCCGGTCGTATACCCTAGTTTTCTTACGACATAATTATAAAGCTTTTCTTAGAAATTTTTTTTCTTTCTTTCACGTAGGTGTGTAGGTACCTTACGGTGAAAATTCACAGAATGATAATAAAAACAATTGAAAGAAGAAAACATCAACTTTGCTTTCACAAAATAATATTTGAATTATTCTAGCAATTCGACTTTGTCTAAGTTTCTATAACAAAAAACATCTCACTATTCTATACCAAACGAAAAACTTAACAAAAGTTACGACAAAAATATTTTTTATACGTCTTGAGAAGGGTAAACCAATTTTCGATAATAATATCAGTGCTGTCTTTAATCTTGATTTAGGACCAAAACGTTGAGAACTTAAAGGTCAATAATTATGAACTTGACCGTTCGAAGTTTGTAATGGAAGGTTAGAGGCAAGAGGTGGAAAATTAAGTGTAAGATTTAATAGGGTTGGTGACGCGAATTGAGTATTATTTTTATATTAGCCTACCAAAGTGACTCCACTATGCCTGACGTTAAGCAGTCAGTGGGACACAAAAGTAGTGGCCGACATAGGAAAAGTCATAGCTTTAAACTGCTACCAATGATATTTCGGTAACCGAATATAAAATACCAACCCTATTATACGGAGCGATTCAGGCCAAATTTATGGCCCAATTGCTTATAATTTTGTTAAGTTTTAACAATGAGTAAAGTTACACGCTACATACCTACATTGTATTTAGTAAAGCAACAATTATATTATACCGTAAATAATGAATGAACATAAATGTTACATATTTTTATTGTTCTCAGTATTGGTAGCGATTCAAAGTAATAGAAATAAAAGTGTGGCCTGTGTTTTTGAAAATTTTTATCCTAGTCGAGGTTTTCCAAGAGATGACATGGAATCTTCAAGAAAGAGGCTAAAGGGTTTTTAATTTAACGGGGTCGGCAATGCGCAAGTGTTGCTCCTGGTATTAAAGCTATAGGCTACGGTTACTGCCTACCATCAAGCGGGCCTATGTTTGTTTGTCATCTTAGTTGTATAAAAAATAATTCTCAAGTTTCCAGCCAGTGAATTTGTTATAAGCAAAAAGTATTCATGATAGTACCTAGATACTTGCTGGATTTAGAATGAAAAAGCAAAATATATTATTAATAAAAAAACAAAAGCCCGACTGCCCAAAATAAACTGAATAGTAAGAAACCCATTTTTGTCGTGTTGACGCTACAATAAAATAATAAAAATGAAAAAGAAAATTAAATACCCTATTTCACTCCCATAAAATACGAATCTAACGACACCTCATTATGTAAAAATCCATCAAAGCATTTAGGCTGTAGAGCGTGCAAAAGATATATATATACATATATTTGAAAAAACATTGCCCTCCTTAACTTCGGCAGTCAGGCAAAAAAAGGAGAGAATTTAAAACCCTATAAAGTATAAAAGTACCTACATGCTAAGCTAGTATAGCTAGTAAATAAAAAAAAACAGTTTTCACTTTCTGATTGCGAGTTAAATACATAAGTTTCTAAATTTATAGCTATAAAAACAAAGGATATCAGTTTGTTCAAAATTGTTTATAATTGAGAAAATATACGTATTTGTTGTTTCAAATTATGTTAGTTTTGCAACTTTCCTGATTTATATTGGGGTGAAAGGGTAATAGTTTTAGTAATTTTACAGTGTTGGTAGTTATAAACAGTATAATATAACCTTAGTTACTTAGTTGTACATAATTACATACCGTGTATGGGTTGCGGAGTTTACTGGTTCTATCTCTGGATCGGGTAAATGATACCTATTTCGTTTTTCTGTTGAAATTGCATTAGACAGGCATAAATGCTAGAATAGAATAGATTAAAAAGCTCACATTGTCTTTAGTTTATGTCAATCCCATACAGTTTTTAATTATTATATTAAAATGTATTTCACTTGTCTAGGCTCTCAGAAATTCTTGAGGAGTTTGACGTCTGAATTTGTGCTAATGGCAACAAGCAGGTAAAAAAAGAAAAAAAATTGAGACAGCAGAGGACACAACAAAAAAAGAAAATAAAAATAATAAACACATATTTTCTTTTTGTGAGTAATATAAAGTCTAAGCTGCCCTCTGATTTAAGTGTATTGACTGTACAAGTTAGCATAAAAAATAAAAACAACAAAAACATTTTTTTTTTGTTTTGTTTTTTTTATTTCTTTTATTATTAGGATCTAAAAGGAACTAGTTTAGCATGTAACTTGTGAATTTTAACTAACACGTGATGGTATCTAATTATACTAGTAGTGTGTATTGTATGTTTTTATACAATTATTGTTACCTGTAAATGAATTAATAAACAAGCAAATACTTATCCTTTCTACGTTTTTTCTATAGTCGTCTATCTTTACTAACTAAATAAAATTTCTTAACTGCAGTTACTAAGTTCACATAAAATATATTGGAAAAACTTTGACCGTAAATCACAAACTTTATCTTAGAGTAAGTACTATAAGAAGAACAAGAGTGTTGACTGACAATAGGTATGAAATTTTAACTAGTTTATAGAAAAAAGAGGCAAGTTGACTTACGTGTTTTGGTTATTGAATCTTGTGCTTCATGACGTAAAGTTGTTAATTAAAATGACGCTAACCTGCCTGATAAGAGTCAGTAAGTTCCAGGAGTAGGGACACTATTTAATTGCGTTTTTGGACCTCATAAAAGACTTCAGATCAAAATTGAAAAAAATATTAAAAAGGTTAAAATTGAGAAAACAATGCCAAAAAATTTTAAAAGCCGATCTAGGCCGGCTAGTTCCAACTAAGCAGTTGCCCACCACGCAAGGTTGAGAAAGAGATAAGAGGAAGTAAAAAGAAGAACGAGAGGGTATATCTTAACCGTATATTATCTCAAGCTATAGAGCTAGCATTAGACGCGCACTCCTTCGCCACGGGGTCCTTGATAGCTGATCCTTTCATCTCGTCCTTGTTGTTTACTATCACCCCCGCTCTATCTTTGGAATATATAAACACGTATGTGTTCATGGACATTCTCACTCACCTAACGAAACGCAATAGTAAGATAGAAAATAAAATAATAAAAATAAACCGATCCCCGAGGGTATCAGATGCAGGGGATCAGACAGGAATAACTCAGAACACGTCGATATTCTAAAAGTTCTCGTTAAGGCTCATATTTATACTTCGCGTGAGTAAACAGTTTTAAAATCTACTTTGATAAAATCGCGAGTAAGCACAAAAGTTAATGTAAAACAATGCAATCACTAAAGTAATTCAACTCTATGTGTCGCAGTGCAGACTGCAGTACAGTACAGTATTGTATGCATGCCTATAAATATTATAAATACGAAAGTTCTTTTTATCACGAAAATCGGTCTGGTGCCCGAGGGATACAACAAAACATATTTATTTTACGCGTGGGCGAAGCTGTGGGGCGCAGCTAGTTATATATAAATTTTACGAAAAAATTCTCCGAGCAAAAATGGTAGCAAAAATCAGGTTTAATAGTAAAGAAACCTTGCTTACACTGAGTTATGACACTTAGAAGTTGAAAACGAATTAAATCGACACAAAAAAATAAAATACCACTTTCCAACGTTATATAACGAAAGACGAGTTTGAACTGAATCGGATGAAACAGGGAGGACCACAAACACAATTATTATAGGACCTTTGTAACCTAAGTTTTACTGAAAGCAGTCACATTGCATGACAACGGTAATCTCTTCTTACCTTCCAAACAGCTTGCATTTCAAAAAACATTGTTTTACATCAATAAATACAGAGGTATAGTTACCTATTCCATGCCTTGTCAATAAAAAACTAACAATATCACTTTACGGAACTAAGATCGTAAAAAAGCAACGAAATATTTCATACAGATAGGTAATAGGGTCTTGTATTAGGAAAGTTACACACTAGTGTTTATAGCTCGTTGTGCTCGGTAATCGGTAAACAATCAGGGGGTTAAGCGACGAAGAGTGCGGCTGCTCCATGGTGACCGCATAATTCGCAATCTTCAGCGTAGGAACATCGTTCCCGGTGCACCTGGACGCTGTCACCGGTGTTGGTGCCCGCGCGGTACGGACTGTCGCTGGATGGGCCCCTGATGTAGTTTCAAGTTTCGTTAAGGTGAGAGTAGGTGTACAGGGAGATCGGTATTTTGGCCTACCATCTCAGGCCAACGAGCCTAACATAGCCACCTCGTTTCTGAGAAAACGCATGTCGCCTCTAAAAAAAAAATGATGACCGCTTAATGGTATTTGATCTGAGCATCTCCGTGCTGTAGAAGACGCGTTAAAAATCAGTCCCAGCTGTTTTTGTGTCTGCTGTTTTGTATCCTGGCTGTCGTTAGGTTACATCAGATGCCTCTATTATAAATGATGGGTGACCTGAACAAAGCCTGACACTACGTTGACCACTTCCATCACGGACTTGTACTTTTAATCTGTTTTTACGGCATTGTTGGTAGGTGGAGCTTCGTCTTAGCAGTGAAAATGGCCACGGTAAGTAGTAAACAGCTGTGTTGCCTTAACATGTCAGAAAACGCAACTAAGTTGGTGCCCGTTAGAGCAAAAAATAAAGAAGGAAAAGAAAAAGGGTTATTGAATAAGTTTGGTATTTATTTTTATACAAACTTTGGTACTTATTACGCTTCGACATGCCTTCCAGTGTAAAACTAGCCTTACAGATCATTGCGTGCCACAAAAAAATAGGGTGAATATACCAGTTCTCATCCATTCTGAAATTGTTATTAGATTATAATGAATTTATGTGGCGTTTGGATTTGTTTTTGTTTGTCGAAGTTACATAATATTTTATAGTTAGTAGTTGTTGAAAGCTCGTTTCGAGAATAATATACTTTGTTATTTTAATCGATTATAGTCATGTTATGATTCCGAAAAGGGGTAGACAAAGATGTTTAACCGTTACTTTTGGCAGTTAATGGTCTCTGATTTAGAATGTGAAATTAGTCCATCTATATCCGTAGATGTTATAAGTGACTAAAGAGCAAGGCATTAGCTATTCGTAATAAATATCACCTTATTTTGATCATCAACTGTTACTTTGTACGTACCTACTGCCACGCAGAGGTAGCAGGTTAGATTACGGCTCAGTACAAATATTTTGTAATAATCTATACTAATAAATAAAGAGGAAGAGTTTGTTTGTTTCAACGCACTAATCTCTGGAACTACCAGTCGGATTTGAAAACTGTTTTCTTTTGTATATGATAGCCCAGTTCTCGAGAAAGGTTATAGGCTATGTAACATCACGCTTCTGGCGACGGGAGCAGAGCAGTAAGCAAAGACGCGGGTGAAACCGCGCCGCGAAAAGCTAGTATTCTAATATATATATAAATAGTAATCTAGTCCAATTAAACCCCACCAAGACACAAGTCTGCGCGTTCACCGCTAAAAAAGCTCCATTTGTAGATACTCCGCAATTCCAAGACACAGCCCTTACAACATTTGAAAGCCTTGAAATCCTTGGAATCGACATCTCAGTTAAAATATTCTATAGTTAAACCATTGCATAAGAAAGGTGATCGCAAAGATCCCAGTAATTATCGACCTATCACGCTTGTTCCAGTATTTTCAAAAATTTTTGAAAAGGTTTTCTACCAAAGACTAAATGATTTTTTAATTAAACATGACATTATTAAAAAGGAACAAAACGGATTTCAGAGTAACAAATCCACATCATTAGCTACTTTCAATCTCATTCGAACAATTACAGATTATTTAGATAAAAGAATTCCAGTAGTCACTGTGTTTTTTGATATGAGTAAGGCATTTGATTGTGTGGATAAAAATGTGTTACTCAACAAATGTGAGAAATATGGTATACGGGGTGTTGCACTGAACTGGATAAAAACGTATTTAAGTGATCGGAAACAAAGTGTAGAAATAACAAGAGTAAATGATAAGTTAGAATCCACATCTTATAGGTCTTCAATTCGAGTTAATAATTATGGGGTACCGCAAGGAAGCGTGCTAGGTCCGCTCCTCTTTTTAATCTATATTAATGACCTACCCGACAAGATTAAATACCAAACTATCTTGTTTGCTGATGATATATCAATAATTATACCATACAAACACAAGCATATATCACACGAGTTACAAGTAAATGAAGCTGTACAGTCAGTATTAAAATGGATGCAATCAAACAATCTTTCCCCTAACATATCTAAAACTAAATACATAAAATTTCAGACATATAAATCAAAACAATACAATATAAATATCAAATTAGAAAATCAAAACATAGAAGAAACTGATAACATTAAATTTTTAGGCATAACACTAGATAAAAATTGTAATTGGAAAGAACATATTAGTAACATTTGTAGTAAACTTAATAGCTTTGTATACGCAATAAAAAAACTTCGTACAGTAGCTGACGAAAAAACAGCACGTACAGCATACAGCGGATATGTTGAATCTATCCTTAGATATAATGTAATCATCTGGGGAAATTCTACCAATATAAATAAAGCCTTTATTGTACAGAAAAAATGTGTTAGGGCAATTTGTGGTGCAGGGCCACTAGAATCATGCAGACCTTTATTTAAAAAATTAAATTTATTGACATTACCCTCAATATATATATTAGAGATAGCAAATTTTGTGAAGAAAAATTATGATTTATTTAAATCGAAAAACGATCATTGCGACAATAAATATAAACCTAGAGATCCTACAAAGTTAATAATACCATACTGTCGAACAACACTCCATAAAAAAAACACTTATCACATGTGTATTACAATTTTTAATAAAATTCCAAAGGAAATAAGGGAGCTTCCTTTTAAATATTTTAAAATTAAATTGCGTAAATGGTTAATGGCTAATTCGTTTTACTCTGTACAAGAATACATGAATACGTGAATAAATGTAAATAAATAGGAAACATAATAATGTAATAATAATAATTTAATAATTGTAGTGACAGTGTATTAATATAATGTAATAATATTCAAATGATATAAATGATGTGTTGGCAATAATGTAATAATAATAATGATGTACGTATTGATAATAATATTGATGATGAATGATGTAATATTATTTTAGATTGATGGTAATTATAATTTAGATCAATACTCACCTATTGTAACATTTGCATGCCTTTTCTAGGCAGATTACGGTATGTACTTTTATTACCATTAAGCCACCTGGTTTCACCTGTACTCTGAGCAAATAAATGTTCTTATTTCTTATTTCTATTTCTCTTCTCCAGCAGCGTCCAGTTCCGCAGTCATCTGGAGGCTAAAGCCAAGTTGGCCTTCAAAAAGCTCGGTGTGCTCAACAGGGCGAAGCGGTACTTCAGTGCGGGGCAAAGACTATTGCTTTACAAAGCTCAAGTTCGTCCCCACATGGAGTACTGCTGCCATCTTTGGGCGGGAGCACCCGGATACCAGCTTGGGCAATGCGGTCCAAAGGCGTGCTGTAAGAGTTGTCGACAATCCCAGGCTAACAGGCGGTATTGAATCACTAGGCTTAAGGAGAGACGTTGCCTCCTTATGTGTATTCTATCGCCTGTATAATGGGCTGTGTTCTGAGGAATTGTTTAGGATGGTGCCAACGGCCACTTTTTATCATCGCACCTCCCGCCATCGGCTGGGAGTTCATCCTCACACCTTAGAACCTCTTAGGTCCCGTACAGTGAGGTTTCAGAGAAACTTTCTCCCTCGTACGATAAGGTTGTGGAATGAGCTCCCCGTCGAGGTTTTCCCGAGAGACTACAACATGGAGTTCTTCAAGAAAGGAGTTTAAAGGTTTTTAACAGGGTCGGCAACGCGCTAGTGATGCTCCTGGTGTTGCAAGCGTCCATAGGCTACGGTAACTGCTTACCATCAGGCGGGCCGTATGCTTGTTTGTCACCTTAGTCGTATAAAAGAAAAAAAAAAAATAGTAATAATATAAAACTATTTGCGCACTTTTTATTTAGACTGATAGATTTTAGCAGAATAAAAGAATTGGAATAACTCTTTCTTGATCAACACACTGGAGATTTTCCTACTAGGTTTGTACATTATTACTTTGTTTTTATTAGGGACAAGTTTAAATATATAAAGTTTTTAAATACAATAACACGCTTAGGGTACTGTTGGGGCTGCCATGGAGGTATAGTGCGTCTGGAATGTTTGTGGAGACTCAAATTGCATTGATGGCTTTGCCGCAATTATGAGAAAAAGATGCGCCTCTCTAATGACGCGTCTCCGTGACAGCACCAACACTATCCTGAGCGTGTTTGCTGACCGTTGGGAAACCCCGATGGTACGCAGGTGGGTGAACATTCACACCAAATAAAAATGTAATAATAATTGTCATTTATTTATTTAATTACTAACCTTAGGCAGTAAGATCATTGTTACTAATACACTATTGAAATAATTCCGAAATAAATGAATTTAATGTGTACTGTACTTATGTTCTGTGATGTTATGCAGAGGTTCACTGCAGTCATACTCTGCAGTAATGCGTCAAAGTATAATATGTATGTATGTATTTACAAAAATAAAGAATTAAACTATGTATAACCGCATTCTAGAACCCATAACACAAGCTATAATATATGCTTACTTTAGGTCTAGGTGGCGCTGTGTGTAGTTGTTGTGATATTAGAATAATGTTAGATATTATTTAAGTATTATTAATGAGCCATGTTCACTCTCAATGGATAGGTGGGTACGATTCCCGTTTAATGCAAATATGTGTGTGCATGAACATGAATATTTTCATTGTTCTGGGTGTTTCTATTTATAGGTACTGCGTAGTTTCTTTGTTTACATAATTCATTCATAATTCATAACGTAATAATTATCATTGCGATAGTGGCGAAATTATTTTGTAAATGTTTGAAACATACAATTGTGACGAAAGCTAAAGTTACACCTAACAACATAGTGTGATTCATAAATATTTTCTAGTCTACATTTTTTTATTGCCGTTTGTCGCAGGCGAACAAATAGCCCACGTAACGCTAAGTGGTAACTGTCGCTCATGGACGACTCAGAGACCCTAGCATTGCTCCTGTAATGCCAGGGACTCTGCAAATCCGCCGCCTTCCTTCCGTGTGATAGGTCAACGAATTGAGTTAAGTGAGGAAAAAAGGAAAGGAAAAAAAAGGTTCTTTATGTCTGCTAATGATTATGTAAGGTACCCTCTAACACCCTAGTAAAAAAAAATGTTGAAGTTTCATCGCAGAGAAGAAACTAGACTTAAAAAAGGTTTAAATTACCACTAAGCCTAAGTATGGTGCTCAATGTTCAAGCTTTCTCTTTATGAGAAGAGGCCCTGCACTTAATGATTATGTGAAAATAAACTGTTTTTCTTTCTTTCTTTCTTTAAAACTGTGATCTGTCAATATCACTCCGGATTAACGTTAGAAAATTTCGTTGTATTAATCGTATTTTAATTCCACACAGCGAGTAGCACAAAGCCTTTACCTAAAATTAATAAACCTTATAATATTAATGTTACTTAATTATTCTGTCAAAAGATTATACACGTTAATCCCTTTTGATAAAACATAAATCAAGTTAAACAGCTTCACTTAATTTATTTATTTTAATAAAATGGCAGCGATTAATCATACTAGTGAAATAGGCTGTCGTGTTGTCTGCCGTTTAGAATCTTGGTACTTTGCCACTTACCGTGAAAATCTTAAGAGGCAACTAAAGAAATACCAAATAGCTGACAGCAGTGTCATCCACATACATACATAACTTTACGCCTGTCTTCCAATAATGGGGTAAGCAGAGACGTCTATAGAACGCCATTTACTACGATCCAAACATTGTACCTTTATGTTCTGGGGCTAGAAACGAAGAAAGTCGCAGGCGAACTAAAGTCACTAATGTAGCTCGCAGAGTTGCTTCTCTGAAGTGGCAATAGGCAGGACACATAGCTCGACCACGAACCGGAAACGCTGCGTGAGCTGACTCTTCACAAGGTGGACCAACGACCATAGAAGGGTGGCAGGCAACCGATGGATGGAGGGCGGCTTCCGGTCAAGGCCCGGCCATTCGCAATGAACAAAAATGCAAAAAAATATAAGTAATTTACTGTTGACGAAAATATTTATGTTCTTCAAGTTTATTAATAACACTGACAAAGTTTTGTGAAATTTCAATTTCTTAGAATCCTAAGAAATTCATAAGTCATTTAAGTTTTAGGTAAGAAATTTATTGACTACACCTTTGGCACTTCAAACTTCCTTCTTCAAAGAGAGCATTAGTGTCATAGTAGGCAGTGGCTTCGCAGACTCCCTTGCATTGCAGAAGTCTATGAGCGACAACAACAACAAATAACTTTGCTAGCTTAAAAATATTTACATTTACCTATGACTATGACCTATGACTGGCCTGTTGGTCTAGTGGTTAGTGACCCTGACAGCTAAGCCGGAGGTCGTGGGTTCGATTCCCACCCAGGACAAACGTTTGTGTGATGAGCATGATTGTTTATTCTGTAATAATAATAATAATACCAGCCTATTTACTGTCCCACTGCAGGGCAAAGGCCTCTTCTCATATAGAGAAGGTATGAGCATTAATCACCACGCTTGCTCAAGGCGGATTGGCAATTTCAGACATTTAAGTCCAGGTTTCCTCACGATGTTTTCCTTCACCGTTAGTCAGAAATGTCCAAGATAAACTTAGAAAGTACAGTTTGTTCTGTGTCTGGGTGTAATTTATCTATAATATGTATGTATTTACAAAAAAAAAGTATATAAGTAGTATATCAGTTGTTTAGTACCCATAACACAAGCAAATATAATTGCTTAATTTGGGGCTAGATGGCGCTGTGTGCATGTGGTAGAATATTATTATATTATTATTATTATTATTATCTATACAACATAAAAGTCTTTTCAGCGGGGCGTGAAAAATCATCTCACTAAGCCGTCATAGTTGAGGCCACCATACCAGTATTTTGGCTTTTGGAATGGTGTCAACCATTTCTGGATTTCACTGACTGCTTACCATCAGCCAGAGTGAAGTCACTTTGGTAGGCTAATATTATAAAAAAAAAATAATCCCACTCTTCGTTGCTTAACCCGCTGATCGTTTACCGATCAGTAAGTGCAATGAGGTATGAGCGTTTTCGCTAATGAGGGTGTTTAGGATAATTTTCGTGTCCAGTTGGCGCCACTTTGGTAAAAGTCTTCCATTTTGTCATCGCTATCAAAACAAATATTTTTCAGTATTCATTGTTTAATTTACAAAATGGATAATTCACGTGCTCATGGAGAAAATAAAATTGCTGAGAGGGTTTTCTAAAATGGCGCCCACGAAGTAGCAGCACCGATGCGTCAGGTATAGCTGTCAAGCGCTGTCAAAAAGTTAGCTCCTGATTGGCCCAAAGTGAAAGTGAAAGTGGCGCCAACTGGTGGCGAAAATTTGCCTAAATACCGTCATTCGCTGACGCAGGTCGAGCCGTGAGAAGAACTGGCAAGAAACTCAGGCCACTATTTTTAATCGCTAAAATAGATGTATTATGAATTTCGATATAGATATACAGAGTAAAATAGAATGTGTTATTGGTAAAGGACGTCTACCTCACGCTGGGAATTAATTAATTATGAGTAGACCCATTTATTGGATAGAAGGACCGTCGGAAATGTACTGGACCGTGGCCTGGTAGTTAATTGGGCGTAATATATATGTATTATTGATTCTTTGTTAGAACTTTCGTGAGTCTTAATTTAGTAATAGGTGAATTTCCATCTCTTTTGGTACGCCGATAATATTAATAGGTACAGCAGTAACGAGACTGTCAATGATAGGTTTTAATAAATTTCCTTGTTCATTCTACTTCTTTTTAACCGACTTCAAAAAAGAGGAGGTTATCAATTCGGGTCGTATGTTTTTTTTTCAAACCGAATTAGAAAAAGAATGTAATCAGAAGTGAACCAGGAGTTAAAGTAAAAATGAACCTATCTGAGTTTTAATTATACATGAAATAAAAATGAGACCTATGTACGTTTAACGATAATGTTGAACAGTAAATCCACTCTGGTTTCAGGAGGAGAACTTCAGTACCTACATTTGTGTTTAAATATACAAGTAAAAACTAAATGTAGTTCTTCTAACATTACCAATGGAATTTAACTCTATCAAATATTTACTAGATCTAAAAACGAAAGTAGGAAGAATCAATAATTATGAACTGTTCGTTGTTTGTGAAGTTCTTCGTATGAAGGTCGAATACTTTATAGGTTTGGGGTATAACGATGCGTATAAAAATACAGTATATTTACTGCGTGTTTTCTTGTTTAAAAGAAGTTTTAGTGTGTGTTTTAGATAGCAAACAAGTGTACTAGGAAAATTTTTTTTTTACCAAAAGCTATCGTCTTAAGCTGCTGGTATGGTCGCCGGAATGGGGTTAGGGAAAGGGAATGAGGGAGGTAGGGAAAAAGAAAAAGGAAGGAAATTAGGCTTCCGGCGCTCTCACTCACCGAACGAAACGCAGTAGTACGGATACTACTACTCTTACGTCAATCTTCTATGAGAGGGTAGTACTTCCCTGGACGATCCGACCCATTCATGCTGAAACCAGCGTGGATCTACTACCGTACAGATATATAGCTATTGATAGGCTATGTAACATCACGCTACGAGCGACAGGAGCGAAGCAGTAACCAAACATGTAACTTAACGCGGGAAAAAGCTACTGCTACTAGTACTGCGGACCTACATACTACTAAAATTTATAATATTACGTATATAACACTTTCTAACCCTTTCAACAAGTAGATTACGCTTATTTCAGCTATAGATATCTGAAATGAGCGTAATCTACACATTAGTAATTTTTAGAAGAAAGATGATAAAAGAATGTCTGTAAAATTTAAACATTAATTTATTTTACTATTTTAAAGCAATTAATTGAATTCTAAATTGCATAAAAAGTAGGTACTAAAATAATAAAAATAATAAGCGACTCCCTTTAAGGAATAAGAAAGCACTTAGGTACACACCCGATTCCTAACTATCACCCAAAAATCTTACTATGTAATGTTTCAAACGCTATTACATAATATTAACTTCCAACGAGATTTACAAAACACTAACATTTAGGCTGAGGCTTCACAGAGCCCCTAGAATTCCAAAAAGCTATAATGAAATAACTATAATACTTACTTATTTAGCACTTAGCTGCTACTGTATCTGATAAAAAACCGGTCAAGTGCGAATCGGGCTCGCATACCAAAGGTTCTCCGTACAAATTTGCTATCAATATAAATAACATGAACGCCACAATATCTTTTGATTGCGATGACAGATTTTCTCAAAGCAGAAGAGGTTGCACACAAAGTAACTTAACGCGCGTAACTTGATTAGGTCGCCAACTGAAAATCAGCGCTGGGTGTATTATGACACCCGGTTATATGCTGAGTCGGCGACCCTTTCGGCATAGGCGTACATGACAGCATTATTCGCTTTGTTTTTTGTTTTTTATTTTTTATTCTTACTGTGTATGTTTTGTTTTGTATAAACTGTAAGTAATTTTATAAATCATCTCCTGTGCCCCTGTGACGAATTAAATAAATTTTCTTTCTTTCTTTCTTTCTTTCAAAGATTATATATTACCTACAAGCTTTGCGCAGCGCGGTTTCACCCGCGTCTTTGCTTACTGCTCTGCTCCCGTCGCCAGTAGCGTGATGTTACATAGCTTATAACCTTCCGCGAGAACTGAGGTATCACACGCAAAAAAATTCAAATCTGGCAGGTAGTTTCAGGATGAGAGCGTTCAAACAAACAAACAAACTCTTTCACTTTATATAAGTATAGATTTTATATATTTGATATAAGTTTCAGCTTGATACCGCATTACTAAGAAATAGATCTTGACAGATAAGACAGACAGACGGAGAACAAAGTTTTCCTGTAAAGAATTTGTTTTGCCTCTTGAGGTACGGCACTCTAAAAACACTTAAATAACGCTACTGCGTATTCGCAATCAAATTAAATAAAAGCCAAATATTATATCGACAGTTACTGACTATTATCCTCAAGAGCTTTGCAAATTGAAATCTTTTATTTTCTCTCGTTTAACTAAACTGATAAGAAAAAGTGTCTTTGTGTCTCTTACTGTGTACTACCAGGAAAAAGAAAGAGAATAGAGCAGCTGCTGCAGCTCTTGCAAAGGTCAGGTTCGACAAGTTAGGTGAAGTGATATTGTCGAAAAATTCTCAGTTTATGTGTGCGTTTCTAATGACGCGAAGCTGGGCGGAGTGGAGAGGAGCGGACCGTAAATTGGCCAATCACAGTGCTCATAATCTTCATTCCACATCAGTGGATATGCTGTGATTGGCTAATACACGGTCCGCTCCTTTCCACTCCGCATAGTTCCACATAATCTCTCTTACGAAATTTTTTTACGCACCCTAAGACCAGAGTCTGTAATTGTGCTCGAAAAAAATCAACTACTCGCCTCCTGTTGCATGGGAGGAAGGCAACTTTATTGGCAAAATAAAGCGCGAAAAAGCATGTCATGAAGCTGCCTTAAGTAGGCCATCAGGTTTTCTGAAACTTTGATTTTTAAAATTGTAACTACCACTTCTGGATTCCACTGGCTGTTTCCCATCAGGCAGAGTGGAGTCACTTTGGTACGCAATTCTCATAATGAAGCTTAAATACTATTCAACTCTGCCTACCTCATCAGAGTAAAAGGTGTAAAGCTATAGAACTAACAAACAATATGTATGCGCTGACTCCATTATTTTGTTTCTTACTGAATATTTTTACCATTCTTATAACAAAGAATGCTTAGAAAGCAGGTTATAAATGTAATGATATTATGTTATCATATATTAATGTAGCTTTGTGATCAAATAGGACAAACAAATGTGATTTGTTATGTGTTATTATAAGGCGAAGTATCGTCAAAGAGGACCTTGAAATTAAATCGTGTTAAGAAGTAAAAAGAAGGCAGATGAAAGAACAGTTATTAATATTGTCTACTTATTTTATATTAATATTCAGTTTTATCTTAAAAACTACTTTATGTATTATTGATGGCGAATAATATTGACGGAAGGCTTTTATCAGATTTAGATTAAGCTTTATCGCACCATTGAAAAGGATAATAGTATCTTGAGTTGTTATAAATTGAAAGGAACATAAACGAGGTCAATATAAATAGAAAAATTGGCGCAATTGTGGCATATTTTAGCAGATACATTTTGAACTATACTATTATATAAAATGGAGGAGTTTGTTTGTTTAAACGCGCTAATCTCTGAAACTACCATTCGGATTTGAAAAATATTTTTGCGTATGAAAGTCTTCTTGAGAAAGCTAGGCTATGTAACATCTCGCTACTGGCAACGGGAGCAGAGCAGTAATTTAAGATGCGGGTGAAACCGCGCTGCGGAAAGCTAGTCCAAAGATAATAGATATCATATATTCTTATGTTCAGCAGTAAATGTTTTGCGGAGATGATGGTAAACATCTTTTTGTTTCAAACAAAAATAATGTACAGATTGGACTATTTTTCAGTGATGGACGCTTTTCTTTTTAGACAAGTCGTTCAAAGGATTCTCAGCTATTGTTTAACAGTGGCTTATTAGCAATCTATACTTAAGAACTCGATTTTATTCAATGAATCGTTCAGAGCTGAATCGCTTTTATAATATTTCAATATGTCTATTATTGACAGCCCTTCAACGCTAAACAAAAAATCGGAATTTTACAGAATCTTGGATTAAAGTTTGTGTATAGAATTTGTGATTACTCTCAAAAGAAATGACAATCTTATCTAAGTGTCTAGAAAACAACTCTTCATTCGTTTGACTTTTCGCAAAAACAATGTTGTTTTCATTAAGCCCGTAGTTTATCTTTACAAATTAGTTTGAAGTAACTAAATAAAGATTAGAAGTCTTGCTTTTAAGGTTTTAAATAATAATAAAATTAACCTTAAGGATGTATTTAGTGTAACTCTTTTGTTATTATCTTACTTAGGTTCGTGGTACTAATCAGGGACTGCCACGATTCCCGTACTGTGTAAATATTTGTGTCTATGAACATTTGTCTATTTGCATTGGTCTGGGTGTTTCTATGTATAATATTATGAATGTATTTACAAAAAAAAAAAATAAGTATGTTTATCCGCATTCTAGAACCCATAATACAAGTTATAATATATGCTTACTTTAGGTTTAGATAACGTTGTGTAGTTGTTGTGATATTAATGTAAACAATATAACTAGACGAATCGTAGATCTGTAATCTGTTACCATTTATAAATTGACTAGTTTACGCGGCGCGATTTCACCAGCGTCTTTGTTTACTGTTCTGCTCTCGTCACCAGTAGCGTAATGTTACATAGCATATAACCTTCCTCAGAAACTAGGCTATCATACGCAAGAAGAATTATTCAAATTCGAGTGGTAGTTACAGAGATAAGCGCGTTCAAACAAACAAACTAATGCTTCTGATTTATGTAATAGTATAGATAGATTACTGAATAGAACATGAAAGTTACGGTAGGCAATAAAGCAATGTAGCTATTAGGGACATACCGTTGTATTATCAGTGAAATCGATCTCTTTGAATCGATATCAAATGTATAGTTTGAATATAGTTTTGAATTTATGATTATTGCAGCAGCATTAAAGCATTTTTAGAGCGGCTGGCAGCTCTGATTACCTTCAGCTCTTTTAATATTTCCTTTTCCTTCCTCCTCCCTACTCTCACCCTCACATTCTACATAAACGGTCGGCAAGGGCTTAGTTGTATTTCCTTAGTATTGAGTATGTAAAATATTATATTCTATGTTTTTGTTTACATAAACTAAAAACAAATAAATAATAATACTCTAAATATAAAATAAACAAACATTATGGAAAATAAATAAATTTTATTATTCATCAAAACAAAAACAATAGTAAATAAAACTGTTCGCCTTTGAGTAGAGTTAGTCAATTTAAGTACCTGGGACACATTGTCACGTCACCGAGGAGCTCAGAGACGAAAGCGTCGTTGGCGGTCAGGGGAAACATGTTTCCAGGGGAAGCAGGTTTGCCAAATGTACTATACCTGTTAAGGTCACACTATTTAAGGCTTTTTGCCAAACCTTTTACACCAGCAGCATGTGGTACTTTACCCAGAAACCTTATAACGCCCTACATGTACAATACAACAACACGCTAAGAGCACTGTTGGGGCTGCCCCGCTACTGTAGTGCGTCAGGTATGTTCTCTCAGGCACACACAGATGATTTCTTTGCACTTATGCGTAAGAAAGTAGCCTCCATGGTGCACAGGCAGTGGAGTAGCACCAACAGTATACTAAACATTTTGGCAGAAAGGATGGATGGTGCGGTGATTGATAGATTCACATATCCTTAGAATACCTGGGTGTTTACTATCTTTGACTCGCTATATTTATATTTAATTGAACCTTCTATATTAAGTTTCTATGTGTATAATTTTATGTATTAAATGTGTATGGATTTCTTTATCTGAAAATAAACGATTAATAAAAAATAATAATAATGAGTAATAAAAACAAATACTTACAAAAAATAAGTAATTTATGCAGAAACAATTATTTGAACACTTTTTGGCTAATTCACGGTCCGCTCCTCTCCACTTCGCTCAGATCCGCGTCAGTGGAAACTTCATACATCTCATCATCAGCTTCAAAACCTCAACTGTAGGATACACGCCTCCCAAAAAGAAAGAGGCTAGGCAGAAGGATTGGTAACTAGTGAAATAACTTTCCTTAGTCGCAAGTTAAAATATTCATGTGAAGAGACACGGTCATCCTATAGGTACTCTAGACTGGAGTTTGGAGCTCAAGAAATCTATGTACTAGTAGTTACTTACAGTGCAACATTACCTTCTTTTTTATTTAAATAGCATATTTAAAAAAAATTACAATTAAGAACCAGTCCAGCTGATTATGTTTTTAAACAACGCACGAACGCCGTCTACTATTAATTCAAAAAAATACTGTTTATATACCTTTACATACTCGACGTGAAAAAATCGAAGTAACATTTACAGCCCAAACTTACGGGAAGCGTAAAAAATACTATCAAAAAGCTAACACTCGCTCCTGGATCTTACTAACTGCATACAATCAGACAGAGTGAGGTTATTTTATTAAGCTAATGTAAAAGTAAATAAACAAAACTTTGATTGTTTTTGACAGATTTGCAAGGAATGATGAATTTGTTTTATATTGGTGAAAGTTTTATACTAAAACAATAAAAATAACTTTATTTATTAGAAATATATACAATAATACATTACTTAAAGAGGCACTAAACCCAACTGTATCGTGTAAACAAGACTATTTAATAATACACACCTAATATAACAATAATATAAATATACAGCAGTACCGACTTTACAAAGATATAAACAGTTTCTTCTACGAGTAAAATACTCTTACCTTTTTAAACTCATATTGTCATCAAAGTCACTAACACACTAAAAGTCACAATCAAGTCAAAATAGTATTTATTTAGTCAGTTCACTTATTTACTGTCTGTGACACTCTTTTGTTTATAAATTATAACACTTCGCTTGGTAATTCAATTGTCAATTTTTAAAATGCTCTGCAAAACGATTTTTTAGTGTTAATGAAAAAATCGAATGAATTAAAAATATTTGTATAGAATATCCAATTTGTTGTTCAGATTTGTCAAATAAACAACAACAACATATATAACATAAAATAAAATTGCATAAATAAAAATAAAACAGATTAAATAAAAAGCTTTTTAATTAAAGAAAACATAAGTTAATGTTATTATACAAAGTAAATCATCCTGAAAATGAATTAAGGAATTTATTACTCAACTTCAACAAAAATTAAAGGTTAACTTTAATTTAAATAAATACTATATAATAGACAAAGCCCTCTGAAATTAGTGTTAGTCCACTACAACAAAAAAATAATCAGCATTTTATAAATGTACGTGTTGTATAAACATCAAAAATGAATCTCATAATTTTATAAATCAAAAGAACAACAATATTAAAAACAACGAAATAAAATATTATATAGCAAAATATTTATGTTTACATAAACTTGAAACAAATAAATTTAAATAATAATAAAAAACTTTAATCTTAATATAAAATTAACCAAAACCAATAAATGTATTTTATATTTACACATTAAAAATAAATAACATACAAAACAACAGCAAATAAAATTGGTAATAAAAAATAAATACACAAAATAGAATTATATAGACATTAGCATTACTTTCGTAAACTAAAAAAAAAACAAAATGTTAATAACATAAACGCACTTTTAATTCGAGCACCCAAAAAGTCGACCGAAACGACTATGATGTCCAAAATACTCGAGAATACTGAAACTTACACGATTTCTATCTGTACACCAAAAATATATGCACATAGAAGAACTCATCTTATCTATCACACCATAAAGTCTATAATCCTCTGCCTTATATTCTACCCGGTCGGTATTATTTCAATAGTTGATAAAATACGAAGGAATGTCGACTGTGTTACTATGCCATTAAAGTTGATTTTGCATTGGTATATAAAAGTTGCAGCACAATCCTAAATTTGTTAACGGGAATCCTAAGTTTTCGCTGTAGATTTATTTATATTTTGCCCTCAAAATTATTTTGAATTTTGCTGGGAACTAAAAATTTAGGTAGACAATATTGAATACTATTGGTAAATAGATGGCGTTTTTATACAGCTTTGGTGACAAACAAGCACTGATGGTAAGTGGTAACCGTAACCTATAGAGATGTCTGTGATTTATATTAGAACTTCATACAATAAAGATGTATTGGCGGACTTAATGCCATAGGCAATCTACCAGTCTACTAAAGGGTGATACAGAGATTAGACGACGTACGTTATTTCCAGGCATTGCAAAAATAATGTTTAGAAAACACAACCAAGACATTGTCGACCACAGAAAAGGGGATAAGGAAGGAAAGGGAAAGGAAGAAGATCGAGGGATTTGCTTGTACAATACAAATCTTAAATATGAATTTGACTGATGGTGATATATCTCAACAACAACACACAACGCCATCTATACTCAGAGTAGGCATACATTAAATAGGTTCTAGAATGCGGATATACATACTTAAATACTTTTTTTTTGTAAATATATACTATACATAGAAACACTAAGACCAATGAAAATAGACATGTTCATGCACACAAATATTTGCACTGAGCGGAAATCGAACCTGCGATCTCTGCGTGGCAATCCGTATACAGTACCAGACTTAGCTGTCTAGAATATCACTTTTAATTAAAAAAATCGACTTCTTGTTATTTTAAGTGTAATCTGAGTAGCAATTTTTTTTTTTTTTTCTTTTTTTTTTTTTATATAGTATAGCCTACCAAAGTGACTCCACCCCGCCTGATGGTAAGCAGTCAGTGGAATCCAGAAGTGGCGGCCACTATACCAAAAGCTATCGTTTTAAACTGCTGGTATGGTGGCCTCCACTATGGCGGCTGGGAATGGGGTTAGGGGAAGGAAATGAGGGACGTGAGGAAAGAGGAAAGGGGGGAAATTGTGCCTCCGGCGCTCTTACTCACCGAACGAAACGCAGTAGTACGGATACTACTACTCTTAAGTCGATCTTCTATGAGAGGGTAGTACTTCCCCGGACGGTCCGGCCCATTCATGCTGAAATCAGCGTGGATCTACTACCGTAAGCAATTTTAATTGCAGGACATAGTTATGTTGGGTAATACGCTAACAAAATATGGCCTGGCAGGCACATGGAGTATAATATTTTCAAAACATGTCAAAAAGAATCTCATTAAGCCGCCATAGGCCACAGGCAGTTTCAGACGATGGCTTTTACAATGGTGACCACTTCTGGATTTCACTGACTGCGTACCGTCAGGCAGAGTGGAGCTACTTTGGTATGTCATATAAAAAAGCAGTTAGTTTTAAAGAAAGATAGAAACATTTTTCTGAAACGCTGTTGCTGCATTATAATTAGATGTCCGTCCTCACAATAAACTCCAATGGAAAATATCATAGCAATAGCGTCGTATTGCACCATTTAGATGTACGAAGGCGCCTAAAATATTTAAATTCTGAAAATGACCGAAATTAATATATTAAACATATAAATTATAGCCTACTAGCTTTCCGCGGTGCGGTTTAACCCGCGTCTTTGCCTACTGCTCTGCTCCCGTCACTAGTAGCGTGATGTTACATACCGTATAACCTTCCTCGAGAACTGGGCTATCACACGCAAAAATAATTGTTCAAATTCGACTGATACTTCTAGCGATTTGCGCGTTCAAACAAACAAATAAACTTTGCCGTTTTATAGAATATTATAAATGTTACCCGCTGTATTTATTGATTTCTAAATATGAACGAATTTCTCAAATCGGTGACGTATATATTTAGTTAAATCTTTGCAATCAAACAAACAAACATGCAAGAAATCGACTCTTATCTAAGTTAAAAATGCTATGGAGTCGCTTGCATGTTCAAATAGAAAATTATAATACACTGCACGCTATGCAACACAATAGAAAATGTATTGTTTAGGTCAGTGACCTGTTGACATAGGAGAGAAAATTATTACCTAGATGCGTTTTTCAGTAAATTTAGACAGGAACTTTCATAGTTTTATTAATAATTATTATTTATATTTTATAGCAATTACCATGCACTAAATAATCTTACGAGATAAAAATTGTTTTAAAACGGGACTCATACAACCAGTTTCTGAAGTGCTAGTCAACGAAAAATTAACTAATCACCTGTTAAATCTCATGTGAAGTACCATCAGCTTTTCAGATACTGGATGTTACTCTCATATCATGCTCTCGTAGTTATGACTCGTAGCATACTCTCGTAGCATGCACTCGTACTAAGACTCGTAGCATATCTCGTAGCATGCACTCGTACTAAGACTCGTAGCATACCTCGTAGCATGCACTCGTACTAAGACTCGTAGCATGCACTCATAGTAAGACTCGTAGCATGATAAGCAGTATACCCTCGTAGCATGAATCGTAGCACGTTCTCGAAGCTATGTGCTACGAGAGAATATAACAGGAACAGCTACAAATAAATATTGTTAATTTGTAAAATCATTTATTGTGACAGAATATTTACTTAACATTCATTTATATCTTCTTTAGTACCTATAAATATAGACCGCATTCTAAAGAGTTTCTAATACACCACATCTCTTTCCTCCTGGCACTTGTATAGTCACGAGCCTATATCCGATCACCAGTTTTGAACTCTCTGACATTGACCTTCTGAAGCGTCGGTGCGATCTCTTTTTCTTTTCTTAAAAACATAGCATGTAGTGCTGTGCGTATTTCTCTGCCAAACATTAGCTGGTACGGAGTTTGACCACTCTTCCAAAACGTGACCAAGACGTGAGGTGATCCAAAGGTGCAAAATAGTTCTTTTAATTTTTGTATGCACCAAGAGCTTGTAGTTGACTTGGTTGGTATAATCTCAGTCCATTTTGAGAATGCATCTACAATAATAATTAAATGTTGGAAGCCGTGCACAGGTCCAGCGAAATCAATATGAATTCTTTGCCAGGGGCCACTTGAATATTCCCAATAGTGCAGTGGCGCTTTCTCTGGTTCATTTTGTTGCAATCTACAGGTTCTACATGACTTGACTTTGGTTTCTATCTCGTTGTCAATTCCTTTCCAGTATACAAAACTGCGAGCCATAGCTTCATCTTTACAATGCCTGGGTGACCAAGGTGTAGCTCGTCTAGCACTTGTACGCGGAGTGTTTTTGGAATAAAGACTCGCGATCCTCTTAATAAACAACCATGATACAAAGTAAATTCATTGTCCTTGTAACCGAGTGTTTTTAATGGTTGACCAGTTTACAATGTGTGTAGCAAAGATATACAGTCGGTGTCATTTTTTGTTTCTGTCGCTATGACATCTGGATTGATATCAATGGTATAAATTTGCTGAAATTGAAAACTGTAATTTTGGTCAATTTTGTTAGTCTTGGTGTTTTCTACTGGAAACCTGGATAGGTAATCTGCATTTGAGTTGTTCGTCGAAGGTCTATATTCAATGTTGTAGTCAAATCCAGATAAGAAGTGAGCGTAGTGAAACAGTCTCATCGTACTCATTGCTGGTAGCGTTTGATGTGGGTGGAAAATTACTGTCAGTGACTTATGGTCTGTAACGAGGATGAATTTCCGACCATAACAATAGTAGAAAATTATTTTTAGAAAAAAAATGAAAACCGACTTCAAACAACACCTACATGTTCAATCCATAACTAAAAAGTAGAAAATAATATTTTAATTACTTCATAGCAAAGAACATTAAAGGGGAATCAACGCAATCCTTGATACCTATAATACTTTACTATTTATAGTTTTAATCAGTTATTTTGGAGTCGGTGCCAGCCAAGAAAGATCTTTAATTCTGTCTTTGCAACCAACTTTTGTAGTGCACGGGGCGGTAATTGCACGCGTGGGGGATATGCCTGAGTGCACTACCCGAACGCGGTCATACTCGTGAACGCAGACGTCATTGATAGTTGTGTTCAGATATACATAAAAAATTTGACGCGCACTTATCAGATTCCGTTCGATTTCTTGTATTAAATCTATATTTTTCATTCATGTATTAATAGATTAATCAAGAAGGTTTTTTTTGCTAGTAGGTAGGTTATTTTTATGAAGGTCATTATGAACCTTCTTGGCTGGCACCGACTCCAAAATAACTGATTAAAAACTATAAATAGTAAAGTATTATAGGTATCAAGGATTGCGTTGATTCCCCTTTAATGTTCTTTGCTATGAAGTAATTAAAATATTATTTTCTACTTTTTAGTTATGGATTGAACATGTAGGTGTTGTTTGAAGTCGGTTTTCATTTTTTTTCTAAAAATAATTTTATTTTTAAACTTTTAGTGGGAATTAATTGTGTATAAATATATTCAATATGGGTAGACCTACTAAACGTGCTGCGCAAATGAGACAGCGCCGCGCCGTTTGAAAAAAAGTAGAGACGAGAGGTAAGATTGTAAATAGAAATATAAGGTCCTTGTCAACACTTTCTCGATCGCTAAACCCTGAATCCCAGAAACCACAAATCAAAACAAAAAAGTGATGATCTACCAACAATAAATCATAATTTAACTGACCGAGCAATCGCTCAGATATCCAAAAAATGCATATGGTCACTCATCCAGGGCTACTTCGTTTCTAACAAAAAATGAATTTTGAAAATCACTTCGCACTTGTAGCATGGACATGTCAATGTCAGATAATTCGTCGCAAAAGACATCGACGTGTTGCTTTACACGTCTTCACTTCTTGCAAACGATTTGTTACAAAATATTAAATTATTCTTTATAAAAAAAACATGGGACCCCATTTCGGAGTATACCCTTTCAAATAAAAGAAGAATTTTCCAAATTGGTTTATAAATGACGGAGTTAAGTTGTAACAAACATACAACCACTGAACCATTTCTTATAATAAAAAAATGGGACCAATTTCAGAGTATACCCTCTCAAATAAAAAAAAAATTTCAAATCGGTTCATAAATGATTGAGATATGAGGTAACAAACATACAAAAAAAAAAAAAACTTACGACCCGAATTGATAACCTCCTCCTTTGAAGTCGGTTAAAAACCTTTTTCAATCCTCAGTGTATCGCTGTAGCTTCCTTATCGATTTGACTGTAATTCTTCTCGCTATCAGACAGCGTTCTCGAAGCGAATGCTATAGGTCTTTCTGATCCATCTGGTAATCTATGTGACAGTACTGCTCCGAGTCCCAGAGGAGAAGCATCTGTTGCAAGTACTAACGGTTTCTTAGAATCAAAGTGTATCAGTACTCTTTCACTTAAAATTTCTTTCTTAATTTGTATAAAAGCTTGTTCGCACTCTGTAGACCATCGGAAACCTACTTCTTTCTTTAGTAAGTTGTTTAGTGGGTTCGTAACAGATGCAAGGTTTGGTATGAATTTGTTGTAAAAATTTGCTATTCCAATAAATGTTCTCAATTCTGCTAAATTGGTTGGGAGTTCTGTCTTAATTATTGTGTTTACCTTGTCCCTGTTTTTGTGTAGACCATTTTTGGCTATAGTGTGTCCAAGGTAATTTATACTTGTTTGGAAAAAAATACACTTGTCTTTGTTTACTCGAAGATTGCTTTCTTTTAGTTTGTCAAGTACGAGTTTGAGCCTCTGTAGTAGCTGTTCTTGGTTAGCTCCTTGTATAATTATATTATCAAAGACACATTTAACACCTTCTAGGCCTTGTAATAGTTTGTCCATGAATTTCTGCCATAGGCTCGGAGCGACCTTAACTCCGAACATAAGCTGGTTTACTCTGACAGTTCCTTTGTGTGTACTGAGTGTTTGTAACATTGCGCTATCTTCATCCATCACCATGTTAAGATACGCCTGAGTTATATCTAGTGTACAAAATAGTTTACCTCCATTCATCTCTGCAAAAATATCTTCAATCATAGGTATTGGATATTGTTCATTTTGTATCATTTTGTTTAGGATAACTTTATAATTAGCGCATAATCGAATACTCCCATTTGGTTTGACAACTAGTACTATTGGAGTACCCCACTCAGCGTGGTCAACTTTTGTGATAACACCTTGTGCGCATAGTCGCTCTATCTCTTCGTTTACTTTGTTTTTTAAAGCGTATGGTATACCACGTGGTCTAATAAATATAGGCTTAGTGTTCTCTTTCAGGTTTAGGCGTCCTCTGTAATTGGGTATTTCGCCAAGGTCCTTATTGTGACAGAATATTTACATGACATTCATTTATATCTTCTTTAGTATATATAGACAGCATTCTAAGGAGTTTCTAATACACCACAGCTACTAAACAATATTTAGTACTATGACCTTTCAAAGATGTAAAACTTGGAAACGCTAACAGCTTTTCAATTCGTCGACATTTGTGTTCCGATCGTTATTTCCACCGGGGTGCAGACCAAGGTCAGAGGTTACGAACATTAAGTTACTTTATATAAAGGAAATGCAGGGTTAAAGTTGATGTGTCATTGCCATAATAAAACATGGCGGTAAATATAATCAGACGGTAATTGCTTACATACATATAACTTCATGCCTGTCTCACATTAATGGGGTAAGCAGAGGCTATGGAACGCCATTTGCTGCATATAAAACATACCTCCTTTGTCTCTTCAACATTTATTAATCTTTTCACACACACGTCAGTTACGGGTGCTTGTAATTGTGCCCTTTCTCAACACATCGCCTATTTGATCTGCGTATGTTCGTCTACTAGTAATAGCTTGGTTTTAAATTTGAGAAGCGCTAGGTGCACTATTGACTGTGGTATCTTTGTTTGAATCTACTATCATAATGAAAAAAAAAACTACAACACTATTATGATTGCTAAAATTATACAATACATTTATTTATGGTGACAAACAATGTCTGTTTCAAGCGTTCATCTGGGGCCTTACCACAACCTTTTATAACAATCTTAAAGTGAAAATGTGTTTATTCATATAGGTTAATTAAATTAACACTTATGAACGTCAAAGTTTACAAAATGTCAGCAAACTAACCTACAGCCAGTTCGCTGACGAAGTAGAGCCATGAGAAGAACTGGCAAGAAACTCAGGCCACTCTTTTTATTCGCCAGGTTATTACAATTTTTGTATGTTACAATTTCAAATAGCATGCAAAGTGACACATGCAATACACTTAACTCTATAGGTAATTAATGACTTACAGCTTTCTATGTAGTAAAGAAAAATAGAAAGTTAAATGTGTGCTTTACAGGTTGCCTCAATTTGAATATATATAACCTTACTTTGTTTCTATCCTTGTTTTTATAGGTACAAAAGAAAAAGACAAAATACAAAGTAACAAAATAATACTGCTATAAAATGTGGTGTTAGGCTCCCAGACGTGATTAATAATACGCGGTTTCACCCGCGTTAAGTTACATCGTTCGTTACTGCTCCGTTCCTGTGGCCAATAACATGAAGTCAGCCTTAACCTTCCTTTAGAACTGGGTTATCAAATGCAAGGAGATTTTTTAAAATCTGAATGGTAGTTCCAGAAAATAGCGTGTTAAAACAAATAAACAAACTCTTCTGCTTTTTATATTTAGCCAATTTAACCAATTTTCGGGATACTAGCCTATGTCCATCGCCGGCACCAGATCTATCTACATACCAATGTTCATCGAAATCGGTTTAGCCGTTAAGGCGCTGAGTGGTTACAAACACACACACACAAACTTAAAGAGTATAGATTAGAAAAACAAAAAATACAACAAAGTCATTACCGACCGTGTTAGGAGAAGGGGGTAAGAAAGCAAAAGGGAAAAGGCAGGACTGAATTTGGGTTTTCAGCGCTCAGCTAACGTAGAACAAAATCACGAAAAGGACAATTTTGTATACAGTAACACAAAAACATTGCAAAGCTTCATTGACAAAACTCATAACAAGAGTGGCGCACGTAGAGAACAAATATGAATGAATTTTTTTTTTTTTTTTTTTTTTATATATATTAGCCTACCAAAGTGACTCCACCCCGCTTGATGGTAAGCAGTCAGTGGAATCCAGAAGTGGTGGCCACCATACCAAAAGCTATCGTCTTAAACTGCTGGTATGGTGGCCTCCACTATGGCGGCTGGGAATGGGGTTAGAGGAAGGGAATGAGGGAGGTGAGGAAAGAGGAAAGGGGGGAAATTGGGCCTCCGGCACTCTCACTCACCGAACGAAACGCAGTAGTAAGTATACTACTACTCTTAAGTAAACCTTTTTAGAGAAATAGTCAGTACAAGGCTACAATGCTTCATCTTAAACTAGCGAACTGTCCCGGATTCGCACGCACTTTATGCTTTTAACGACATGAATACAAATCACTTTGAGCCTTTTTATGCCCGACTGACGCAGTCAAGAAGGGTAATGTTTTTCGGGCGTATGTATGTATGCATGTATGTATGTGAATATGAATGTCTATTTCTTTGGCACGCACTACAGCCTAAATTTCTTGATAGATTTTAACGTATGAGGTGTCATTAGATTTGTATTGATTGTGAGAGTGACATAAAGTACATAAAAATTCAATGTAGCGTCAGCACGAGAAAATAAAAATGTTTCTTTCTTTTTACTTTGTTTTAGGCAGGCGAGTTTTTAATTTTAATAATATATATTGCTTGTCGACTGATATAATCTAAGGTGATCTAAGGAATCAGTTATTTTGATATCTAACTCAGCCAAAACTTAACAGACAGGAAATGTCGAAACCTCAGCAAAAACTATTAAAACAATCAAACTATTGTTACAAACTCTGATACCAATTGTTTATATACTACACACAGACGAATTTAAACTTTATTTTCTAAGTAACTAACTTGTAATTCCTCTGCCAAGAATGACATCAGTTTCAGACATTTACTGCGGCCAGATAAGAATAAACTCTATTTATTCTTAACTAAGTTTGTAATCTCTTTGACAAGAATAGCTATAAAACTACAGATAAATAAAATTTATTTTGTGAATTCTATTTTAAGTGAGGTAAGGTTCAATATTGAATGAAGAAAGTTTGTATAAAAGTTTTGTTTTGATAGATGTGTATCTTTTTTTGTACGGAATTCGATAATTATGTTCGTGAAGTAATAAACATTTGGAATATAGAAGTTTAGTTACTAAAGTTGAATGAACAACAAATAAGTAAGACTTTCTCTGTAATTTTTACTAAAAGGACATAATTTAACAGGTAGTCGATCCACGCTGATTTCAGCATGAATGGGCCGGATCATCCGGGAAGTACTACCCTCTCATAGAAGATCGACTGAGTACCTAGTAGTATCCGTACTATTGCGTTTCGTTCGGTGAGTGAGAGTGCCGAAGGCCCAATTTTCCCCCTTTCCTCACCTCCCTCATTCCCTTCCCCTAACTCCATTCCCAGCCGCCATAGTGGAGGCCACCATACCAGCAGTTTAAGACGATGACTTTTGGTATAGTGGCCGCCACTTCTGGATTCCACCGACTGCTTACCATCAGGCGGGGTGGAGTTACTTTGGTAGGCTATAATATAAAAAAAAATATCTTTATTTATTATATTAACTTGTTCATACTTCTGGCACTCACAGTGTAAAAAATCTTATACTCGTACATATAAAAGGAAGTCGCTGGAAAGCGTGTGTCTGTTTGAAATTGCTTATCTCGAGAACTTCCCAAAGAATTTTCGGTTATAGTGCGCTATTCGGGAAATGTTTTAACATTAATCTATCATCTATAAGAATTAAACAGCAACGATTATAATGAACCGAGCCGGGAAACCGCAACTTTTGCGATGCGAAGCGATACTATTATATAAAACGGAAAAGTTTGTTTGTCTGTTTGTTTGTTTGAACGCGCTAATCTCTGAAACTACCAGTCGGATTTGGCAAATTCTTTTTTCTCGATTATAAGCTATGTAACATCACGCTACTGGTGACGGAAGCAGAGCAGTAAATAAAGAAGCGGTCGGAACCGCGCCGCGGAACACTAGTTACTAATAAAAGGTTGCTTACTAGTTTTCTTCACAAAGTAAAATGTTTATAAAAGCATACATTTTACTGACAGCTAAAGAAATAGAAGACGAGCCTATCTGAAAATAGAACTATTTGTTGTCTGATTTTATTTGCTTGAGTGACCTGTATTCAATATTCTTGGTTCTATGCAAACATTGTTACTAAGAGAATTTATTCGAATGGCACTAAGACATGATTTTAAAATGTAAATGTTTTATTAAAATATATATTTTTGTCCTTGTAAAATTTACGTACCTACTTTAAAAATATACAAACGGACATAGGTACTATTCCGACCTCAGTTTCAGGCTGCGGATGCGGGCAGCACAAGCGGCGGCTGCACGAAGCCGGCTGCGGCTGCATGACTGGTTATTTACATGTATGGGAAAATATTCCGAACGCGGCTGCAGCTGCATGTGCTGCCGAGCCTCAGTAGCTGCAGCCGCTTCAAAAATTGTTATAGAGAGGAGGCTATCTTTTATCACGGAAAAAAGGCTAAAAGGGTTAAAAATAGGAGATGAAAGTTTGTATGTAAAATCGACAATGTATAAACAGAGATATATCCGATATTCAGACAGGCGGAGCTGCGGGCAACAGCTAGTTCAACATAATTATGACGATGACCTTGAACAGTCACCCTAGTATTTGCTAATGATGAACCAGAATACTTGAATTATGCCAAAACAAAAATGTTATATGTAAATGTATGCAAATATTACGGAGGCTCAACAAAATTACAGGCTTTTTTCGTTGTGAAGACTTCAGAATATTAACTAGACGTATATTTGCGTAGTACCTATATACTTGGTTATTTGCGCAGGTACCTTCCTAAGACTACTTTTTTAAGCTTACCTAAGTGAGTGTAACTAGTCTGTAGGGTTAAGAAGTGGTGGCCAACATTCCAAAAGCCGTTATTCAAACTGCTGGCTTTGTAGCCTCAAATAAGGTTCTGGTTGAAAACCAGTGCCAAATCTGGCATTATGCCGAACTAGAACCTTTTTAGCACCATCATTAGATCATACCACCTTGGTACTAACGCACTATACGGTAGTAGATCCACGCTGATTTCAGCATGAATGGGCCGGATCGTCCGGGGAAGTACTACCCTCTCATAGAAGATCGACTTAAAAGTAGTAGTATCCCTACTACTGCGTTTCGTTCGGTGAGTGAGAGTACCGGAGGTATATATGTAACTTCATGCTTGTCTTCCATTAATGGAGTAAGCAGAGACTGCACACCATTAATGGGAGACAGGCATGAAGAGTAAGCAGAACTGCGGTTTTATTTTTATTTTTTAGTTATTAGTATTACATAAACTGCTTTTATCTTGACTGTACTTACCTATCAAAAAGACTCAGGGGATCAGACCGGCATGACTAAATACGCAGACAATATGAATAAGGTGATAGTAATAATCCTTGGGGATCAGACTGGAATAACTCTTAATAATTTACCTGCTCTTTGTCTTGTTTTTCTTCATAATGTATCTCGTGTGTGTTTTAAAATAATGTTCTTTTAAAATATGGCGGCTTTATGAGATGCTTTTTAACGCCCCGCTTTTCCTAAGCGGAGCTTAACCTACGATCACAATCATATGAAAACAAGTGCGCGACAAAAGTATGAAGTACTAAACCGTCGTAACAATACTATTTGCTGTATATTTTTGCTCCTGCATCCATATTACCTTGACACGGTCTCGTCTACCACGGTGTAATTCCAGCGTTAATTTCACCCACGTATGGGTGATTCTGGAACGAACTACTAGCTGCGGTGTTACCCGAGCGCTATAAACGAGGTTTAAAGCGGGCATTAATATCACGATAGGCAGCTGCTCCGCAGAGCGCATGATGTTGCAGGAGTCCATGAGCGACAGTTAGCACTTACCATCAGGCTTGTCTACCACTGTAGGCAATAAAACAAAAGTTATATATTAAAACCACAACAACAATTTTATTGCCAAAAAAAAATTTGCCATTCCAAAAGCGTAAAATCCTCCTCCTAAGAATAATGATATGAAAACAAAAGCAAATTTCCTCAATGTCAAAATATTTTTCACCGTAACAAAATCCTTACAAATACTCTGATAGAATCATGTTCATTGAACCTTTGTTTTTTCACTTAGATAATAAAATGTTCTATTTATGTGTTTGAAGTATTTCAGTTAGGATATTTGAGTCTAACACCTTAACATTACGTTCATCCTTTATATATGATAAATGCGCTAGTTTGTGTGTGTGTGTGTGTGTGTGTGTGTGTGTGTGTGTGTGTGTGTGTTTGTGTCTTTGTCACCACCCAACTCCTAAACGGCTGCACCGATTTCGATGAAAATTGGTATGTACTTAAATTTGGGGCCAGAGACGGACATAGAATACCTTTTATACCAAAAATCGGTCTTGTTCCCTAGTTTTTGATAAAAAAACACAAAGTTGCGCCACAATGTTTAATTTTTTATCAAATACAACAAAATGAGTTATTACGGTTTGATCACCTGAATCTGATCCCCTGGATATCGGTTTATTTTAATTTTATTATCTATACCTTTCTGATCCCCCGTGCAGGGGATCACAATAAAAAAATATATATTTAAATAATTTGATCCGGTCTGATACCCTAGTTATCTTTGACAGATTTTTGAGACAGTTATTAACAAAATACATACAAATTACCTTTTAATGGCGAAGGGAGGCTTTTGTTTAGCAATGGACGTCTAAGTCATTTACAGCCCTAATGAAATCGATTTTAATAGACGACAGTAATTTAATTTTAGTAAACAGAATTTGATAATCCTATGCATACCGAACAACATGTTAGTAGTTGTAGAATGGGCGATGTTATCGCTAAAAGCGATCTCTTCGACAAACTTTGGATGGACTTCAAGGTTTAATACTGTAGATAGATGGTGTAAATATAAGTAATGTAAAAATTAGTAATATCTAAATTGTATAAAGCGGTTTGTTTAAACGCGTTTATATCTAGAACTACCAGTCAGATTTGTAAAATTATTTTTGTGTTTGATAGCCCAGATATCCACTACTGTGATTTTGAAAAATCAACCATAAGTCTTAGCCACTAAAGGTCAAATTTGTTCAAACAATAAATCAGATAATGTTATTGGAGTAATATTTGAATTGAATTTGTTATCTTCCCACGCTAGTTGTTTTTGGATAAAGTTTTTTTTTTTTTTTTTTTATATTATAGCCTACCAAAGTGACTCCACCCCGCCTGATGGTAAGCAGTCAGTGAAATCCAGAAGTGGCGGCCACTATACTAAAAGCCATCGTCTTAAACTGCTGGTATGGTGGTCTCCACTATGGAGGCTGGGAATGGGGTTAGGGGAAGGGAATGAAGGAGGTGTGGAAAGAGGAAAGGGGGGAAATTGGGCCTCCGGCGCTCTCACTCACCGAACGAAATGCAATAGTACGGATACTACTACTCTTAAGTCGATCTTCTATGAGAGGGTAGTATTTCCCAGGACGATCCGGCCCATTCATGCTGAAATCAGCGTGGATCTACTACCGTCATAAGTCTTAGCCTTTAAAGGTCAAATTTGTTCAAACAATAAATCAGATAATGTTATTGGAGTAATATTTGAATTGAATTTGTTATCTTCCCACGCTAGTTGTTTTTGGATAAAGTTTTTTTTTTTTTTTTTTTATATTATAGCCTACCAAAGTGACTCCACCCCGCCTGATGGTAAGCAGTCAGTGAAATCCAGAAGTGGCGGCCACTATACTAAAAGCCATCGTCTTAAACTGCTGGTATGGTGGTCTCCACTATGGAGGCTGGGAATGGGGTTAGGGGAAGGGAATGAAGGAGGTGTGGAAAGAGGAAAGGGGGGAAATTGGGCCTCCGGCGCTCTCACTCACCGAACGAAATGCAATAGTACGGATACTACTACTCTTAAGTCGATCTTCTATGAGAGGGTAGTATTTCCCAGGACGATCCGGCCCATTCATGCTGAAATCAGCGTGGATCTACTACCGTCATAAGTCTTAGCCTTTAAAGGTCAAATTTGTTCAAACAATAAATCAGATAATGTTATTGGAGTAATATTTGAATTGAATTTGTTATCTTCCCACGCTAGTTGTTTTTGGATAAAGTAGATTATACATATAGATAATATAATAAATCTAGATATTATTTTTCTAAAAAAGTGTTTTCATAATAGAAAGGCTTACCTATGTATATTTAACGTACAAGCAGCAAAATCTAAGTAACTAATATTTTACTAGGTTCATAGATACATTATAAGTATTTTTTTTAATATTAGCCTATCAAAGTCACTCTACTCCTTCAGATGGTAAGCAGCCAGTGGGCCAACATTTCAAAAGCCATCATCTTAAACTGCCTTTTTATATCTAAATAAAATAGTTTTTTTTTCAGTGGGCAATGTGAAACAGGCTTTAAATTCTATGTCATTTCTATTTCAGTTCTTGAAGGAGGATATACGCCATAGAACAGTAAACAAAAGTGTAACTTAACGCAGGTAAAACCGCGCTGCAGGAAGTTAGTGCATAATATCTAAACAGTCACTTATTCTAACTAACCTATCATCTGTAGCCAAGAATAGAAAAACATCGGACAAAAGTTTTATACACCAGCATACGAACATTTGGTCCGAAATTTACGACTCTGTTTGTGTTAAAGTTTAACCATGAGTAGGGAATACAGCCTATTATCGTGGGGTAGAAGTGGGAAAGTATTTTATGTAATTTAGGCAGTCAGCTCTGAATATTACAAGTGTTAAAATGAGTTACTTACAGAACTCTTAGATACACTTATTATATGACGAAATTTTATACATATTACTTAAAAAATTTAGTTATAGAAGGTTCAAAGTAATTTTTTTTTTCTTTTTTTTTTTTATATTAGCCTACCAAAGTGACTCCACTCTGCCTGATGGTAAGCAGTAAGTGGCATCCAGAAGTGGCGGACACCATTCCAAAAGCCAAACTACTGGTATGGTGGCCTCCACTATGGCGGCTTAGTGAGATGCTTTTTCACGCCCCGCTTAAAAGACCCAGGATCAAAATTAGATGGGAACACATGCGCTGGCAAAGAGTTCCAGGCTTTAATTGAGCGACAAAAGTATGAAGTGCTGAACCGTTTGGTTCGAGACCCTTTAGATTCCATTGTGAAAGGGTGGCACTTTAGTCCCGCACGTGTTGTTCTGGATAAAAATTTTTTTTATTAAATTATTTACACAAAGGTATGTCCTGGGTGGGAATCGAATCCACGATCTCCGGCTTAGTAGTCAGAGTCACTAACCACTAGGCCAACAGGCCAGTAATTAATATTAAGATACTCGTTGCGCCCTACGGATTCTCTCATGCCTTAAATGTGTTTTGACTTACTCGGGAACGAGACTGATTCTCGGTATAAAAAGCCTCCGTCCGTCTGTTACCCAATCTTTATTAACATCACGTATTTACAAACCAATTTTCATCAAAATTGGGTCATCCGTTTAGGCGTTGAGTGGTAACAAACACACATACATACAAACAAACTTCTGCATTTATTTTATAAGTACGATGTATTTTTTTGAATTAGTAAGGAGAAATGTAAGACGGCTTTTCTTTTATATTTTTTAGGTAAGTTAAAATCATAGCGTCAACTTGATCCTTATTTATACAACTTACGTGGCAAATAAGCATGCTATACATTTGATTTTTTTTTGTAATGAAAGAGGAAAAGATAAATAAAAGGGCTGAGGGGGTAATTGAACCCTTAGCACTTTTAATTACTCAACAAAACGCAATAATATGATATACTTTAGGTGAATATTCCATGTAAAGGTATGTAAAAGTATTTCACAGGTTGACACGGCCAACACTCTTAAACAAAAGCGTTTTTTATATTTTATGTTAAGCTAGAGATCCGCCTTCGCTTCACTTCGGTATCAAAAGTTTCATTTGATATCACAACGCACTCTTACGGAAAATATCATAGCAATAGTGTCGTATTGCATCATTTAGATTTACAAAAGCGCTTAAAATATTGAAATTCTTATTCAATATTTCATTTATCATGACCTTAAAATATTGTATTCTCTTTATAATATTAATAGTTTAGATAACATTATCAGTCCATATAATAATAATAATAATATTTTAAGAACTACACACTACGCCCTCTAGACCCAAAGTAAGCATAATTATAGCGTGTACTTAAATACTTTTTTTTATAGAACTATACAAATACCAACTTTTACAGCAGGTTTCGAAGGCTGTCGGAGACCAGTAACCTATCTACCTAATTACCCAATATTTATATAAACATACTTTTACATTATAATAATTTAAGAATAGTTTGTGCAAAAGTTCAACACACACGCTGTCAAAAGTTGGTATTAAACCTTTTTGTTTAACAAAAAACACAAACGAAGTTTGAAACAAAAGTTTTTTAATTTAAAAACAATTTATTTAGAAAGAGGATTACAATGTTCAAATGTAATCTGAGTTTTATTATTTAATTAGCTTACCGCAGTGCGGTTCCACTCTCGTTAAGTTACATGTTTGGGTACTGCTCAACTCCCGAGGCTCCTAGCGAGATGTTACGTAGCCTATAGCCTTATTTATGAACTGGGCTATCAAATGCAAAAAGAAATATTCAAATCCGACTGGTAGTTCTAGAGATTATCGCGTACAAACAAACAAACTCACCTTAAAATACTAGTACAGATTGTAATTGAATAGGATAAAATTGTTTTATTACCGCAAATTGAAGTGATTATCTAATCAGGTATTCCATTGAGGTTTTTGTATAAATCCTTAGAGCGTAATTAAATAATGTTATTGCTTTATTATTTATGTATATAATTTTCTGTAAAGATATTAGAAATGTTTTTTTGGATTAAATAAATAAACATGAATCTGTAGAAAAATGTATTGAGTGGTCTCTTGAATGATCTTAAGGAGTGTAATATTACGAGTATCAGTCTGAAGGTAGCCACAGGACATAACAATCTTGAAGTGACAATACTTTTTGAAGTAGGTATATCGGTCGATTTGTTATACTTTTCTTATACGACTAAGGTGACAAACAAGCATACAGCCCGCCTGATGGTAAGCAGGTACCGTAGCCTATGGGCGCTTGCAACACCAGGAGCATCACTAGCGCGTTGTCAACCCTGTTAAAAACCTTTTAACTCCTTTCTTGAAGAACTCTATTTTGTAGTTAGAAGATTATAGGCAAATTCCCCTCAAATTTAGAGCATCTATACTAATATAAAGAGAAAAGATTAGTTTTATTATATTTTAATATGTTTTTTTTTTCAGTCAAATTCATTCAGTCGTTTTCAGAATTTCCATATTTTTAGCGCCTTCGTAAATCTATATGATGCAATACGACACTATTGCTATGATATTTTCCGTAGCGGTTTGTTATGAGATCGAATAAAACTTTTTATACCGAAGCGAAGCAAAGGCGGATCTCTAGTCTGTTATAAATCTACCGCTACTGCGGTGGTCAACGCCAACACTAAAAATAAACATGTACAATGTCTTTGAACCTCATGTCACTTTATTTTTATCTTATTGTTGGAGCTGTACTTAATAGTGACTAGAATGCCTGAGGATGGATAGAACCGGTAAGAAAATGGCACCCTTATTTATTTTTTATTTATTTATTTATAACTTCATATACAGAGTATATAGGCGGACTTAATGCCAAAGGCATTTTCTACCAGTCAACCTCACAGGGTGATGCAGAGATAAAACAAAGTAGGTGCATTTGAAGTAGCAATCAAACTGAAAATATTAATACTTGATACATATAAGTATAAGATATACATAATATATAAAGAAAGTATATAAATACATAACCCTAACAACAAATAAATATCTATCAATATATACATACATAAATAAATACTAAGCTATTGTGATGATTCTGCCAAATTTTTTGCAAGGAGCTGTTTCACCCTCATCTTGGATGTCAAACGGTTTGTGGACATCCTGATCTCGGGAGGGAGCGCATTCCATAGAAGAACAGATTGAACACGGAAAGAGGAGCCAACGAAATTAGAATTATGTGAAGGGCATAAGAGTATTTGATTATTTGAAGAGCGAAGATTGCGATCGTGGGTCATATGTAAATACTCAAAATAGTTCATTAAGTATAAAGAAGTATAAGAAGACTTTAGAAATGAAAAGAGAGTAGTAAGAGTACGTAAACATCGACGCTGACGTATAGGCAACCAATTTAGTTGTGAGCGAAATGAAGACACATGGTCATATCCTTGTTGTTATGCCTTATCTTGTTTGTCTGCCTGTCAGTCTTCTTAAAAACGTATGGAGAAAATGCACGAGGAGGTAAACAGAGGAAACTAATTTTAAATATTTAAGTTAGTGAACTTAAACAGTGGTTTGTTGAAGCTTGAAGAAGTTTAAAAATTAGGCATAATAGGCTATATAAATAATCCTTTACGTTCTTAGGCAATTTATTAACTCAGGTCAACAAGAATTTTAGAATTGTAAAAGAAACAACTATTAATAATTTCAATTTCTCGAGAAGTAAACTCAAATTTTCTGCATGACATATACGATTTTTTGAACGAAAATACTAATGAAACAGATGTATATTTCATAAAATGTAATTTTAATAGATAAGCTCTAAACAATACAATTTAAGAAAACTCTTTATCCAAAGCCTCATAAATACCACGTTTTCAAAATGTCGACCTCCCCCTTTTATCATCACCTAAGTGCTCGCATCTCGTTCTATGTACCACAAGGTTGCATATTGGGACCTTTATTATCCAAGATCACATCTTTTTAAAGAAAAGCTCTTGCACCCAAAATCTACTATTTAGTCAATTCTTTCCGACAGAAAGACTTTGTTAAATTTCTAAAGAATCTGTAAATAATGTTTTTCTATCATTACAGGCATTGAAATTGGCTTCAAATGTGAAACGAAAACTTTGCAAATTGTTGATAGACAGATTTTTAGGTATAAGGTATCTATGTCACCACTGTAATTTTCTGTTAGAAACTTGATTGCTGCTTTTTATTTATGTGATACTAATAGAATTATCTTTTAAAAACCGACTGCTTACACTAAAAAGGGCATTCACATAAACTGATTAAATAAAAGCTTGATTTGCAATTTCGATGTATGAAAAAACGGTTATCCATCCATTATCTTACCGCAACTAATGATTTCTTAATATAGCCTGACACTCAATTTATTTATTAAAGCTCAGCTTTTGCATATAGATAGAATTTTATTCTTGGAAGGAAAAATTTCTGCGGTGAATATAGTAATCAAATATGGCACTATTCCAGAGTAACATTTCACATTGACATTGCTAAAACTTGTACGTACGTTTTAGCTTTCGCAATCTTTCTAGAGAATATACTCGTAGGTAGTACCTCCTTTGAGCGAGAGAGATTCTCAAGGTTTTGTACGAATGTGGCAATTTTATGAAAAAATTTTGGTTTTTAGGATTCAGATAAAAATTTTGCTTTTCTTTATATTTCCTTCAGTTGGAATATGGATACTGGACAGAGAAATCATCCAAGTATACTAGATATCTTTGGCGTAATCGCAAAACATTCCGAGCAAATATTTATGGTTCTAGATACTTGCTGATTTCAGAAAGAATGGACTGAATCGACCGAATTTTACGCTACTTGCTTAAGTGAAATTTATTCGGTCATGTTCATCCAGTTTGTTTGAAAGTAATCTTCTAGCAATAAGACTGCCGATTTCACTACATTTATTGCATTAGTTTTGCAAACTAATGTACGTAAAACTAATGTTTTCGCCGATTCGCATTGAGCATTCGTGGCGATTAAATTTCTGTATGAGTAGAGGTTTTTGCTTGAGTGGGATAATGAAGGACTCGTATCATGATAATAATAAATGCGGCATTGAAGTGCTAACCATTAAAGTATGCAATAAATATCCTTCTAACAGTGAATGCTACAATCATTTATTTCAGGTGTATTCGAGCCAGTTGGTGCGGTTAACTTGGCAGCGACTATTTTGGCAACCGACGACGATTATTTTTCATTTAAAGTTTAGTAATGTTATAGTGAATTTGTGTAGTCGCTTTTAGAATACAAATTGGTGACTAAAACTACAAAACTGCAGACTGGAAATTGAGGAAACTGTAATGCAGTTGGATGATACTTTAATAAATCTCTTTCAATAATCTACTTCTGTAATGTCCTTTTTGCTGTCTGTATTCTTAATTTGGCCACGCAACGCGATATCCATTTGTTCTTCATGTTACATGTTTTTTTTTTTATATTATAATAATATGTTCACATAAACTTTTGTTCACTTTGCAATAGTCTAGTTATTTTTGTATCTAATTTATATGCATCATCATAAAGTCAATATTTTTATTTGTTCTTGTTCTCTCTCTTAAATAATAGAAATACAATCATGATAGATACAAATAAATAATATTATTATGTACTAAGGTAAGCTTAACTCAAAATTAAGTACTCCTACAGCAAACCTTTGAGTGGTGGTAAGGTTACAGAAAAGTATTATGAAAACAATGAATCTATTGAAAAAAATTTGCATATTATTTTTATCCATATTAGCTTAGTTAATTCTCCATCCAAGTTTTAGCTCCTCACCTGATAGCACAGTTGGTACCACCTTCTTCATTCTCCTTCTACCTGCCACTCTTCTTCACGTATAAGTAAGAAGCCACTACACACAGGAGAACAGCGGTTGCCACGCTGACAGTGACAATCAATACAACAGCATTATTACTAAGCTCACCTGATAGCACAACTGGTACCACCTTCTTCATCCTCCCTCTTCCTGCCATATTTCCTCACGTATAAGTAAGCAGCCACTACACAGAGTAGGATAGCAACTGCCAAGCTGATAGTAATGATCAGCACTATAGTGAAAGTCCTCATCGTGACCTAGAAAAGAAAAAAAAAACTTAGTAAATTGAGCTACATTTAGAATGAAGACCACGAGTCAGTAGCATGACCAGTGTCACGGCATGGTGGAGTAGTTTAACATAAATCCGCAGAATATCTAATAAAAAATGCGCGGCTTATAATCGTTTTAAGTGACGTATCTTTTGATCATAATTTAAGGTCATTTAGTACAATTTTTTACGCCCCATTTACACAGACACACAGACAAGTATAATAACAATAATACCAGCCTATTTACTGTCCCACTGCAGGGCAAAGGCTTCTTCTTATATAGAGAAGGCATGAGCATTAATCACCACGCTTGCTCAAGGCGGATTGGCAATTTTAGACTTTGAAGTTCAGGTTTCTTCACGATGTTTATAGATAGATAGTAAGTACATATAGCTTGAAAAATCACATTAGTACTTGCCCGGATCGAACCCACTACCTAGTGTTAACGAAGCGTATAATTATCAGTAATTTTTTTGGACGTATTAGTATACGTTTTAAATGGTTCTTATGCTAAATATGGGAGAACGTAGGAGTTTCGCTGACGACGCTGAGATAAAGCGAAGAAAGTAAAAGTGGAAGATACGTGGGATACATAACCGGAAAGAGAGAACGAGATAGACATAAAATATTAAATTGGCTAAGCCAACATAACCGTCACACAATTCCTGGTGGACAGAACAAAATGTAGTTATTTTCTCTACAAACAAAGTGATAACCTTTTCCCAGCCTCAGACATGCTACCTCTAGTTCACAAATCTAACAAAAGTTGTATGTAACCTTTTCACGTAGACGTCTAAATATGTAGAACTAAAAGTGACTATAACCATTTTTTTAGGCAAAAAGAATAATTTAAAACTCTAGTACTTCGAGCACGTATTTGAAGAAATATTACAGCCTACATCAGACACATACAAAAAGCAAAAACATATGAAACGTGAGCTTTTAGAATATCACTTTTTACGAAAAAAAAATTAGATATTTTAGTTTATTTAGCAATTTTTATGTACTTTTCAAGATATTTTTTGCAAGCATACTTAAATTTCATAACATTAAATATTGTAGAATTACAAAACTCAACTAGTAACTCGCTTAGGTTTTGCATGTGGATTATAATTATCGTTGCAATTTTCAACTTTTCTCTCTTACTTGTTTTCCGCGGCACGGTTTCACCCGCGTCTTTGCTTACTGCTCTGCCCCCGTTGCTAGTAGCGTGATGTTACATAGCCTATAACCTTCCCCGAGAACTGGGCTATCATACGCAAAAAGATTCTTTTTAAAACCGACTGGCAGATCCAGAGATTAGTGCGTTCAAACAAACAAACTCTTTCGCTAATAATAGTATAGATTATACATGTGTCCGTTCTAGAATATTGAATGAAGTCGCGATGACCTAGTTGTCAAGGCCTATGAGGATTGGAACTGGCAAAAAAATTTTATTGCTTTGTACCGGACATGCATGCCACAGGACGATAATATTACAACTGTAACTTGGCCACCGTCATGGAGATTGCTCTCATCAAAAGTGCTCCTAAGGGACGACATGTCAAGTCAAACAATATTTTTACACTAAAGTCCGGCAAATTTGATGGTTTTGTGCCACAGATAAAATATTTTTGCACATAATAGTACACAAACAATTATATTGACAGTAGTATTTTATCAGCTTAGTGCAAATACTCGTGTCCATGGCTGTTTGCATTAGTCTGGGTGTTCATTATGTTACAATAAAATAATTTTTAGAAAAAAAATAAAAACCGACTTCAAACAACACCTACATGTTCAATCCTTAACTAAAAAGTAGAAAATAATATTTTAATTACTTCGTAGCAAAGAACATTAAAGGGGACTCAACGCAATCCTTGATACCTATAATACTTTACTATTTATAATTTTTAATTAGTTATTTTGGAGTCGGTGCCAGCCAAGAAGGATCTTTAATTCTGCCTTTGCAGCAAACTTTTGAAATGCACGGGGCGGTAATGGCACGCGTGGGGGATATGCCTGAGTGCACTACCCGAACGCGGTCATACTCGTGAAGGCAGACGTCATTGATAGTTGTGTTCAGATATACATAAAAAATTTGAGGCGCACTTATCTGATTCCGTTCGATTTCTTGTATTAAATGTATATTATTCATTCATTCATTAAATAGATTAATCAAGAAGGTTTTTTTTGCTAGTAGGTAGGTTATTTTTATAAAGGCCATTATGATCCTTCTTGGCTGGCACCGACTCCAAAATAACTAATTAAAAATTATAAATAGTAAAGTATTATAGGTATCAAGGATTGCGTTGAGTCCCCTTTAATGTTCTTTGCTATGAAGTAATTAAAATATTATTTTCTACTTTTTAGTTAAGGATTGAACATGTAGGTGTTGTTTGAAGTCGGTTTTTATTTTTTTTCTAAAAATTATTTTATTTTTAGCCTTTTAGTGGGAATTAATTGTGTATAAATATATTCAATATGGGTAGACCTACTAAACGTGCTTCGCAAATGAGACAGCGCCGCGCCGTTTGAAAGAAAGTAGACACGAGAGGTAAGATTGTAAATAGATATATAAAGTCCTTGTCAACACTTTCTCGATCGCTAAACCCTGAATCCCAGAAACCACAAATCAAAACCAAAAAATGGATGATCTACCAACAATAAAGAATCATCAAAAATCATAATTTAACTGACCGAGCAATCGCTTAATAGATATGCAAAAAATAAACAGTGGTGCTGTAAAAGCAGGTTTAAGGGCGCCCATTGCTGTTGTAATTTCTCACGACCATAAGACCTCCAACTTGGCTTAACGACTACCTAATTATAGTGATGACCATAGTCTACTGCTTCTAAACAATGAAGACGCTGAAAATGAAACAACACAAATGGTTACTCATCCAGGGCCACTTCGTATCTAACAAAAAATGAAAAAAAATCACTTCGCACTTGTAGCATGGACATGTCAATGTCAGAAAATTCGTCGCAAAAGACATCGACGTGTTGCTTTACACATCTTCACTTCTGGCATACGTTTTGTTACAAAATATAAAATTGAAGCTAAACCACTAAACCATTCTTTATAAAAAAAACAAGGGACCCCATTTCAGAGTATACCCTTTCAAATAAAAGAAGAATTTTCAAAATTGATTTATAAATGACCGAGTTCTGTTGTAACAAACATACAACCACTGAACCATTTCTTATAATAAAAAAATGGGACCAATTTCAGAGTATACCCTATCAAATAAAAAAAAATTTTTCAAATCGGTTCATAAATGACCGAGATATGAGGTAACAAACATACAAAAAAAAAAAAAAAAAAAAACATACGACCCGAATTGATAACCTCCTCTTTTTTGAAGTCGGTTAAAAAATAGTATCTAAGTATGTTTTTCCGTATATCATATCATATGCTTACTTTGGGTTTAAATAACATTGTGAAATTACTATAGCATGGCATATAAGCGACTTGGCCTGTAAGTTTATATTGTTTTATCTCAATAAATAATGAATAATAAATGATGTTCGATAACTAGTTGCCTTTGCCTCGTACGATACTCGCTGGAAAGGCAGCTTTCATATTTTAGACCACACGGCCTTATCAATGCAGTATAATCGTCAATATATTATCTGATTTTCTTTGTTATTATTATAATTTGTTTTTGTAAGCTTAGTACAATTAAATGTGAAAACAATAGTAGGGGTTACAAATCAACCACAGGAACAGCTAAAATACACTTCAAGCTAAAACCAACTCTCAATCTTAATCATAAGGTTTAAATTTGACTAATAGGTAATAATTGTTATTGCCGTTGCACAGAATGCTGGCAATATGCCAAAACATAGTTATGCTAATACAGGCTATATAAAATTTGCTTGGGAAATAATTGGTGAAAATTCTACTGTTTTCTAAGAAGAATAAGAATACCAGTTTCTATTAAGCATAGTATTCTTTGAAGGGGTAGGTAGACGTATATAACCGCGTTATGCAAGCTTATTGTATGTGACGGAAGGTAATAGGTACTATAAAAAATTATTGCCAGAAAAAACCCAATACTAATATCGGGTTTTTCTGACGATGATATGATGGTGACAGAAAAACCCAATTGGGTTCTTCTGTTCAGAAACCACGATTTGTAGGTATGATGCCACGCAGCCTTTAGAGACTGCATAGTATAGCATCAGCAGAGATCGTGATTGCGGATGCAATGCCTACCTATATTATTTCACATGTAATTTATACTTATTATTAAATAAATTATTATTATTATTATTATTATTATTATTATTATAATGCATTTGCAATAAAATATACTGAATTGATATCATTAAACTCAGTCTCTTTTACGCCTGTTAACTTTACCAGCCCAAAACATTCAACATTATCTTAAAAAGTCATTCGAATAAAATAAACTAAAGGGAACACGTAATAGTCACACTTAACTACTGGCAGAATTCCAAAAATACTGGCAGGCATAGCTGGCAGTTGTAAAAATTCAGTTAATGTTGAAGTTAGAACTTAATTTGGCTTAGTTTAGTGAAAAATAAAAAGAAATAAAACTGTGTTGTATGTTGAACTGTTTTTTGTTTTAAATAAATTAAATAAAGAGCAAGCATACGGCCCATACAATATTTAAATAAATTTGTGATAGCCTACACGGTGGATCAGAACGGTATACTGATCCCTCAGGGTATCAGATACAGGGGATCTCACCGAAATAACTCATAACCATAGATGGTGTTCAATGATGTCTTTTCTATAAACAAGAAAGCACATCGAGTCGTTGCAGACTGTGAAAGAGAAAGGAATAAGGCATAACTAGTTAAAGGAAGGGACAAAGAGGGTGTAATTGAATTGTAAGAGCTGAACTAAAATCAGTACCTAAAAGACATTACCACTTTTCGCCAATATTATTCCATGAGAACATAGATGTTTTGATCCACTGATTTTTTGCTGAAACTAACGAGGGTACTACTATTTTATAATTATTTTTCATCCAGATAGCAACACTCCAACACTTTTTTGACTGGCCTGTTGGTATAGTGGTTAGTGACCCTGACTGCTAAGCCGGAGGTCGTCGGCTCGATTCCCACTCAGGACAAATCTTTGTGTGATGCATGATTGTTTGTTCTGTGTCTGGGTGTAATTTTTCTAAAATACAAAAAATATATTTTAGTAATATATCAGTTGTTTAGTACTCATAACACAAGCAAATATATTTGCTTAATTTGGGGCTAGATGGCGCTGTGTGAATGTGGTAGAATATTATTATTATTATTATTACTTTGCCACACATCACCACCAGCGGCGTCGGAGAGATTTTAGAGGCAGGAGCATTCAAAGCATCCATAATGGCAAAGTCAATTTAGTAGGCCAACAACAAATAAAAAACTGTGGTTTTTTTTTGACACACAAACAATTACAACTTGGATTACAGCCAGACACTTAATGTGTTAAACAGTGTCAAAATAATATATATTCCTAAATTATTGTTTTTAATTTAAAAGCTTAATAATGTGTAACAGCGGTTACTGCAAATGTGTATGTGGCATAGCAGTAGTCCAAAATTATACAAATGGATATAAAGGACTAGAAGTTTGCTTAACATATTATTGTCGTCATGACATTTCCCCGAAAGGGTAGGCAGAGTTGTACGAGTACGTTTCGCCGGCCGTATTGAGTAACGATAGGTATAATTTTTTTTTGGATACTGAGAATTCTATATCAGAAAAATATAACATCACTTACCCGGGGTTAGAATCTGAGTTACGTGGCAGTCCGTACCTACATACAAAAACCGAACTACAGAATAGTCAATTTTAGATATTCATGAAGTCCAGGCTTACTCACAATGATTTTTAACCATAAATTTTTTCTACGGTAGTAGATCCACGCTGATTTCAGCATGAATGGGTCGGATCGTCTGGGGAAGTACTACTCTCTCATAGAAGATCGACGTAAGAGTATTAGTATCCGTACTACTGCGTTTCGTTCGGTGAGTGAGAGCGCCGGAGGCCCAATTTCCCCCCTTTCCTCTATCCTCACCTCCCTAATTTCCTTCCCCTAACCCCATTTCCAGCCGCCATAGTGGAGGCCACCATACCAGTAGTTTAAAACGATGGCTTTTGGTATCGAGGCCACCACTTCTGGATTCCACTGTTTGCTTACCATCAGGCGAGGTGGAGTCACTTTAGTAAGCTAATATGAAAAAAAAAATAGGTTCAAAGAAAGTACAAGATATAAATTTCATAAAATAACATAAATATTTGCCCGGTCTCGAAAAACATAGTAAACTAAACGGATGCCTTAACCACGAGTTTATTTATTTGCAATTTTGCAGACTATTAAATGCCACACCAGTTGTTAAGTGGTAACTGTCGCTCGTTAACTTCAGGAGGGTTTGGAAGTACTCTTGAAACCAGAGGGCGTAGACAAGTGGCATAAATGCTAATAGAATGGAATAGATTAAAAAAAAATTGAATGACACAAACTAACGGCAATTTGGCGTTAGCTTATGTCAATGCAAACATTTGCATTTTATTTTATTTTATTTTTAACTTTAAACTCTGAATGTGTCAAAGTTTTAATACCGAGCCGTGACGTAATCGGTCAACTTGTGGCCATGGCCGATGTAATCTGGTCGAAACATCAAATGCAATCCTACCAATATTATAAATGCGAAAGTTTGTGTGTGTATTTGTTACCACTCAGCGTCTAAACGGTTGAACCGATTTCGATGAAAATCGGTATGTAGGTAGAATCGGTGTCGGAGTCGGACTTCCAAAAATCGGCCGCAGAAGATAGGGAGAACGGCGCGTCGCAATACCGACACTCCTCTTCCCCTGCGGCCCCACCGCGTCCGCAATCTGGCGGTTGCGGCCCCGCCGAGGCCGCGGAAGGTAGGGAGAGCGGCGCACCGTTATACCGGCACTTCTCTCCCGACGCGGCCCCGTCACTCCTCAGCCGCAGTGTCGCCGAAGCAACACCGCAGCCCGACCCAGTTGCGATGCCGCCCAAACAGCACCGCAACCCACCAGAGCCGCTCCATCGTGGGCTTATAACCAAAGCCCAGAGGAGCGGCGCCTCCTTGGAGTTCCTCTTGGTTCACCGTGGTTCCGGGCAACCGGCTACTAAGCCCCTACGCCGCGACAAGACGAGAAACGAGGAAACTTTTATCCCCTATTTCAACCTCTTCAAGCCATTTTATCGTGGTAAAGGATAGCCTATGTTGTTTCCCAATCTGTATTATGTCTTACATTATTATTAAAATCGGTTCAGTGCTTTAGGCGTGAAAGCGTAATAGACAGACAGACAGACAGACAGAGTCACTTTCGCATTTATAGTATTAGTTTGGATGTACAAAAGGGTTGTAGGAGAATATTTATTAAGCGATGCGATGCGGACCGTCGTAATTTGCGCAAGACTAAATTATATCATACAACGTAAAAGCTTAAAAGTAAATACAAAGTCTAAACGCTCAAGATAAAAAATTCAAAGTCTATGTATAGTCAGTAATGGTTCACGGGAACCCTTCATCATCAATCTGGAGTCGAACCCTGCAAACACGGTTCACGCTAAATTGGCGAGGGTAAAAACAGAAAGGTCTAATTGTATGGCTCTTAGGTACGCGGGTTTAAAAGCGAAGCGATTTAATCTATTTATACTATTATATAAAGCGTAAGAGTTTGTTTGTTTGTTTAAATGCACTAATCTCTGGAACTTTTAGTCAGATTTAAATAATAGCCCAGTTCTCGAGGAAGGTTATAGGCCATGTAAAATCACGCTACTGGCGACGGGAGCAGAGCAGTAAGCCAACACGCGGGTGAAACCTCGCGGGAAGCTAGTTAATTGGCAAGAAGTACTATCAATGCCTTTTACTCATCGGTGGCTGCTGTCTTTGGTTATAATAAGTAAAAGTATCAGTACTATCTTCTATTCATTGTAGAACTTTTCTCATCCAAAGGTTAATTATAGGCAAACAGAATGATAAGCTAACTAAATGTAAAATTTAATATTACAATATATTAAATATCACATGTTCTATGTAGTTTTTATTATAAAATTTTGCACAACAACAAAATACAAAAATCTCTTAACGCTCATTTCTTGGCCCGTATGCGGACTGCGATGCGGCGTTGCGGAGTCGACATCGACCCAAGTGCGTTGTAATCAGCAAGTGTACTTGCGCCAGTAATTACATGTCAAGAGAGTTTACTTGATCGGTTTTTTATAAAGAGTAAAATTGATATATTTAGGTATGCAATTTTGTCTATTTTATTTCATTACTGGTTATTATCATTACTATAAATATTTTGACATGACAAAATGATTACCAATATTATTTTTAAAGGGACAATTAATAATTGTTCTGTAAAATTATTTGCATTTGAATTAGTCATAAATAAGAATAATAACAACGAATATTATTTCTCTGAAAAATATGAATATCTATGACTAATCTATTTTAGATGAAGCATAATCTATCTATGTTATTATAATTTAGTAAAATTCAAATGGAGAAAAGATTAAAAAAATCATAAGCAAGATATAATTTTTTAATAAATAATATAAATTTGTCTCAGGCTAAAAACCTTTTCAGAGACACCATTATTATTATTAACATAAACTGAGGAAAATATTATGAAGAAATCAAATCTTAAAAATATATAAGCTTAATCGTCAAACCGCCTTGAGCAAGTATGGTGATGAATAATAATTTACAAACGAATTCCTAATGAACCTAAAAACACATGAATCGCATTCGAGAAACAAAAAGAACTTTTACAATGAAGTTACAATTTGTGAAATTAGATTTTTTTGACTCGTAGCTATAATACATTTTGAAACGCTCGATACGTCATTGGTCATATTTTTTTTATATTAGCCTACTTATGTGACTCTACTCTGCTTAAAGCATTCAGTGGGATCCAGAACCGGTGGGCACCATTCCTAAAGCTAATATTGATTATTAATCGATAATTATAAACAAGAAAGGAAAATCATGTATATACATTATTATTAGTTACTAAAACACATTTTTAGTATATTAAGTATTTGTTACACTTTTGTTATTAGTTATGTAGTAAACAAATGTTGGTGATCTTTAATAAACAAGATAAAATAAAATTTGATTACAAAGCCAGTAACAAAGCAAGTATACTCTCCCGTTGCAACGACACACATTACGACACACACGAAGGTATGTTGAAACTCGTGAAATAATGCGATTTGATTCAGATACGACATGAACATGTGACGTCATTGAATCTGTACGTGCATTTTGTAGATATTATTATAGAGAAAAGTTACATTTATTTATAAAATGTATTAGTTATAGATATAAGGGCTTATATGGAAATAAGGCCATACTTTTTACTACGTGTTGCTCGGGTGTATACTGTGGGTTTAGTAGATAGCCATTTATTCAATAGGCTTCATAATTTCAAGCGAAGGAACTTTTACCCCAAGCATCTCTTTTCATAATCGTTTCACCTTCACACATTTTTTGTACATCTTCGTCTGATAAGCTTTAAAAACATTTTACACTAGTGGACCAATAGTTAAAACACTCGTAGTAGCCTGCTCACTACCATTGTGCTAAATATCATCACTGCAATTTCCTCTGAACTTCGAGAGCATTTTGTGTTTTGTATTTTTATAACCACTCAGCGCTTCGATGAAATTGGTATGTAGATAAATTCGGTACAGGAGACGGACATAGGCTATTTATCCTGAATCGGTCTTTTAGGTGTGGGTGAAGCCGCGGGGCTCAGCTAGTTGCTTTTTATAGCATTTATTGGTTATTAAGTACAAAGGTAGGTTGTGTTATTTCAGTACGGCAAAAACAATGTAAAAAATACAGAAGCAAATTTCTGCTGACTAGAAAAGGAAATAAACGAGGAATAAGAAGAAAACTGACAATATAATAGGCTTACGACGCTCACAAAGATGATATCTCATACCATTTCTCTTCACATGTAATCATCTAAACTAATATTATATAAAAAAAAGAATTTGATGATTTTTTGTAAATTTGTTTGTTTATATGTTGAATTTAACTCAATATCTACGAGTATGAACCCGATTTAAAAAATTCTTTCACCTTTCAAAAGCTACAAATAATAATAATTACTACCACATTCACACAGCACCATCTAGCCCCAAATTAAGCAATTATATTTGCTTGTGTTATGGGTACTAAACAACTGATATAACACTTATATAATGTTTTTTTGTAAATAATAATAATAATAAATAATAATATAATAATATTCTACCACATTCACACAGCGCCATCTAGCCCCAAATTAAGCAATTATATTTGCTTGTGTTATGGGTACTAAACAACTGATATACTACTTATATACATTTTTTTTTGTAAATACATACATATTATAGATAAATTATACATGTGCTATATTTTATTATGTATAACATATTTTTTCAGTCTCTTTCAAAATTTTAATATATTAAGCGCCTTTGTAAATCTGAATGATGCAATACAACACTATTGCAATTATTACTGTAGGTGTTTGTTATGAGACCGAATGAAACTTTTGATACCGAAGCGAAGCAAGGGCGGTTTTCTAGTCTAATATAATTCTGAAAGTAATTTAACTCATTCTGGCTATCATGAATATCACATAACGTTGTGATTGAGGTAGCCTTAAATGTTTTTGTCGTTAGTGCCCATTAGGGGTATTTCGGAGGCTTGAAAATATGACTCGATTACCAATAAAAATATATATAGTAATAATATTAGCTGTAATATATTGTTAGTGTTAATAAGATAACATAAACATCACGCCTTCTTTTTAATAGTAGACAGTATTTTAGGTCACATGTAAAACGTGGCGAACCTTTAACGTTTTTCGGGCGTTTTTTTTTTCTTTTTACACCATCAATTTTTCAATGAAGTTAGTGTTAAACCGCAGATTGTTGACCACAACTTGTTCTAACGACAATGTGTTGTGTAGTAGGCAGTACCCTAATATGCCGATTTTAGTATTGCAGAAGTCTGTAAGTAGTTGCTACTTACCATCAGGCAGGCTATTGCCATCATCAAAAAATATCTAGAACATACATTACTTTACGCTGGTCTCCCATAAATGGAGTAAGCAGAGACTATAGAACACCATTTGCTACGATTCAAACATACCTTCTATGCCTTTTCAACATTTATTAATCTTTTCATACACACACACGTCAGTTACGGGTGTTTGTAATTGTGTTCTTTGTTAACACATCTCCTATTTGGTCCGTGTATGTCCGTCTAGAGCGACCCCTGCCAACTTTCCAGGCTTCATAAATCTAAATATCTAGAATCTAGAAAGCTTAGTAATAAGATCAGTGGACTCTTTATAAAAAAGAAAAAGTCTTTTCTCACACAATGTTTATCTTACTAGTCGTCAAGTAAGTTACTAGCGCCATTACACTCTCTAATGCAAACCCTCCTTAAAGACAGACACAAAGCAACGAAACTTCTAGTAATTTAATACAAATCGATTCACAAATGATTTACTGCCGTTCAGTATTTTGCATATTTTGATTGTTATTGAGTTTACTGAGTATTGCCACGGTAGCGGTATCAGGCTCAAGGAAAAGGTTTTTAAATAATCGGCAACGCGAGTTGTGCTCTTGGTGTTGCAAGCATCGAGCTGCGGTACTGTTAACTTTTAATTAGCGTGCAGTAATTGTTTTTTTTACATCAAACCTGTGAACTATTATAAACTACTAGCACCCAGCTCATGCCTTGCAATGTCACGTAATTTAAAAAAAATATTACATTTATTACATATTAACTTATATAATCAATCTGTACATAGGAATGTAGTATATATTGTGGGAGACTAAGCTTGAGGCTTGTATTTCAGAACACGAGGTCTCCACCCTTATTGAACATTGTACTTACTGATATTATTGTAATGTATTTATTTTTTGCAACAGGTTTAAATATTCATAGAATATTTGGTTATAAATTTATATTCACTTTAAAAATATAGAATTAAAATAAAACAAATATCTGACGGGGACTCCCATACACTCGTATTTACTAAACATATTTGTTATACACTTAAAAGCTGACCGTGCTTTTTTAAGTTCTGTAGTTCATGAACGGTCCTATGAACATCTATCATCAAGAGAACTATTTGTTCTGTACGTAAAAAAGAAGAAGAAAATGAACAAGAGCGTACTCGTAACTTTGCTGCTATCTCAATCACCAAACGAACAAAACGAATACATTATCTCAACATTTTGTTAGAAAGCAGTACCTCCCTAATCAATCTAGAAAATGCGGGTGCTTAGGAATTTTTCCACCAGTTACTGCCATTTCAACTGTCACATCGGGCCAATCAGGGGTTAAAATTCAAAAAGCGCTTGACAGCTAGACCTGATTAGTTGGTGCTGCCTATTGGGCGCCATTTTAGAAAGTCTTCTCAGCAATTTTCTTTTGTCTAAGCACGTGAATTATACATTTTGTAAATTAAACATTTGAATTTCCGGATAGAACACTAAAAAATATTTATTTGATAGCTCTGTCAAAATGTAAGACCTTTTACCACAGTGGCGCGAAGTGGTAGCGAAAACTTTTCTATACACCCTCTTCTAAGCACTCTAAAAACTGTTTCTTCGTTTTCTATTCGTTTTCAAATAGAATTTGTACGAATTTTGGCTACGAATTTTCACAACCAGAAACGATCTACTATAAAACAAAATGGAACGAATTTCGTAAACAAAGAGCTTTATAAAACCCGCATCTACCGGTGTAATCTTAAAATATCTGTCTATACACAAAAGATGCAAACAACTTCTATTTATACCGATTTTGGTATCAAAGGACCCGCTCGTGTGTACCCGGCCTTTTAAAGTTTTATTAAGGAAGCGTTTTGTTATGTTATACTTTGTATAATTATTTATTGTATACCAGCTTTCCTCGGCGCGGTTTCACCCGTATCTTTGCTTACTGCTCTGCTCCCGTTGCCAGTAACGTGATATTAAATAGCTTATAACCTTCCCGAGGAACTGGGCTATCATACGCTAAAAATTATTCGACTGTTAAAAAAATATATATTTATAGGTATGGTTGAATTGAGAAGCCTCGTGTCAAAGTCGGTTAAAATAAAAATCTTCCATTTTATATAATAGTGTAGATTAGACGCTCTCGCTTCGCTTCGGTATCAAAAGTTTCATTCGATTTCACAACTAACGCCAACGAAAAATATCATTCCAATAGTGTCGTATTGCATCATTCAAATTTACAAAGGCGCTTAAGTCCGAAGTCTATTTAGAGACTTTGAAGTCAGCTCTATTCAGGCGGGAGGTTCTTCGATGAAGAAACGAACGGTATAGTAACCGGAACACTATCTCGCCACAGCTTGAGCCTGGCTGTGACTTCTCATCGGTAAGTGGGAAGACACGGTTGGCGAAACTACTGCAACATTTTAGCCTTTTCGGCACAAGGGTGTAAGCGTGCATTAGGCCGCTATTACACTATTCTAGAAATATGATCATAGACGTCTGAGTCATTTTTAAATGAAGAACATTTGACGGTATAATAACTACATGTGATTCATACTGTATGTGATCATAGTTAGGGGATCCTTTTTGACAGCTAGCGTACAAATAGGATCATACTCAATACACTAGCACAGTCTGTATGTAAATAGAATGTGCTAGTGTGTTGATATGATCCTACTTGGACGCTAGCTGTCAAAATAAGAATCTAGACTATGATACTAGCTAGACTAGCTAGACTGTGATACTAGCGTAAACGTAGCAACCATAGCAACGGAAAACACGGCTTGATGGTACATGACGTTTATGTGATCAATAATTAGTGTAATATGTAAAAATTAAGAACGTCATCATATAACTATGATCATAGAATTCGACAGATATGAAATCATATTTATATGATTTAAATATGATAATGTAATACCGGCCTTAGATGTCGGATTTCTTCTAATATTGATTTGATAAGAGAGTAGTACTTACAATGAGGCAGCAAAGACCTACTCCTGTATCTCTTTCCGTCTGCTAGTACAGTATACTTTTAGCAGATTCTTAGATAAAAAATATTACTGTCCTACCTTAAGTTTAGCAATATCATGTAAAACCTAACATCATATAAATAAACTACTTGGAAAATACGCTAACCTAGTTTTCATCCACAATAATGCAACAAAACATAAAAAAATAAGTACTCAATAATAAAGTTTGTACAAAAATAACTTCACAGAAATGTAATTGAAAAACTTTTGCAGAAAAAATAAAGATTTCGTAAATATCAAGATTCTTTCGGGAAGTGGCGAACTCATCGTCCACTAAGAAGTATGTAATGGTCATACAACGTACTTTTATACAACTTTGGTGACAAACAAGCATACGGCCCACCTGATGATTGAAGAGTTGATGGAGAAGAGGAAGGAAAAGGAAAAGGACTGAGGGGGTAATTGTGCTTCAAACTTCAGTAGAACTATCAGAAGCAAACCATTACATGAAACGGAAGAAACAAAATCATCCAATTCAGGACGGGTAGGTACGTCCTGTGATGATAAGGCTTACTTCTGTGATTACTAATCCAAGTGGCCATTACTTAAGTATTAAGCCGCCATAGTGGAGGCTACCATACCAGTAGTTTGGCTTTTGGAATGGTGTCCACCAATTCTGGATTCCACTGACTACTTACCATCAGACAGAGGGGAGTCACTTTATAATAATAATAATATATATTTGACAACAAGAAAAAATACATAGCATGTTACACTTGGGTATTACATGTGCATTAGTGTTCCATTTGTGAATAATGGCCCCGATGCTGAGAAAATCCTGTTTCATAGGGGCCACTTGCTAAATAAAAAAAAATATTTAGTTTCATAATAAAGAAATTTATGGAGCGAAAATTACTGGAAAAGTTGGTAAAGGTCGCCCTAGACGGACCAAATTGGTGATGTGTTGAAAAAGGAAACAATTACAAGGACTCTAAGAAAAGAAAAGAATTTGTTCTATTTCATTTTTACCCTTTATTTATATCTGATTACTCTTAAGCTTTTCTTTTAATTTTATCTATTCAATAGTATATTTTAAATTTCTATTTATCAGCTATTTTCTTCTATCCGTTTCATCGCTAACTTTTTCTACTATCATACTCAGAATTTCTTCAGGAACGTTTATACATACACTCATTATATAAACTCAAATTATACATACACGCAAGCCATGACATCGCTATTACAGAATTATTTTGGAACACAAAACATAATTATTAAAAAACTACATTAAAAATTACGTATATTATGTAACTCTTGTGAACTCAGAAAACAAGAAAACATTTTCAGCTAAAATGCTAATTATAATATTTTTGTGGTTGCTTTACATGTTTTTAATAGGAATATACAAAACTGTACTTCACCGCACAAAGAACAAAGCAAAGTATCCAAGTGTAATTTCGTACATGACCGATCCCATACGATTAATTTACAAAATTCATTCGCGAGTGAAGGATGTGAACGATTGAGTGAACTGATATTGCCCTAGAGAAACGATTAAGAACAAAGTCAATTTTTCCTAATGTTTAGTGACCAAAAATAGAATGAAGATTTTTTACAGCAATTCTTTTTTGGGGTACAAAGTTTTATGGCAAAATTCGTGGAAAATGATCTCGAGATTATTTGTTAGAAGTGATAAATTTAAAGTAAGAACACCTTTTGTCGCAAACAATTAAACTAGAAAAATATTCAAAACACATTTTTGTTGATCAGAGCTTTGAAGTTGCATTTCATACTCTCCTTACAAGGTTTAGCAATGCAGACTGACCCGACGTCCAGCAGAATGCTTTGTGTCTGCAGTGTTGATAATGATTAAGTGACTTCTGATATTGGGCAAGATTTTTTCGTACGTTTGAGAAGCAGTAATAACATTATGGTTGACTAATTAAAGTATATACAGACACTAGATTATACTCCCAGTTACTGTAAGGCTGATCAACGAAAAATTTACTAATCACCTGTTAAATCTCATGTAAAGTATCTAAAAGCATGCTAAAAGCATGAATAATTAGTTTGATTCTATCTATTTGGTTACTAAATAGATCAAATTATACTAATTATTTATGCTTTTAGCAACCCAATTGGTACTTCATATGAGATTTAACAGATGATTAGTAAACTTTTTGATAATCAGCATTTAAGAAACTGGGGTTAATATACCAACGATTGTGGTCTATGAGAATTGTTATAAATAGAGAATAAAATAGTAATTTAAATGCAAAGATAAATCAAGCCGAAGAACTAATAAATATCTCCTTCAAATAGGACTCACTGAATGATTTAAAACAAATTGAAAATGTCTGGTAGGAATTTCTTTAGATTTATCAGATCGAGGTTCTGTTGAAGGCTCGGCTCTATCTCCTATGTAATATATCTTATACTAAGAGTTCGCAATTCTTTTAATGATAGTTACTGACGCTGGTGAATGTCTATGGCCCATCTGATGGTAAGAGGTAGTAACCATGGCTATGTTTAGGGAATGAGGAAGGAATAGGGAAAAGAAAAAGGACCGAGGGGGTGATTGCGAGGTAATAATTGTTATCTAAACATTCTAAAGAAATATTATTCTTTGTTTTTGTTGGCTACATAACTGTTTGTTTCTTTACTTGTTATGCCCTATTGCAGGGTAATGGCCTATTCTGAAGGAAAAATAAGCATTGATGGTATAGGTAAGACCGTTTATTAATAACTAGCTGTGTGTTTCATTCGCTTCTTTGGTTACTACTCAGCTCCAATGGCTCTTAGCGAGATAACCTTTGATCTTCCCTAAGAATTTTGCTACAAAATGCAATGAATTATACAAATATGACTGGAATTCAACTATCAAATGCAATGAATTAACTATTCAAATCCGATCTGGTACTTTTAGAGATTAGAGCGATCAAACAAACGAACTTTTTCGTATAATGTGCAGCTATGCCGTCTTAAATAGAAATGTATGATTCATGGAAAATGTTGTTGATACAGAATCGATAAATAGCTAATAATAATATATCAAAGAAATAGTGAACGCATTCTGAGTAATTGGAATTTCTAACGGTAAATGCCTTGGTGACATGGTTGACAATAACATAATTGCAATGATGAATTGATTTGTTATATCAAAGACTTATATTAGATTAACTAGCTTTAGTTTGGTTTCACCCGCGTCTGTGGTTACTACGCTGCTTCCGTCGCCAGTAGCGTAATGTTACATAGCCTATAACCTTTCTCATGAACTGGGCTATCAAACACAAAAAAAAACATACAAATCTGATGGGTAATTTCAGAGATAAGCGCGTTCAAACAAACAAACTCTATCGCTTTATCTATTAGTATAGCTGAAAGACGCTTACGATAGTTTATAAACTGCAAAGGAAACGAAGTCAGAAATAGGAAAACTCAAAAATATAGGTGTGATATTTAAACGTACAGAAAAGTGCGGATATTTTAAAATGGTTCAAGGTTTAGGAGGGCTTACAAGTGAGTTAGTAATTAAAAATAGAGGGAGTATAGAAAGTAGGCGTCAACATACTGAAAATATGGTTAAGCGTTTATCGCTATTCGTTATTTTTGTATTGTGTATTCGTTTTTGTACTTTATTTCTTTTTAACCGACTTCAAAAAGGAGGAGGTTATCAATTCAGGTCGTATGTTTTTTTTTTTTTTGTATGTTTGTTACCTCATATCTCGGTCATTTATGAACCGATTTGAAATTTTTTTTTTTATTTGATAGGGTATACTCTGAAATTGGTCCCATTTTTTTATTATAAGAAATGGTTTAATGGTTGTATGTTTGTTACAACTTAACTCCGTCATTTATAAACCAATTTGGAAAATTCTTGTTTTATTTGAAAGGGTATATTTCGAAATGGGGTCCCATGTTTTTTTTATAAAGAATGATTTAGTAGTTTGGCTTCAATTTAATATTTTGTAACAAAACGTTTGCAAGAAGTGAAGACGTGTAAAGCAACACGTCGATGTCTTTTGCGACGATTATCTGACATTGACATGTCCATGCTACAAGTGCGAAGTGATTTTCAATATTCATTTTTTGTTAGAAACGAAGTGGCCCTGGATGAGTGACCATATGCATTTTATGTATATCTGAGCGATTGCTCGGTCAGTTAAATTATGATTTTTGATGATTCTTTATCCTCTTGTTGGTGATGATTCTTGTTGGTAGATCATCACTTTTTTGTTTTGATTTGTAGTTTCTGGGATTCAGGGTTTAGCGATCGAGAAAGTGTTGACAAGGACCTTATATCTCTATTTACAATCTTACCTCTCGTCTCTACTTTCTTTCAAACGGCGCGGCGCTGTCTTATTTGCGCAGCACGTTTAGTAGGTCTACCCATATTAAATATATTTATACACAATTAATTCCCACTAAAAGTTTAAAAATAAAATTATTTTTAGAAAAAAAATGAAACCGACTTCAAACAACACCTACGTGTTCAATCCTTTACTAAAAAGTAGAAAATAATATTTTAATTACTTCATAGCAAAGAACATTAAAGGGGAATCAACGCTATCCTTGATACCTATAATACTTTACTATTTATAGTTTTTAATCAGTTATTTTGGAGTCGGTGCCAGCCAAGAAGGATCATAATGACCTTCATAAAAATAACCTACCTACTAGCAAAAAAAAACCTTCTTGATTAATCTATTATATATTAATATATAGAATGAAAAATATAGATTTAATACAAGAAATCGAACGGAATCTAATAAGTGCGCGTCAAATTTTTTAAGTATGCGTTCACGAGTATGACCGCGTTCGGGTAGTACACTCAGGCATATCCCCCACGCGTGCAATTACCGCCCCGTGCATTACAAAAGTTGGTTGCAAAGACAGAATTAAAGATCCTTCTTGGCTGGCACCGACTCCAAAATAACTGATTAAAAACTATAAATAGTAAAGTATTATAGGTATCAAGGATAGCGTTGATTCCCCTATTAATGTTCTTTGCTATGAAGTAATTAAAATATTATTTTCTACTTTTTAGTTAAGGATTGAACATGTAGGTGTTGTTTGAAGTCGGTTTTCATTTTTTTTCTAAAAATAATTTTATTGCTTTTGTTATTATCATGTTTATTTTTGTGTCTAATAAATTTTATTTCTTTCTTCTTTCTTATTCTGTGTTGTGGTTGCCTATTCTTAATACATTTATGAGACTAAACCAGTGCAAGGCTTAAGGATCACTCAAATCTTCCTCATCACCACCATCATATCAGCCAAAAGAAGTTCACTGCTGGACTTAGACCTTTTTTTACTTTTTTTGAAACGCATTACGCATACGCACCCGCCTGGGCGAGGCGGGGGTTATGTCAGACTCTGCGGCCACAATGAGACAGCGACCGGCATACCGACTAAAACCCACGGTGTTCCTCCAGACGGCCAGAGTGTCGGGGTCACGGGAGACGCTCGCGCATTCATCCGCGACCCCGACAGGCCACGGCCCGCTCAACGTGAGCAGGCCCCGTCTGATTTGGGGGGCCTGGCCCCCCTTCCTCCATCGAGAGGCGTTCGTGGAACACGTACGCCGCCTTCTCGGGCCTGTGCTGTTCGAGCGGCGATTGCCCAATCGCCGCCCGCAGGCATCCTCCTACGGTGGCTGGAGATCCCGAAGCGCCCCACGGCGACGTCCGGGGCGGGCGCGACGGGCGGGGAGCAAGGTGGTCAGCTCCCTCTCCCGATCGGCCGCCTCCTTGGCGAGCATTACCTGCTCGCAAAAGGAGGCGACTCCCTCCCAAGCCCTCTCGCTGCGGACCATGGACAGAACCACGGTCGGCCGCGAGAGCAAGACGTAGGCCTGCCCCAACCTTTACCAACATGGCCAGTCGTTCGCCGCCCTCATCCATCGGTTGTCAGGAGTTGCTTCTCTGAAATGACGATGGGCAGTACACATAGCTCGCAGAACTGACGGCTGTTGGAACAGAAAGGTTCTAGAGTGAACCGACGACCTTATAAGGGTGGCGGGCAACCGATTACAAAAATATTTTAAATTATTTCGTGTTATCCATTGTTTATTTTGTCTGGGTAAGCAAATTCCGTCACTACTTAAAACATATTCTTGGGCTGCGGGCTCTAAAAATGTACGTGACTTAATTTACTAATACCACTACCGTAAATACAAACCCTCTTAAGACCTGGCGTTCTACCAAACCCAGTGAATAACAAGTATTACTAGAAATGGATGTTGTAAAAGCTTATAGTCTAACGTATGTAGATTCTCTCATTTGTCGCCGAGGTATAGACGAGTTCGTGAGCTGCATGTTAAGCCTACAAACTATAGCCTCGATGTTTCCAACGTAACCAATTTGTGAGCATGTTGTTGTGTTTGAGAATTAAGGTTTTGGCACACGTTTTGTATATAGGGAGCCTAGCACCACTTCTTATAACAGTATTATTTTAATCTTACTTTGTGTTTTTTCTTTTTCATTTGTACCATTAAAAACAAGGATAGAGACAAAGTAAGGTTATATTAAGATTACTCTAAAATGTTGTGGTAGGACCCCAGGTCTCTGTATATACATACAGCTACCGTGTGTTTTTTCATCAGTAAAGGCGCTTCCCTCCAGTTTATATAAACAAGAACAAATTTTGACAGCTGCCATAACTGTCACAATTAGTTCTAAGAGTGAATACTAGATGCGGTGTTAATTTTTTACATTGATTATTTGAATACTAAAGTAATGCAATCTACTAGTATAAAAAGAGATTAAGATATTTCCTTCTTCAATAGCAATAAAATTTTGCCCAGTCTAAATAATAAGTATGTTTAAACGATACAGAAGTGTCAGAAAATTCAATAACTCGAAAATTGTCTTTAATACATTAAGTTGAATGATCTTTACAATTCTACAACGTTAAGTAAACGCAGGTACTAAATACAGAAATAAAAATGAATGTAATTAAAAAAACACTTTACCCTTAATTAAATTGTAATTAACCTCTGTAGGCTTAATAGGTAATTAGAGAGTATTGCCGAACAGCCTTAATGCCGTTATTAATCTTATGAAAGATGAGAGCATTGTTTAATTCTATAAAGGAAGATCGAATGCAGACCATTAAGTAATTATAGGTAAATTATGAGGAACAGGAATTAGATTTTATTACGAAAATTTTGTATTATGTAGTAATAATACCAGCCTGTTTACTGTTCCACTGCAGGGCAAAAGCATTAATCACCACGCTTGCTCAAGGCGGATTGGCAATTTTAGACTTTTAAGTCCAAGTTTCCCCACGATGTTTTTCTTCACCGTCAATATGTCCAAGATTAATTTAGAAAGTACATAAAGTATTTAAAAAATTACATTGGTCCTTGCCCGGATTTGAACCCACTACCTCGTGTTTACGTAGCGGATGTCTTATGCACTGGACCACTGCAACTTTTTTTGTATATTTAGGGTATAAATAAAATTTTGTTGTTTAGAAAAATGATTTTTGATTTTTGATTTTTGATTCAATGTAATGTACGTTAGTGTTAATATTTTGACTGTTTAATATTATGTTTTTAATAGCAGAAAATATTTTTCTGTATGACTTTTGGATGTTTCCATTAATGAAAATTCTTAGTCAGTGGATATAAACACATTCAGCGTCCGCCAAATGATACTGCACCAAACCAGACGATTTTAGACAAAAAACGACCAACAACCGTATGTATTGAAAACTCTGATCACAGAGAATCCCACCCCTGAAAGTCAAAGTCAAAGTCAAAGTCAAAGTATTTATTTGTAAACATAGGTACAACATGATGGTAATTAAGCATAATAGTTCTTCCATGTTTTGCTAAAAAGCATACAAATATAAAATAAAGTTATTTAATATAATTATAAATTAAAATTAATAAGATTTAACATTAACATACTAATTACATAGAGATTTGTTTATTATTTAAATATTTATTAATTGAGTAGAATGGTATTTTAACTAAAATGACATGTAAAATTTTCTTAAAATTCCGTAGCGAATTTGGTAAATGGTTATATATTTTAGGGGCCATGCCTAAAAAAATTACATTATAAATAGCCTTTTTATGCGGTTTCATGCGAATTTTATTGTGATGTCTTGGATTACTTAGCGTTTCAAATAAATGAAAATTTTTTTTACAAAAAAATGTGTAGGTAGGATCATTATACGAAATTGAATAAAATATGGTTTACAACTATCGGTGCTTTGTACTCCACAAATAGCCCAGCCCTTACACATTTTTTTTGAGCTTTGAAAGCTAGTTCCCTATCTGGAGAATTACCCCAATAAATTGTACCATATCTAATTGTGGAAGTGACATAGCCATGACAAGCTGTTAATAAAGTAGGCTGATCTACTATTTTGAAATGATTGTAAAGTGCGTACGAATATCGACTAAGCCTTTTACAGATATCATCAACATCAGTCTTCCAGTTCATGTTTTCATTTAGCCAAATACCTAAAAATTTACTATGATCTGTATTTTTGATTTCTATGTCATTGTAATGTATTTATATCAAATTTTATTTTATTTGTTCTTTGCCTGAACTCAATTATTTTAGTCTTATTCAGGTTTATTTTTAAATTATTATTTTTTAACCAGTCAACTATTAATTTAAGATTATCATTTATTTCTTTTTCTAATTCTTTTTCATTGTTGCCAGTAAATATTACAGTGCTATCGTCTGCAAATAATACCATTGGATGTTGTATAATTTGAGGCATATCATTAATATAAATAATGAATAATAGCGGACCAAGCACGCTGCCTTGAGGCACACCAAACACAGTCTGACAAGGTTCTGACACAAATACCTCTTCTGTTTTAGATCGTAGAGATATTCTATTAATCTGTGTTACTTGAATTCGGTTACTCAGGTATGACTTTATGAGTTCTAAACTGTTACCACGAATACAGTATTTATATAATTTATTATAAAGTATTTCGTGATTTACGAAGCTTTCGACATGTCCATAAAAAGACCCACTACTGGTGCTCTGTTATCGATACACGTAATCACATTTTCAAACAATTTACAGATAGCCATATTTGTGTTTATATTTTTACGAAAACCGTACTCGTATCGGCTAAAATATTATTATTTTCTATATAAAGTATAACTTTTTCAATTATTTTAGTCACATTAAACCTTTATAGTTAATTTTTAATTAAAGTTGTTAGTGTCAAAATGACAGCAATGTGATTAGGGCTACCAGATGTAAAATTTAAAACTGACATAAGTATGGTCAAATCACAAATCTTTTTATTTGTTCGACAACAAATATAATTTCGAGTAGAAAAACTGAATTGTTTCAGTCTGGACGTCCTGAAAAGGCCTTAAATGTTAGGATAAGGTATAACTGGTAACTCTAAATTTGACTGTGCTTGATTGCTTAAAAAAAAGTAAATGCAAATGGGAGAAATGAAAACGTATTATTTTTTTTTCTTTATCTCTATTAGCTATTTAAGTAAATGGAATGTAAAGATTAAGATGAACGAGAACAAATGATAGATAACTTTTAATGAAGGCTGTCTGAATGATTAATGTTTTTTTGACATACACTTTGACTTTGATTGGGCAAGTCAGTATAAATATGCAAGTGTATATTTTGTACTAGTATGTAAATATTGGACTATATCATGCATGTACTAGTAGAGAAGTGTATGAGAAATAAATTATCTATACTTATAATAAATCTCTAGCGAGATAAAATCTGTACATTGAATATATTTAAAAAAATACTATCAGGGGGTAATATTTATTCGATACCGATGCCAAAAATGTAATTTAGAAAATTGACTGTCTGTCTGTCTGTCTGTCTGTCTGTCTGTCTGTCTGTATGTGCAGGCATTAATCAAAAACCACTGAACGGATTTTTATCAAACTCACTACATTTATAGATCATACTCCTGGCCAGGTTATAGGCTACTTTTTGAAAAAACCGGGTATCCCGGATATCCTTAAAAATGTCACAAAAATATTTATTAATATGTGTTACAAGGTGAATATCTACAAGTAACTATACATTATACATAGCGGATAGAAACACCTATAGAATAAAAAAAGAATTATTAAAATCCGTCCATAAATACTAGATATTTTTGAAAATGAAAGTGTTATGTATACGAGGCGCGTAGCAACCGCGCCGGTGCAGTTCGATGGCGGTTTGCACTTATGTATCGAAGCAAGCTAGCTTCGTGTAACAATGTTTGTTTTATTAAAATTGGTTCATAAACAAAAAAGTTAGGTTAATTTAATCTATATTCAGAAAGTTATAAATGCGATTTAGTGAATCCGGTGAAATTTTTATTAAATTTAGTTTGTAAAACTACTATTAGATTTTTATAATGATGCGTTTATATGAATTTAAGCACAACATTTTAAAATAGGTAATGTATAGTTTTCGAGACATAAATATGTCAAATTTAAGTTAAACTTTCATCAATATGGTAGACCATATTAATTAGGGACCATATTACTGATAATAAGTACATCTAGATGTACGTACATGTTGAAGGTGAACTAAAGATGTATTACAACCCTGACACCGTGACTGAATGTTCAGAAAATCTATGACAAACTACTTACTCTGTATTCTTTCAACTTTGTGAAACAGATGCGTTTGTAAAACAGTTTTAATTATCTCATTATTAATTAATATTACTTATAAGCTATACCAATTTTTTTGTAACTGTAAACCTATGAGAGAGTTAAATATATGTATTATTGTTATTATTATTAAACAATAGGGTAGTTATAATCGTAAAACACGTGGATCAGCTGTGAATGGTGAACCAGTTAGATGTTTTTAAACAACTTAATGAAATAATTTTCACGTTTCATCTAAATCACTGAAAATGTTGGCACAATGCGCCTACTTTTGTAAACTGTTCATGTTGCTTATTTTCTTGAGGAAAGATGATATCGACCTTACATACGGGCATTTACTAGAAGATAATGAACATAGGAATGATGACGCTTTGTTTGAAACATGTATAACTGAAAATCCATATCGACTCCGTCATTTGAAATTAGTTTTGCTGGTGTATTGTGCTATTTCAAATTCAGTTTAGTGGTGGCATAAATTATTATACTGACCATATTGGGTAACGATACTGTGGGAGAAAAAGAAAATAAAGGACCGAGGAGGTAATTATGCCTTCCAAGCACTGATTTTTGGACAAAACTAACACTTTACGTGATCATTTAGGTAAACATTTTACATCTCCAGTCAATCCGTCCCCTATATGCTAAAAGATCTACTTCCGTGAAATGTTTGCTGGCTATACAATATACAGAACGATTTATTCAAGTAATATGCTATGCAGATAAACCGAGATTAGACGATGGAAATAAATTATGATTCAGTATAATTGGTCGAAATTTTACTTAGTGGTGTCTCGAGAGACCATTCATCTATATTTAAAAAATGCTTTGTCCTGAATATCCGTTTTTTTTTATATATTATAGCCTACCAAAGTGACTCCACCCCGCCTGATGGTAAGCAGTCAGTGGAATCCAGACGTAGGGGCCACTATACTAAAAGCCATCGTCTTAAACTGCTGGTACGGTGGTCTCCACTATGGCGGCGGGGAATGGGGTTAGGGGAAGGGAATGAGGGAGCTGAGGAAAGAGGAACGGGGGAAATTGGGCCTCCGGCGCTCTCAGTCACCGAACGAAACGCAGTAGTACGGATACTACTACTCTTAAGTCGATCTTCTATGAGAGGATAGTACTTCCACGGACGATCCGGCCCATTCATGCCGAAATCAGCGTGGATCTACTACCGTTCTTCCGCCTTGCGATCATAAGACCAAACAACTTCAAAAATGGTATCTGCCGCAAGTTTTATTTTTACCGTTATCTATAATATCATCTGTTATATTTTCATTTGTTGTTTAGTCATTTTTTAGTTGACGTGTTTGCGAAAATAAATCGAGACGGAGTCGGGTCGAATTTGTTATATTAGGAACAATCAGGCGCAGCTTAGAGCGAACAGTTTTAATAGACTTGCCAGGTGCGATAGGGACACAGGACGTTGATGCTGATCAGCTGGGTCAAAAGGTGGTGCTGTCTATTTTTTACCTGCCTATTTTAGGTGGTCCTGTCTATGGGAGGTAGGGGGGAACGCTATATGATAAGTAACAGTAATATTATACACAGTAACTACACACAACGCAATCTAGACCCAAAGTAACCATATATTATAGTTTGTGTTATGGGTTCTAGAAATACGGATATACATACTTAAATACTTATCTACAGTGTTTGTTAGGCACGTACCTACGGCGCGCTTATTAGGTATGTTGCTGCGCAATATAAATACACCAAAATTATGCAATGGAACCAGATTGCAAGTGAAAACAAATGTAGATAATCGAGGCAACTGTACTGACCGGTTGTTTTCCAGGAGAGTCTCTAGATATTCATAGGATTTCCCTAACACCATCAAATACCCCTTCGAATTCAAGAGAGTGCAGTTTCCTATCAACGTCTGCTTCGCAATGACCATAAACAAAGCTCAAGGTCAAACTCATAAGGTAGCGGGCGAAGACTTGAGAGAAAGCTGCTTCTCCCACGGCCCGTTTAATATGGCATGCTCAGAGTAAGCGCACATAGTAGTCTGGTAATTGTAGCACCCGATGGAAAAACAAAATAACCAAATTGGGTAAGGGCCCGTGGTCCCACCAATTTGTTCTACAGGTAATTTGTTTGGTAGCACTAGGGTATACCACTATGTACCCGTGGTCCTACTGTGCTAAGGGCGGATTAATATAGCGATATTTAACCTTTACATCTCATCACTATAGTACAGATTATTATGTAATATGTATTCAAACGTTCAAACATAATAATTTATAACATATATAATTTAACAAAAAATAATATCGTAGTAAAACAATTAAAAAACCTTTTAGAATCATTTTCTACTTCTACGCGGACGAAGTCGCGGGCAAAAGCTAGTAACATCATAAAGGATATTAGTTTACTTTAGTTCGTTATTATCCCACTGAAAACTTCTACTTTTTTACTTTTCTTGTGATAAGTGTGAAAAGACAAAGGTTGATAACCTTTTCACAGTTTCGATAAGCTAAAATAATATTTTGTGTAAATTTCACCGTGATACCGACCACTGATTTCTAAGAACAAAAATCTTTCTTGATGTGAATACCAAAAAGCCAAAATTTCAAATTCAAGATAGCGTCAAATAATATTCTTACAAAGTAACTACGAGTATCGTTTATGGTATACAACAATTTATACAAAAATAAATAACATTTCAACAGTTAAATTTGTCGTATTACGCTGGCCTTGTCTAGTTTGAAGGTTGTCTGGAAACCCTAGAGAGATGAAAATTTCATAATTCTCATAAAAGCTTTAGCGACAAATTATTATTGTATAAGATAATATTAAAGTATGTTTAAAGTTTTAGTATACATGTAAAAACAAAGCTACTTTATTTAATTTAGGTAGCTAAACATAGGGTCCACCTAAAAATATAATGTTAGCGTAACTTGGATACAGTTTGTTTTTCGATTGATTGTTGACTGGCCGTCTTCTATCGCCTTTACCGTGGAGAGTATTCTGAAGAGCTCTTTGAATTAATCCCACCCTTTCCCTTTTTATCCCGAATGACAGAATGACATGCGGGATGAAGTGCCACCCTTTCACAGTGAATTCTAAAGAATCTCGAACCAAACGGTTCAGCACTTCATACTTTTGTCGCTCAAGTAAAGCCTGGATCTGTTTACCAGCGGATGCGTTCCCATCTACTTATAATCCTGGGTCTTATAAGCGGAGCGTGAAAAAGCATCTTACTAAGCCACCTTATTGGAGGCCACCATACCAGTAGTTTGGCTTTAGCAATGTTGTCCACCACTACTAGATGCCACTGACTGCCTACAATCAGGCAGAGTGAAGTCACTTTTGTAGGCTAATATTTTAGTTCACAACCACGTAAAAAATATTATTTATTCAAAAAGTAATATGAGCATTTAAAATATTCTGTAACAATATTTAATAATAATAATATGTGGACACTATCACACACCGTCATCTAGTCCCAAGCTAAACAGAGCTTGTGTTATGGGTACTAGATAACTGAAATATAATATATATAGATACATACTTTTTTTTTGTAAATACATACTTAGAATACATAGGAAACACCCAGACTGAAGACAAATACAAATGTTCATCACACAAATATTTGCCTTCCGCGGGAATCGAACCCACGACACTCGGCGTCGCAGTCAGTTACACTAACCACTAGACCAACGGTGCAATTTTTTGCATTCTAATTTGTTAGAGATTTAATTTACTCAAATACCGTTTTTATAATTTTACTTTTACTATTCTTCATTATATCAAATTTGAACTTTATCTATAATTTCAAAGAGTATATTCGTCTGTAACTATAAAACCTGATAAATTTGCTTCCAGAGTTCTGATTATCCTAAATCCTTTCCTCAACGTATTTCAAGATTCTCGCTGTGTTCGTAAGGATATGTCAATGTTCACTCCACCCAATATTACAGCCAGTTTATCTTGATAAAATTTCCCACCCTAGAGGTAAGAGAATGTCAAATATTTGTAAAATTCACGCTTACTTCCCAAGTTACTTCAGTCTCTACGTTTTGTTATCGTCATAGTAGCTTGTGAGTCTTAGGAATTTTATTATTTACTTTTCAAGTTAATTTCTCGCTTTTGAGTACCAATTGATAAATAAGGTTGACTATTCTATTAATACACTAGCTTTCTGCCGCGCGATTTCACCCACTTCTTAGCTTACTGCTCTGCTTCCGTCGCCAGTAGCGTAATGTTTTAAGGCCTATAACCTTCCTCGAGAACTTGTCTATGATATTAACTAGGCAATAATTTGAGTTGAAACAAACAAACATACTCTCTATATTTACTCTCTATTAACTGTTAAAACGCCCTATTTGTTTTTGCTTTATATGAAAATGCATAACTATAATGCTTTTTATTGCCGACATTGGCAGAAGAGCTACAGTGAACTTGATGGTTAGTGGTAACTGTCGCTCATGGACAACTCAAAGTCTCTAGCATTGCTACTGCAATGCCTTAGACTCTGCAAAGCCGCTGCCTACCGTGAAGGGAGTGAGGACTTCCCCGGTTGATCCAGCCCATTCATGCTGAAACCAGCGTGGATCTTCTATCGTACGTACCGTATACATTTTAACAGTTAAAATAAGCCTTATTATGCCTATTGAACATCTTTACGGTTTCAAACCTTTTTAGTAAAAGTTCGGAAGAGGCTGTTACCACTTACCATTAAAGGGACGTAAAGTTTTGTTTGATCCCTAACGTGTCATGTGCAGGTTCAGGAAACTTCAGACCTTTTAGCATATTAAAATACCTAATTAAATGAATATGTGAGATATAATAAAAACTGGCTTGATGATTTAGTGGTAACGTGACTTGCAACGCAGAGGTATCAGGTTCGGTCCCTGGATCAGAAATAGTGATGTAATTTTTTTCTGTCGAGAAAGTTTATTCTAGATATTAATATATATCTGAAATTGTGCATTATAAATTTTATCACGCTCGTCCTCTGTTACATGAAATCCAACATAGCGAAATGTGGGTATTATAAATCTCAGTCTGTCACATCCGTCAACCTTTGTCTTCGTTTTACTAAAGTTTTACTTAGCATCAAGTTTGTAAAGTGTATAATCTTTTACGGTGCCTGAGATCTTCTAGAAAGTCCTGAATTTGTGATGGGACGCCCAAAATTCAAAACCAGAACATAATATTCTTACAAACTGGATGTGTTGACAAAGGGAACAATTAAAATCACCCGTAATCGACGTGTGTTTATGAAAAGATTTAATGAGTGTTCAAGAGGCAAAGGAAGTATGTTTGGATCGCAGCAATGGTTCTATAGTCTCTGCTTACGCCATAAATGGGTCACAGGTGTAAAGTTATGTATGTACGTCATAATAATGGAATTCTAAATAGTTCAGTAGAGTTCAATATTGAAATAGTCGAACTATATTGCATAAGTGCTTTCCAACTCAGCCTCAATAAACTGTAATAAGGCATCCCTAAAGTTTGTGAGAACAGCGTTAGGTAAAGAACTTATGTAAAGGTAAAACCTTTATAAGGAGTGTGTTTTTTAATGAATCTAGCCTCGTGCAGCGCGGTTTCACTCGCGTTAAGTTACATCTTTGGTTACTGCTCTACTCCCGTCGCCAGTAGCGTGATGTTTCACAGCCTATACCTTCCTGAAGAACTAGGCTATCAAACGCAAAAATAATTATTTGTACCCGACTGGTAGTTTTAGAGATTAGCGCGTACAAACAAAAAAAACTCTTCTTCTTTATATAATAGTACAGGTTAAATAACCTGGACCAAAAATTATGTCACAAATATAAGGTAAAAGCTATCATATTAAACTAGATTATTATTTATATACTAGATAGTAGCCCACACGCTCATGTTTTGCTTACATAACTTAAATCCTCAGATTCCAAGTTGTTACGCTAGATTTTTAATATAAACGTCATATCAAGGACACTCACGTTTGATAAAATTTAAATTAAAGTTATTTCGCCAGATATCTCGCGATATGGTTTGTTGTATCCCTCAGGAACCAGACCGATTTTCGGGATAAAAAACCTATGTCCGTCTCCGGCACCGAATCTATCTACATACCAATTTTCATCGAAATCGGTTCGTTTAGGCGCTGATAGGTAACAAACACGCACACGCACACGCACACGCACACGCACACGCACACGCACACACACACACACACACACACACACACACACACACACACACACACACACACACAAAGTTTCACATTTATAATATTAATTGGATTGTATCAGTTCTTCTCACTGCAGGGCAAAGTCGATTTCAGTAATCAATCAAGGCGGATTGGCGATTTTAGTATTTAAATATTTAACGGTAGTAAATTCACGCTATAAATTCCGGTTCCGGCTGTTGTGAAGTAAAGACGTAGTGTATCGAGCTCCGTTTTATATCATTATATCGACGTACTAACCGTTCTGAACTGTATACAAAGACCTAAAAGTCATACAAAACGTGCGTGAGAACACTTTATAATAATAAACTGAGTGAAATTTGTGATATCAACATCAATATTGGAGTGAATACTATTAATAGAAAAGTGAGGTTATTTGTCAATGGAACAATTGTTTTGAAGTTTGACAATAGTGACAGGTGACAACTAGAGATCAAGTCATCTGTACGAACTTGACAGTACAGAAATTGAAGTTCCGTTCCGTTTCACCTAGTTAACATGGATGACCTTCAAAAATTATTCGACCAAATGAAAATAGAAATGTCAAATCAAACTAAGGTTATTATTGCACAATTAGACGAGAAATTAGCGCCATTCACACGGGAAATACAAGAATTAAGATGTGAAAACGAAATACTAAAGGAAAAAATATTTTATTTAGAAAAACACAGAAGATCAAACAATATTATTTTACACGGAATAAAAGAAGGCGAAACATCAACTACAAATCTTATAGAAAATATAAAAATGAAACTCAAAGAAGATCTAAACATTTCCTTTGAAAACAGAGATATAAACTCTATCTACAGAATTGGCAAGTACAACACAAAGCATGATAAAGGTAGGCCGATACTTATTTCATTTGTTAACAACTGGATTAAGAATGACATCACAAAGAACAAAAAGAAGTTAAAAAATGCATATGTAAGCGAAGACTATCCGAAAGAGGTCATAGACAAAAGAAGACAGCTACAACCAAAACTTGAAGAGGAAAGGGCGAAAGGTAATAATGCATATATAATTTATGATAAATTAGTCATCAAAGAGGGAAGACAAAGCAATGAGAAGCGCAAAAGAGACTTTCCTACGTCGCCCAACACTTTAGAGCAACCTCGCAAACAACAACCAACCATGAAAACAAATAGACTAAATGCATTTGATGTAATGAGGAATAGGAGCAACTCCCTTAGCTGCTTGTCTACTGAAAACTTAACGCCTCAAAAAAAAACATAGGACACAGCCATCAGCCCCCGGAATTTAACAACTACCAAGCTAACACAAACAAAGTATACCAACACAACATTCCCCAACCCGACTGGTCCTCGTGGGGAATTAGACCGAAACCCTCCACCAAAAAAAGGAGATATAGGTAAATTCGAAAGTAAAAGCATAGATGATGTAACAACCTTAAGAGTGGTCACTTATAATGTAAGGTCGCTCTCTTCGCCAGAAAGATATCTAGAACTAATTCATGCTCTAAAATACATCAAATTTGATATTCTAGGCATCTCGGAAGTCCGGAGACTGGGATGCAATATTGAAGAATACCAAGATTATATCTTTTGCTATATCGGCCAAACGAAAGGTCTACATGGAGTAGGCTTTCTAATAAAAAAAATATACAAAAATAACATAACTAACTTTACAGGAATTTCAGAAAGAGTAGCACTTCTACAATTGAAGTTTGAATGTTTTTCAATATCAATCATTCAAGTTTACGCGCCTACAGAAAGATCATCAGATGACGAAATAGCTCAATTTTACAAAGATATTGAAACAGCGCATACATTAGCTGATGAAAAAGTCATAGTTATGGGTGATTTCAACGCCAAAATAGGTAGTCCAGGACCAGAAGACTACCCAGTCATGGGCCAATATGGATTTGGAAAAGCAAACGAAAGAGGTAACCTGCTTATAGATTATGCTTTTCAAAATCAATTATCCATCATGAACACATTTTTTAAGAAGAAAGAAAATCGCAGGTGAACTTGGATGTCACCAGATCAAAAGATTAGGAACGAAATTGATTTTATATTGACAAACAATCGCAAACTAATTACTAACATAGAAGTTATAAACCGAACGTATTTTCCTTCGGATCACAGACCAGTAAGAGCTACATTACTTCTAAACAAAAAACAAAAAAGCAGGATAAACTTTGTAACATCACTGACTATGCCGAAGTCTCAAAGCGAAATTCAAAACTACATGACGAATCTCCAAATACACCTAGAAAACAAAGTAGAAAAAACAATGGATATCCAAAACTATTATGACTACCTAGAAAGAAGCATAACGAATAGTTTGAAATCGATTAAGACAGATACAGGAGAAAAACATAATATTTTTAGCAAAGACACTCTTCAACTAATAAAAAGACGTACTGAGTTAATACAAACAAGGAACAAAACCAAAGACATGAAAAAGGAACTTAGTAAGATATATAAAGAAAGTAATCGCTCTATCAGGAAAGATTATAATAATCATAGACAAAAAGTTATCACAAGAAGTATTCAGAATTTCAGAAGCACGAAAAAAGCCTACAAAGAACTAAGCATGCATAAAACATGGATACAAAAGCTTGAACAACAGTCAGAGGTGACAAAATCTAGGAAAGACGTAATACATCATGCATCAAACTTTTTTAAAGACTTATACCGGAGACGAAACGACAAAGATACTGATGCTGAAACTGATAACTCTAAGGAAACTAATAACGTCAAACCAATAGAAAAGATGGAACTTAGCGAACACATGAAAAGGTTGAAAAGTGAGAAGAGCCCTGGCCCGGACGGAATATGCAACGAAGTCCTCAAACTAGGCACACCTATCTTAATTAATCACCTATCTCAACTTTTTAATATGGTGTTAGAGACAGAGACTGTACCAAAACAGTGGTGTACATCGGACATAATTCTACTTTTTAAAAAGGAAACCCCTTGGAAATAGGCAATTACAGACCTATTAGTTTATTACCAAGTATATACAAGTTGTTTTCTTCAATACTCCTAAAAAGAATAACACGTAAAATAGACGAACAACAATCCAAAGAGCAAGCAGGTTTTCGAGCTAGCTTCAGCACTATAGACCATATACAGGCTCTAGAACAAACCATAGAAAAGTATCGAGAATTTAATAGACCTCTGTATCTAGCATTTATAGATTACAGTAAAGCTTTCGACAGCATCAGCCACTGCGCTATATGGAATGCGCTGCAACGCTCAAATATAGATCAAAAATATATTAACATTTTAAAATACATCTACAGTAACAGCACAAGCAAAGTAAAATTAGAAACCAGAGGCGACGAAATAGCCATACAAAGAGGAGTCCGGCAGGGTGACCCGCTCTCGCCAAAGCTTTTTATCGCAGTACTTGAAGAAATATTCTGCAAATTAGACTGGTCAAACAAAGGAGTGCAAGTAGGTGGTAGCAACCTGAATCATTTAAGGTTTGCTGATGATATCGTTTTAATAGCTGAAACATCTAAAGACCTAGAGGAAATGATGAGATCACTTGATAATGAAAGCACCAAAGTCGGTTTAGAAATGAACGCTAATAAACCTAGGATCATGACCAATAATTATCAGAAACCTATCTTTATAAAAGAAAAGAAAATAGAATATGTTAGCCACTATATGTACCTAGGCAAGCAAATATCATTCAGGAGGTCTAGCAATGAAGAAGAAGTAAAAAGAAGAATTAATGTTACCTGGAAGAAATTCTGGTCACTTAAGGAAATTCTAAAAGGAAACTACAGTTCACACTTAAAAAAGATTGTTTTTGATACATGTCTCTTGCCATGCCTGCTATATGGTTGCCAAACTTGGACTTTCACTAGTAAAGTAAAACACAAAATTAAGAGTACCCAATCAGCTATGGAAAGGAGCATGTTGAAGATAAGAAAAATACATAAAATAAAAAACAAAACTATTAGACTCAAAACAAACCTAGCGGATGCTCTCACTTATGCGCTCTCACAAAAATGGAAATGGGCAGGACATATTGCGCGATGCCAGGACAATCGATGGACGATAGAAACCACGCAGTGGAAAGGACCAGTAGGGAAGAGAAATGTTGGCAGACCAATAAGACGATGGGCTGATGATATAATACAAGTAACAGGCAACAACTGGATAAACACTGGCAAGGACAGGGAGTTATGGAAGAAGTTGGAGGAGGCCTTTACCCAACAAGGGGTCCATATTGCAAAATAAAAAAAAACTAACAAAAAACTAACATAAATTTAAAAAAAAAAAAAAAAAAAATCATACTAACAATACTAATGTAACAAAAATGTAAGTTCAATGGCAATATGGAATAAATGGCTTTATTATTATTTATTATAAATTCACGCTGATTTTAGCATAATTCGACCGGGGAAGTACTACCCTCTCATAGAAGATCGACGTGAAAATCTCATAGAAAGTCGAAGAGTAGTAGTATCCGTACTATTGCGTTTCGTTCGTTGGTGAGAGCGCCGGAGGCCTAATTTACCCTTTTCCTTTTTCCTTACCTCCCTCAATCTCTTCACCTACCCCACGTCCTTCACGGTAGGCAGCGGCTTTGTAGAGTCCCTGGCATTGCAGGAGCAAACCTAGGAACTCTGAGTCGTCCATGAGCGACAGTTACCACTTACCATCACGTGGACTGTTTGCTTGTCTGCTACAGACTGACGGCAATAAAAAAAATACAAAGACCAATATAAGTAGGAAATTTAAAAATACTGTATATACAAAAGAATTTGAATCCATCTTATAGGTATTTCTTATCGAAGGGTGCTTCTATTTAATTGACGAATTTATTAAGTGATAGTATAATGATCTTTTATTCTTGCTTATTTTAAGTTTAAATTAGTAATTTATTAAGACATGTTTTTGATATTATTATTTTTTTTTTGTTTTTATTCTAATGATTTTATATATTTTGTAGCTATAAGTACCTATGTCAAACACAATGTATTATTGTTAATGATAAATAAGTAAATAAATAAATAAAGAAATATCGGAATAAAAAGTACTATTTTGCTACTTATTTTGTAATTATTAAACTTTTATTCCACAAACGGCACAAATAAGGCGGCGGCGTCGATAGCACGTTTTTTAACTAACACCATGGCTTATCAGCAAATGAACGAGACCCACGCCTTTACCCGCACTAGCGCTAGCAAATCTTGGTGCAGCAAGTGTAGATGGTTATGCAGGGGCAGCAACAGCCACCACCACATCCACCACAGCAACTACCACCACTGCAACACATGATGAGTACGTTATGAAATCAAATCAGCAACGCTAAACACTTTAAGATGTGGAATAAATTTTGGGATTAGGTTAGTTTCGAAACTAGATTTTTTTTCCTTTTTACTATTACTGTATTTATACTAGTATATCACTCGAGCAATTTAAATGTACTGTACTTTTATTTAATTGTCAAAAGATTTTTTAATATCAGATCGCTAGCTTTTAAGTTTGTTAACGACAAACATACATACAAAAAAAATTAACATTTTCTCTTCAGAATATTCGTTTTATCCTTATGTCAAGTGTTACAACAGAGATAGCTTCATATCTCCCTTCAGAGAGACAAAGCAAACACGAAACCCAATTAGCTTACAAACAGAAAGGCGTTGATCAACATCACTATTTATTTTCTGAATAAACTCCACGTCATCAACAGATAGAAAAACATTTATTCGAATATAAGCCTTAACTACTACGTTTACAGTTTATATTCTTTGAGTGATTTATGACATTTTAGACATGACATTTGATAGCCGAAAATACGTCGTATTTTTTATAGCATAAAGTTTGAATTTGTGTAAAGGTTTCATGTGATTATATTACTGTCAGCTTTTGACTTTGTAATTGCTTGTTTAAAAGAATGTAAGGTGGATGTACATGAATAAAGAAACAGTATAAACATAATATTACTAGCTTCTTCACCCGCATCTTTGCTTACTGCTCCACGCCCGTCGCCAGTAGCATGATGTTACATAGCCTATAACCTTCCTCAAGAACTGGACTATCATACGCAAAAAGCATTATTCATTATTCAAATCCGACCAGTATTGCCATAGATTAGCGCGTTCAAATAAATTTTAACTTTTGTACCGGTATATATGAAACGACTGGTATGTTTATATCACACAGAGTTTTATTCCCTGTGGAAATTATCACAATTTCGTACGCATCAATCACACACACTGACTACCGATCTATCTCTAGAATATTCTATTCAAATTTGATAATTTAACTATTTCTATAATATGATATAAAGTGAAAGAGTTTATTTAATTACGTGCTAATCTCCTGAACTACAAGTAGGATTTGAATATTTCTTTTTTGCGTTTGATAGCCCTTTTCTTAAGGTAGGGTATGTTACTTCACGCTACTGGCGATTGGAGCAAATCAGTAAACACAAAATTAACTTAACACGGGTGAAACCGCGCCGTGGAATGCTAGTCTTATAGATAAATAAATATCAATGGTTGTATGTTTGTTCTCAATTAGTTCTAAAACTATTGTCCAAATAGTGATGAAATTTTAACAATGGATGTTTTGAGACCGCTTGCGGAGGTATATTTTTCGTTTCACTTTTCGTGACATTGCATCACATTCCGGGTACAGCTAGTGTGTACAGTCATTTTTATAAATACCTCTTTAGACATTGAAATACCATAAATAAAGACAAAAGCTCTTTTACAGTTCACTATATTCAACAAAACACTATAAGCTTTTGAAAATGGTGTCCACCCAAAAATAGAAAATCAATGGCATCAAAATTAACTCGACGTGCTAACGGTGAGTGACACTTTGACTCGCCAATATTTTTATTTGTTTTCAAACCTTACCAAATAAGGTAAAATCATCCTTTACTGTCAGCCCCTCGTCTAAACATGGTATGGGTTGTATACCAATGATTTAATGGCGGAGTGTGTACATTAATTGCGTTTTAAATTAGTTCATAGCTAGATTTTTGTAATTGCTCTTCTTCTATTTTAGGGTTTCGTTAGACTCCGCTGTCCGTCCGTCTGTCTGTCTGTCCGTCCGTCTGTCACCAGACTGTATCTCATGAACTGTAATAGTTAGACAGTTTAAATTTTCACAGATGTTGTAATTATATTGCCGCTATAACAACAACTAAATAACAGATTAAAATAAATATTAAAAGGTGCTTCTATACAGACATGATTTTTTACCGTTGAATAAATGGTACAATAGCGAGTAAGTATGAAAGTATGAAGTCGTCATCATTCACAGCCTATAGGTACACACTGTTGGATGTTGGCCTCTCTTTGTGAATTCCAAAGCTGGTCTTGTGCTGTGCCAAGGAAGGAGTTACCCGCGACCTGGCGAATGTCGTCGTCCTACCACGCCAAAAGACGGTCATGACTGCTAATACGAGTACTGCTATAAAATAAATATTCGTTTTTCTTCAAACTTCTGGTTTCCGAAGAAGACTTCAATTGTTATATTTATTACCGTCTGCAATGCTTAGAGCATCATTTCCATAGGCTACGGTAATAATTTACCATAATGCGCCTTAAAAAATATATAGAGAGTGGAACGAGATGATACGCTCATTGAGTCTCGTTGGTTTTGAGTAACTCATGCGAGAGCCTGTTTAATAAAGTGTATAAAGATGTAGGGTATTTTTAATTTTATTTATCAACAACAGATAATTTCAGTTTTTTGTAAGAAATATATTAAATTATGTGATTGTCAATCGCCATAAATTTATAATCAATTACATTGTTTTTTGCCTGACTGCCGCAGTCAAGGAGGGTAATGTTTTTCGAGCGTATGTATGATTATATATGTATGTATGATGTCTATTTCTTTGGCACGCTCTACAGCCTAAATGTCTTAATGAATTTTAACATATAGTATGAGGTATCATTAGTATCGTATTGATTGTGGGAGTGACATAAGGTACATAATATTACAATGTAGCGTCAGCACGAGAAAGAAAATAGGTTTCTTTATTTTCACTTTGTTTTAGGCTTTTTGTTTTTAAAAATATATGTTGCTTGTGTTATTTAAGTTGATCTTTTTTCCCTCCTTTCTTCGCGGCTGCAACGGCTAGGTTATATTTTCATAGCTAGCTTCTGTAATATTTATAATACATTATCACGTCAAAATAATAAAACATCTTTATATGGTTCCGCTACTCTCGCCGCTACACGCTTCGCTTATCACCATATTATCACCCTTCATGTAACTATATAATATATCAAGCTCTCTGACGTCATATGAATAAGGTAACGTACATTTGATGTGTCAGATCTAGATGAGTGAACAAAGGTATTCCCTAAAGATAGCAACAGAAATTATTTCGGTTTAATTATAAAGGAATTTGTATAATAGTAAATAATCAGTCAATTCTTTTCCCATTGCGGGATAAAGGCATTAAGCTTGCTTTAGAATAATTGGAATTTAGAACTATCTATAAGTCCAGGTTTCGTTATAAAAAATATATGTCAGGTAATATGAATTTTAAAAAGTATGTGAATATAATGTATCTATTATCCTGTTTTACATTTAGCTGTGGATTAAACGGTGGTTTGTGTCAAAAAGTGCCAAAGGGATTCTTTGGAAATGCTGCTGCTCATTTTTAAATACAACAATCACCAATTGCCCTTTTTTTTCCTTACCTCCCTCAACCACTTCACCTATTCCACTCCTTTCACGGTAGGCAGCGGCTTCACAGTATCCCTCACATTGCAAGAGCAATGCTAGGGACTCTGAGTCGTCTATGAGTCACAGTTGTATCCTCGTACACCATATCGACCTAATGTAATAAATTATGGCAAACATATTCTTTGGGGTAGTGAGGCAGTGAACATTTTTATACTATTGATGGAATATAGGATCTATTGCAGAAAGTATCTTTACATTTCACTATCCCCTAAAGAATTTCTTCTAAAACGTATGTACGATGTTACATAGCCTTCCTCAAGAAGAAAGGTCTATCATACGCAAAAACATATTTAGTTCCAGAGATTAGTGCGTTCAAACAAACAAAACAAAAAATCTCTTCCGCTTTATATAATAAATAGATACATGTATATAGTGAAGAAAGGTCGAGAATTTCAAAGCTTTGTAATCATGTCGTAAAAAACATATTAGTGCCTTACAAAGCCAGGACGGGTCGCTACTTATTAATTAATTAAATTATTCCAAAGTTTGTTTAAACTATGCAAGTTAAACTAAATGTGTGTATGAGAAGAACAATTAACTTTGATGTGAAATGTAAACCATTGTATGTTACATACAATGGTTTACTCGAATATTATTAGAATTACTTGTATAATATGTAAAGGTATATATTATGTTTTAGATATGGAGTGTTATACGGTAGTAGATCCACGCTGATTTCAGCATGAATGGGCCGGACCGTCCGGGGAAGTACTACCCTCTCATAGAAGATCGACTTAAGAGTAGTAGTATCCGTAGTTTCGTTCGGTGAGTAAGAGCGCCGGAGGCCCAATTTCCTCCCTTTCCTCTTTCCTCACGTCCCTCATTTCCTTCCCCTAACCCCATTCCCAGCCGCCATAGTGGAGGCCACCATACCAGCAGTTTAAATCGATAGCTTTTGGTATAGTGGCCGCCACTTCTGGATTCCACTGACTGCTTACCATCAGGCGGGGTGGAGTCACTTTGGTAGGCTATACTATAAAAGAAAAAAAAAATATAAAAATTGGAAAGAATGAGAACTGGAAAGTTATCATCAAATAGATGTGAAATAGAGGTGAGGTCTTTTCTCAGTAGTAGAACAGAGCAGGATAAATGCAGTCTAAACAGCAGAATAAAAGAAAGAAATAAAAAGAAACAAAATTTATTAGTCACAAAAATAAACATGATAATAACAAAAGCGAAAAGAAATAAAGTACAAAAACAAATACAAAATACAAAAATAACTTAAAATGTGTCTAAAAGGCAGCAGCTCAGCACAATAAGAGGTGGTAGGAAATCATTTAACATGGGACAAGCAGAGTCCCGTTATAACCTTGCAGCCAGCTAATACGTATTTCATTCATAAATCCAAGGAGTGTATCTATAAATCAAAACTATGTAACCGCATAAGACAAGTTTGTCATAAAAATAGTGTATCAATTCTGAAAGCGAGCGTGTCAATATAATGGCATTGTAGCCTCCACTGCAACAGCCTTATGCCATGCGTTTTCACTCCCGAACACTCGTAATCAAAATTGGAAGTAAACATATGTGCTGGTAGAATTAAAATTCTAACTAAGTGACAAATTATAAACTGCACAATGCTTTAAGAGCCTTTAGATTCTCTTGTGAAAGGATAGCATAATTTCTATACCTTAAAACTTACTGTTTTAAAATAAAAAATAAAATAACATTTATTTTAGAAAAAAAAATCCATATCTTGTTGGTACATATACAAAAATCGTAAAAACTGTGTTAGTGTAATTTCTATTTTCTTAACTAAATTTTACACACAATTTTTGTGTCCGAGATACACCTTCGGACAAAATGAGGGGACGAATCAAATCGTTCCGCTATCATCCTTAGAATGGAGTTGGAGCTGGCCCGCAGTCTTCAGAGCAACGAGACAGTTTTCTTCCGCGTAGTGGCATAAAGCTTATTTTAAACAATACATTGTTTTTTTCTTACGAGAACATTATGGCCTAAATTAGACTTGAATGAAGAAGTAGGGGAAGTATTATATTATAATTTCTAACACGAAAGTTTCAAACAAGAGTTAGCGAAGTACTTGACTTAATATTATTATTTAAATAGCTAAAGTCGTTTAAAAGTGAATAAGGCAGTGAAATATTAAAGTAATTTTTTAAAGTTTAATTTCAGAGTTCTGAAAAATTATGAGGAGAGATGTTGCCTCTATAAGTGTATTCTTGTCCCTGTACAATGGGCTGTGCTCTGAAGAATTCTTTAGGATAGTGCCAACGGTAATTTTTTATCATCGCACCTCTCGCCATCGGCTGGGAGTTCATCCTCACACCTTAGAACCTCTTAGGTCCCGTACCGTGAGGTTTCAGAGAAACTTTCTCCCTCGTACAATAAGGTTGTAGAATGAGTTCCTCGTCTAGGTTTTCCCAAAAAACTACAACATGGAGTTCTTCAAGAAAGGAGTTAAATGGTTTTTAACAGGGTCGACAACGTGCTAATGTTGCTCCTGGTGTTGCAAGCGTCCATAGGCTACGGTAACTGCTTACCATCAGGCGGGCCGTATGCTTGTTTATCACCTTAGTCATATAAAAATGGTAAACGGTAGGATCCTGGCAATTGAGTACAAAAGCTTGTCATATTCCAGGTATAATTTCAAAGGACTGATGTATTTTACGGTAATAGATCATAGCTGGTTGCAGCAATAATGTGCTAGATACTTCCCAATAGAATTTTCGTTTTCTATTTTTATTTATCTTTGATGGCAAACAAACAAGTGGTCCACCTGATGGTAAGTAGTAACCTTAACCAATAGACAAGACTTTTCTCTTAGAAAGGATACAAAATCAAGCCGCTACAAAGCGTATAGGAAAAAAGGAATAATGTAAGGAAAGAAGAGGACGGACACAAAGTACATCTAAACTAAGAACAAATATCCACAAAATCGTGTCTTTTAATCGAACCCATAACCTTACACAGCAGTCACAAGCACTCGTGTTATGCCACCAAGGAAGTCGACTTGCGAAAAATTATCTATACCATTATGCAAAGTAGAAGGAGTTTGTATGTATGTTTTTTTTTTGTTTTTGTTAGTTTGAACGTGATAGTCTCAAGAACTACCAATTGGATTTCAATATCTTTTTTTGCGTTTTGATAGCCCAGTTTTTGAGGTAGGTTACGGGCTATGTAACATCACGTTACTGGCGACGGGAGCATATCAGTAATCGATAATTAACGCGTGTGAAACTGCGCTGCGGGTAGCTAATCGCCAGATAATTTTCATCTCATGTTCATGTAGACTATTCGTAATTCCGCTCCATTCAATCGATTTTTAATATAGTTCACATTGACTTAATAAAATAAACGCCAGCTCTTGTAAATGCAAAATAATGCAAATTAAATGCATTTCTGATGGTAGTATGCTAATAGCTGTTCACTTTCCATTACACAGAGAAATAACGAACTTTTGTAAAGTAAAAAAGAAATTTAAAATACAGACAGTAACAAATTAATGGGCAAATTTATAAAATGTATGATTCTGCGGTTTTTATTAAGGCAAGGAATAAGATAATTGCGAAATTTAATGTTCAGTAAAATAAGGTCACTATAAAACTGGGACCCAACGAAAATTAATCCTATTTTATACAGTCGAATTAAAAGTAGACTTTTTATTGTTATTTAAAACAGATGAGCCAGTGGTTCGGTTGATGTTAAATGATTACCGCGGAGTATTTCTCGAAGTGCACGGAAATTACTAATATTTTTTTTCAGAGACACAAACTAGTGCGTTTCGAGAAATACTTTTGGTGCGTTTTAAAAATGGTGCGCTTCAAAGAATACTCCTAGAATTCATGGGCCAATGTTCCATGGTGGATAAATGACTACCGCTGCTTATTGTCATAGGCAGTACGTGCAGTCAAGCCGCTGCACATCGAAAACTATAATATGAACGGCATATGACAAAGAGGGAGAGAATAGAAGAATGGGAGTAACAGGAACGGGAAGGAAAGAGAATCAGAAAAAGACAGAGAAAATTAGCTCTACAAAATAAATTGGGCCAATTGACACTCTTTCATGTTAAATTTAACGAGAGAGTGTTTCTCCAATCAGACCTTCTATTCAAGCTATAATAACTAAAAGCAGAACTTGAAAACATAATAACTACCAGTATTAATATCCAATTATATTTTTCCAGTAATATTTTATATTTCCCTCCCTCACCGTCTTCCCTCAATCCACTCACCGCAGTCCCTTCACGGTAGGCAGCGGCTTCGCAGAGTCACTAACTTTGCAGGAGCAATGTCAGACACTGAGTCGTTCATGGGAGACAGTTATCACTTACCATCACGTAGGCTTTTTGCTCGTCTGCCACTGTCAGGTCAGCAATAAAACAAAATTATAGCGTTGAGGTTTTATGAGTTTAGAATTTTCTATGAGATAATATATCGCAGCCGTCGCAGGTCGAACATGGATGAAGGCACAAGAGCGTGATAGCACAAACATAGAGGCCTATAACCAGCAGTGGCAAGATTCGGGCTGTGGATGATGATAATGATGACCTGCAGTCTGGTCGTGATAAAACCAACAAGAACCTTACTTTAGTAAGTTATATAGCAGTAAAAGACTTACGTACACACATTACTCAAGTACTGCGAATTCTGAGAGATTCATTTTCAAACTCATACAATCTTCAAACCAATATATTTTTGCTACACCAATAATATTTTTACGAGTCCCTGCTGACAAAAGGGCTGTCTGTAACCCTAGAACAAGTATTACGGAGCAATTGTACACTTAACTATAAAAGTGTTTTATTGTAGCTCTGTGTATTGGGATTTAACAATGAATGAAGTGCGACTGTGCAGGTTGGACTGAATTTTTGAACTGTGGTTGTGTTGATATTTTATATACTGTTAATAAAATACTAAACTTTTTTTAAAATAAATGAAATTATTTGTTCCCATTTAATGTTGATCCTGTGTCTTTTAAGCGGGGTGTGAAAAAGCATCTCACAATGCCGCTATAGTGAAGGTCACCATACCAGCAGTTTCAGACGATGACTTTTGGAATGGTGGCCACCAATTCTGGATACCAGTGACTGCTTACCATCAGGCAGAGTTGCGTCTAATATAAAAAAAAGAATATCAAGAACGTGCAATTCATCTTGAAAATATTTTTTTGGCAACTTTATTCTTGAACAGAAACTATGTGATTTGACAAGAAGATTCCAGGGGTAGCCATAGCCACAGAGATCGCTGGATAAATTAGCTAAAGTGGCAAAAAATTGCCTATTTCTGCTAGGTCTGGTTGACCAAAGGCGCGCACAAGTCTCACATAAGCCGCTTCCAGCTAGATAGATAGACAATAGAACTGAAAAAGTTTAACAGCCGATAGAAGCAAATCGCTTAACATCGGGTCTACTGGAGCGGCTATTCGAAAATTTTATTCTAGTGGAAGTTTATAATAGTGATACTACTTCTATTCTAGCTAAGGTACAGTACTATCGAACTAGCTGAATAATGACGCAAGAATGACGCTTATATTTTACTTAAAACTGTCAAACTTGTAAGATCCATCATTTACAATGCATTTTGGACGTTTTAAATACTAACATAACAACAGTTTACTCAGTAAAATGTCAGTCTAATAAAATGATGCCAAGCTCGTTGTCAAGGAATTCTGTATTCAGACGAATTTCGACCTACTTGCATTTAGATGGATTGGCAAAATTAGCTTAAGTGACTCAGGATTCACTTTGTTTGAACCTTCTAAGGATAGTAAAGATAATAAAATTATTTTTAGAAAAAAATATGAAAACCGACTTCAAACAACACATACATGTTCAATTCCTAACTAAAAGTAGAAAATAATATTTTAATTACTTCATAGCAAAGAACATTAAAGGGGAATCAACGCAATCCTTGATACCTATAATACTTTACTATTTATAGTTTTTAATCAGTTATTTTGGAGTCGGTGCCAGCCAAGAAGGATCTTTAATTCTGCCTTTGCAACAAACTTTTGTAATGCACGGGGCAATAATGGCACGCGTGGGGGATATGCCTGAGTGCATAACCCGAACGCGGTCATACTCGTGAAGGAAGACGTCATTGATAGTTGTGTTCAGTTATACATAAAAAATTTGAGGCGCACTTATCAGATTCCGTTCGATTTCTTGTATTAAATCTATATTTTTCATTCATATATTAATAGATTAATCAAGAAGGTTTTTTTTTGCGAGTAGGTAGGTTATATTTATGAAGGTCATTATGATCCTTCTTGGCTGGCACCGACTCCAAAATAACTGATTAAAAACTATTAATAGTAAAGTATTATAGGTATCAAGGATTGCGTTGATTCCCCTTTAATGTTCTTTGCTATGAAGTAATTAAAATATTATTTTCTACTTTTTAGTTAGGAATTGAACATGTATGTGTTGTTTGAAGTCGGTTATCATATTTTTTTCTAAAAATAATTTTATTTCTAAACTTTTTGTGGGAATTAATTGTGTATAAATATATTCAATATGGATAGACCTACTAAACGTGCTGCGCGAATGAGACAACGCCGCGCCGTTTGAAAGAAAGTAGAGACGAGAGGTAAGATTGTAAGTAGAGATATATGGTTCTTGTCAACACTTTCTCGATCGCTAAACCCTGAATTCCAGAAACCACAAATCAAAACAAAAAAGTGATGATCTACCAACAATAAAGAATCATCAAAAATCATAATTAAACTGACCGCGCAATCGCTTAACAGATATACAAAAAATAAACAGTGGTGCTGTAAAGGCAGGTTTAAGGCCGCCCGTTGCTGTTGTAATTTCTCACGACCATAAGACCTCCAACTTGGCTTAACGACTACCAAATTATAGTGATAACCATATACTACTGCTTCTAAAGAATAAAGACGCTAAAAATGAAATGACACAAATGGTCACACATCCAGGGCCACTTCGTTTCTAACAAGTTTCATTTGAAGCTAGCTGTAACCTCACCCACACGCTTAGCTAGTAACACTTGCATTGACCACCTTATACATAATGTTAAAGGTAGTAAATCTGATATTTTGGACTTAGGCCTCTCTGACCACACAGCACAATTATTGACCTGCCCAGTAAAAAATAACTCTCAACTCAACTACTGGTATATTAAAAGAAGGGATTACTCCCCAGAAAACATGCTGAAATTTAGAAACTATTTAGCCTCCCTTACTTTCAATGACATATATGATACTGAGCATCCTGAAGGAGCATTCAATAACTTTCATGAGCTTTTCAGTCTGTTTTACAATCTGTGTTTTCCTGAAACAAAAATTAAAATATCATGTAAAAGAAGACCGAAATGGATAAGCAGAGGGTTACGGAATTGCTCTAAAAGATGTCGGAGCTTGTTATGGAAATACAGAAAGACAAAAAGTGTTACTGATCTGAATAAGTTTAAAACATATTCACAGCGGCTAAGTAAAATAATAAAGAAAACACAAAAGTGTCAAAACATGTACCATATCGAAACAGCCTCTAACAAATCTAAAGCGAGTTGGGAAGTTATCAACAAAAATAAACAGAATCACACAAAAGACTATATTACACAAATTAAAGTCAATGGTGTAACAGTAACAAATTCAACTGACATAGCTAACCACTTCAATAATTTCTATATTGATCAGGTAAACTCTCTGACATCAAATAAACATTATATTACTAAGCAAAATTTGACATACACTCAAAATACAATATTCTTTAATCCCGTTTCACCCCTTGACATCTTTCAAATCATTCAGTCTCTCAAAAACACACCAAGTTCAGGTTTTGATGGTATAACTACCGGTATATTAAAATATGTTAATGCTGTGATATGTCCTGTACTCTGCCATGATTTCAACCTTTGCCTTTATCATGGTTGTTTTCCACAAATGCTTAAAACAACAATTGTCAAACCTATTTTCAAAAAAAATGATAGGCAGGATATATCATGCTATAGACCAATAGCCCTAATATCAGTATTCTCTAAGGTATTGGAAAAAATTATCTACAATAATTTATACAATTTCCTGGAGAAGTACAACATTTTAACTGATGAACAAATGGGATTTAGGAAAAATAAAAGTATTAATATGGCAATATACAACTTCTTAGAAAACATAATGACTAATATTGATAACAAAATACCAGTCTGTGCATTGTACATGGATTTAAGCAAGGCATTTGATCGTGTAAATCATGAAATATTAAAAAACAAACTGTATGCATACGGTATTAGAGGTAATGCATTTGATATAATATCAGCTTACATAAGTGACAGAGAACAGTATACTCTAATAACTAAATTTGATCCGGTAAGAAAACAAGAAACTGTAGTTGCATCTGAAAATAGAACTATATTATATGGTGTACCCCAGGGTAGTATACTAGGTCCGTTGCTGTTTTTGGTATACTATAACGATTTCCCCAAAGTAATTCAGTTTCCCATGATTCTCTACGCAGACGACAGTACAGCAATTTTTTGTAACAAAAACTATGCCTCACTTGAAAAAGATGTGAACTTAGCTTTAAGAGATATGGTCAGTTGGCTTCGAGACAACAACCTTTTTATTAATATAGAAAAAACCAATCTAATGCTATTCAGAAATAGATCTAAACCTGACATAAACATAAACGTAAATTATGATGAAAATAAAATCAATGAAGTAGAAGTGACAAGGTTTCTAGGCCTAAATATAGATCATAATTTGAATTGGAAAGCACATGTGGCATCTGTCTGCTTGAAATTAAATAGTTACTCCTACATGCTTCATAACCTTGCTAAAACAGTACACTTTTCCACTGCTTTAACTGCCTACCATGCATTTGTAGCATCTGCCCTGAGGTATGGCATAATATATTGGGGCAACTCTACAGATTGGGAATCTGCTTTCATAGCCCAAAAGAAGTGTGTGCGAGCAATCTGCAAACTTAAAAGAACAGATAGTTGTCAACCCTATTTTAAGAAACTGAAAATTCTAACGCTACCCTGCGTATATATTTTTGAGGTGGCGGTGTTTGTAAAAACAAACTTTAAAAAGTTTGAAACTATGAGAAGCGCTCGATACAAACACAAAATTCAGTCTACTAACTGTAAATCAACACTAATGAATTTAAGTGTACTGTGTATGACATCCAAGGTTTACAATAAGCTTCCAATTTGTATTGCTGAAATCGAGAACCTGTATCTATTTAAACACAAGCTCAAGGAATTTTTAACAGAAAAAGTGTTTTATAGTGTCAAAGAATATTTAGACGGTAACCCCTATGGGCAATAATTTGAAACACAAGACAAAGAATTTTGTTATTGACATTAATATAATTGTGCTTTTCAAATGATATACTTTTTTAAGATTTATGACATGTAATTAAAGTTATAATTAGTGAATAAACTTATAAAATAAGAAATATTGCATGCTAATTGGCTGAATATGGAAGCACTAAACACTTTTGTAACACCTCTGTACCCTACCTATATTCGCAATAAATGATTATGATTATGATTATGATTATGAACAAAACATGAATTTTGAAAATCACTTCGCACTTGTAACATGGACATGTCAATGTCAGAAAATTCGTCGCAAAAGACATCGACGTGTTGCTTTACACGTCTTCACTTCTTGCATACGTTTTGTTACAAAATATAAAATTGAAGCCAAACCACTAAACTATTCCTTATAAAAAAACATGGGACGCCATTTCAGAGTATACTCTTTCAAATAAAAGAAGAATTTTCCAAATTGGTTTATAAATGACCGAATTCTGTTGTAACAAACATACAACCACTGAACCATTTCTTATAATAAAAAAAATGGGACCAATTTCAGAGTATACCCTCTCAAATAAAAATAAAAAATTTCAAATCGGTTCATAATTGATTGAGATATGAGGTAACAAACATACAAAAAAAAAAAAAACATACGACCCGAATTGATAACCTCCTCCTTTTTGAAGTCGGTTAAAAATACACATAAGTAAAATAGCAAATGAACCTTAAACAGCGTTAGAATATCATTAGTGACACCTACAGTTAAAAAGGGTCTTTTATCATTGTATAATGTAATGATTGATGGTGGCCATCTTTGTGACGACATGATAAATGAGGTTTGTGACTTATGTGTACATCTATTGTGACAATGATATCTATACTATTGTATAAAGTGAAAGAGTATGTTTGTTTGAACGCGCTAATCTCTGGAACTACCAGTCGGATTTGAAAAATTCTCATTGCGTATGATAGCCTAGTTCTCTAGGAAGGTTATAGGCTATGTAACATCACGCTACTGGTGACGGGAGCAGCGCAGTAAGCAAAGACGGTAAAACTGCGCCGCGAAAAGCATACAGCGAAGGATTTGTCATGATAATGTGCATATAATCTATAGAAAAGTTGGAAAACTGATATTTTTTATACTAAAGTAGGTTTAATAACTATAGTCATGTTAACATAGCGCATAAAATCGCCTAACACAGATCGTAAACTTGGTCTTCTAGAAAATAACAATAAGAACTTTAAAAACTTCTGATCAATACGCATACTTTTCATCGTAAGAGTAGATTTTGTAACTAGGTACTTAACACCAGGGGCCCTATCACAACATCGTATAGCAATTTTATACCTTACTTTGTCTCTATCCTTGTTTTTAATGGTACAAAAGAAAAAGACAAAAGATAAATTTGTCACCAAAATTATCTCAGAAAAACATTATCATTTTGACCTAGTAAATAACAAAATCACTATTCAAATCTGTATTTAGCCCACTTCATGATATGCACCAATTATCCCTCAATACTCATTCTGGTCACGATCTATTGACTCTGAATTCTGTCTTCGGAATGAGCGAGATAAAATAACTCTAGATGAATGTTTTATTAAGTGGAAGAGAGACGGCGATAATTTTATAGAGCACGTAATAAATTTGTAGCCTATTGTAAATGGGATGAGAAATCTTATAGAGCAAATGCTTAAAATCTCTTCTTGTCTTTTTTTTTTCAAATCGGTTTATGTATCATCATCATTATCATATCAGCCAAAAGACGTCCACTGCTGGACATAGGCCTCCCCCAATTTTCGCCACCGTGGCCGGTCGTTCGCCGCCCTCATCCATCGGTTGCCCGCCACCCTTATAAGCTCGTCGGTCCACCTTGTGAGGGGTCTGCCCACGCTGCGTCTTCCGGTTCGTGGTCGCCACTCTAGAACCTTTCTGCCCCAGCGGCCGTCAGTTCTGCGAGCTATGTGTCCTGCCCATTGTCACTTCAGAGAAGCAGCTCTGCGAGCTACGTCAGTTACTTTGGTTCGCCTGCGGATTTCTTCGTTTCTCAAACGATCGCGCAGGGAGACGCCTAACATAGCCCGCTCCATCGCCCTCTGAGCGACTTTGAGCCTTCGGATGAGACCCATAGTTAGCGACCACGTCTCTGCTCCGTATGTCATCACTTTGTGTATACTGGTATTAAATCTCTAACTTAGAATATGAACTATTAAATTTAGTACTGTTAGTTTCTTTTAAAATATTGAAAACTTTTTTTTTTCTTTTTATATTAGCCTACCAAAGTGACTCCACCCCGCCTGATGGTAAGCAGTCAGTGGAATCCAGAAGTGGTGGCCACCATACCAAAAGCCATCGTTTTAAACTGCTGGTTTGGTGGCCTCCACTATGGAGGCTGGGAATGGGGTTAGGGGAAGGGAGTGAGGGAGGTCAGGAAAGAGGAAAAGGAGGGAAATTGGGCCTACGGTACTCTCACTCACCGAACGAAACGCAGTAGTACGAATACTACTACTCTTACGTCGATCTTCTATGAGAGGGTAGTACTTCCCCGGACGATCCGGCCCATTCATGCTGAAACCAGCGTGGAAATTATTTATATATTACTTATAATTAAAATCGTTTTCCTTCCGTTTCCACAATGACAGCTTAATCATCATAATTTTGATTTTACATTACTTTCACAGAAACTGCGACGTATAAAATTCATAAGAAAATTTTTGTTTATCAAGATTACGAAAGGAGGGCGGCTGGAAGGGGATGCCTTTGCATTGCTGTGGGACGTAACGAGCATATTATAATATGGTAAACAGCATTGGTTTTTGAACAAATTGTAATAATTTACGCAGTCGTCATGATGATTAAATATTTTAAGATTATGTTATGAAATAACGAATTAACGACCTGATGGTAAGTGGTAACCGTAACCTATAGAGATGGCTGTGTTTTCCAAGCATCGCAGAAGTAATAATGCTTAGAAAACACAACCAAGCCGTTGCTGACCACGGAGAAGAGGATGACGAAGGAAAAAGTAAAAAGGAATTAGACTGAGAAGGTGTTTGGACTCTCAAATCAAATTATATTCACATTCAAATGAGGTTTAAAGAAAGCATTAATACTAGGCAGCAGCTACGCAGAGTCCTTGACATTGCAGAAGTCCTGCATGAGCGACAGTTACCTTACTATCAGGAATCCTACCACAACCTCATAAAGCAATTTTATTCTAACCTTACTTTGTCTCCATTCTTGTTTTAATAGTACAAAAGACAAAGACAAAACACAAAGTAAGATTAAAATAATACTGCTTTGGACTGTTTGTTCGTCTACCACTATTGGCAAAAAATAATACATTAAGTAGAAAAGAGTAGCTAGTAAAAAATAAACGTAGCTTCCGCATTATAAATTATTTTAACTTGGTTTCGTTTTAGTCAAATCCGACATGAAGCCAAGTTTTCGACATAAAACCTCGTAATGTGGTTCGTTCAGTTGTACTTTAACTTCGTACATAACAGAACATCCTCTTGAGAATTCCACAGTTTTGCTGTATAATAATATGGTTCATTATGTATGCTGGTATAAAAGCGTAATAGCAAGTTCTGTGTAAGTTCTTCTTCTTCTTATCGAGTGGTTATAGTGGACTACCTAGTGTCAGGATTTGTTAAAGTCGCCGATCATTTATTATACAGGCATCCGACTTCACTTAACGACTGTTCATCATGGCAACAAGTGGGACCGACTTTAAACGTGCTCTTCGAAGCCGTGCTGCACTTAACGCTTAAATCAAATTCCACTATGCGGTCACTCATCCATGGGCCAGCCGCACTATGAGTTGCTTGAACCGCAGATTAATAATAATAATAATAATAATAATAATAATATTCTACCACATTCACACGGCGCCATCTAGCCCCAAATTAAGCAATTATATTTGCTTGTGTTATGGGTACTAAACAACTGATATACTACTTATATACTTTTTTTTTTTGTAAATACATACATATTATAGATAAATTACACCCAGACACAGAACAAACAATCATGCTCATCACACAAAGGTTTGTCCTGGGTGGGAATCGAACCCACGACCTCCGGCTTAGCAGTCAGGGTCACTAACTACTAGACCAACAGGCCAGTCAAATTAATTACCGATCAGTGAGTGCAACGAGCTATGAGCGAGAAAAGTGAAAGTTAAAATTGAACTAAAAAACTTAAATTTGGCAGATAAGGCTTAAGAGTTGAAAACGTGGGCAAATTTCCCACTTATTTCTTTTTTATGGATGCTATCTGATGTTAACAGATGATAAGATCTAGTAGTGTTTTTACGTCGATACTTTTTTAATACTACTTACCTCAACCTAGAAATTATGATTATACCAAACGTCTGTTTTCCTACTCATACGTCATGTGTTTACCTGTAAACAAAACAAAATAATGTCAAACATCAAATGCCATGATATATAATATCACACCAACTACATACGACGTCATCTAGACTCAAAATAAGCAAATATTATAGCTTGTGTTATGGGTTCTCAAAATGCAAATGCAAATGGATATACATACTTAAATACTTTTTTTTGTAAATACATACATATTATACATAAAAACACCTAGACCAATGCAAATAGTCATGTTCATGCACACAAATATTTGTACTGAGCGGGAATCGAAACCGCGACCTCTGCGTGACAGTCCGTACACAGTACCACCGAACCACAGAGGCAAGCTATGATTTTGATAAATACGGATTTACCGAGTTTTTTCTAATTTAAGATAGTAATCTCTTAAAATAAATCTAATTATCTGAAAATGAAAATGAAATGCAAAATGAAAAAAATATTAAAAATATGCATAAAAATTAACACAAAAGAAAATTTAGATACCAAAAACTTAAAGCATGATAAATGGTGACAAACAATGTTCTACGGTCCCCACACTTGGCATCGTGGGATCTTACTCTCGTTAACAGTATCTACTTTTTTAATCCAATTTGAAAACCAGCCTCCAACTTTTCCATACAGTCGAAATGCTGCGTTTGACGCAAAAGAAATATATTACGTCACTAGTTGCATGGAACTCACGTTTCGTTCCTGAATGATATTGGCACGGAAAGAGATGGATGTGGTATCGAGATTTAATTCGGATATAACTTGCGTGGAATTAATTAATAATAATAATAATAATAATACCGCAACAACCACACAACGCCCAGACCCAGAGTAAGCATATAATAATAATAGCTTGTGATGTGGGTTCTAGAATGCGGATGAACATACTTTTTTTTTTAATTTTATTATGTCCTCACAAAAATAATACAAATTATAATAAGTAAAAGTCAAACAAAAACAACTAAAAAGTGGGACAGAAAGGTTACCTTTCTCAGCACTGAGCTATGGTAATAGTACCATAGCGCTGGTTTTCTGAAAGGCCCTAGACTGGCGTCACGGAAATGGAGAGAACAGACAATCACTAGTAAAATAAATAAAGAAATTAAAATAGAAAATAATAATAATATAAAAATATACACACAAATCATCAAAAATAATAATATAAAAATAGAAACATAATAATCAAAATTAATAAAAAATAAAATTTATATTAACAATAATAATAAATTTTTGTAATACTAAATTTAAAATTTAAAATCCTTAATTCTAAGGAATTTTTGCAATGGCAACCAAAGTAAGAAATGCATGGCAAACACAGTGACACACAGTGACAGAGGTGACAGTGACAGATGATAATTTAAGTTGACGTGGCTAATTTCAACAAAAGTAGAACAATAATTAAATAGAGCGAATAAAACTATAAATAAATTATATAAATAGATAATATGTGCATAATATTATAATAATAATGTCCTAGTTAATACTTATATACTTTATTTTCGTAAATACATACATATTATACATATAAACATCCAGACCAATGCAATTAGCCATGTTCATGCACACAAATATTTTCACTGAGAGGGAAACCCGCGACCTCTGCGTGGCAGTCCATACACAGTACCACCGAACCACAGAGGTCGTAGAATTCAATTATTATTACAGTTAGCTGTCTGCAGGGTGGTTTCACCTGTATTAAGTTACATCTTTGATTACTGCTCCGCTCCCGTCGCTCCTAGCGTGATGTTATATAGCCTATAACCTTCCTCATGAACTGGGCTATCAAGCACAATAACTATTCAAATCCGTCTATTACCCGTTATTCCAGAGATTAGAGCTTTCAAACAAAACAAACAAACTCTTCTGCTTTATATAGGGTAAAAAAATAATAAAAATAAAAAGCCGCATCCACAATTCTCACAGCAGATAAAATTTATGCGGTCACGTGTCTCAACTAGGAGAAACAAATGAAATCAGAGTCAACGCAGCTTATATTAAGGGCATACTACAGCCGCAGCGCGCCGCATTGCAAAATTACGTCAAAGCGGTAGTAGATGCAAGCTGGTTTCAGCAAGAATATGCCGGATCAACCGGGGAAGTACTACCCTCTCATAGAAGATCTACGTAAGAGTAATAGTATCCGTACTACTGCGTTTCGTTCGGTGAGTGAGAGCACCGGTAGCCCAAATATCCCTTCGGTCCTATTCTGTTTCCCTTTTTCTTCCTCATCCCCTTCTCCGTAGTCGGCAACAGTTTGGTTGTGTTTTCTAAGCATTATTACTTCTGCAATGCTTGGAAAACACAGCCATCTCTATAGGTTACGGTTACCTCTTACCATCAGGTGGCCCGTATGCTTGTTTGCCACAAAAGCTGTAAAAAAAAAAAACACCTAGTAGTCGTAATTTGCAGTGCGTTGTGATGCGGCCCAATGCGACTCACCTGTAGTGCGCGGTAGTTCATATAAAATGTATTATTAAAGTGATGAGGGAAGATTTTTGTTATGCGTTGCGATGTGGTGCAGTTCCCCGTAATTTGCGCTTGTCTTAAGTGGTAGAAAGCGCATATTGAGTTTACTAGCAAACAATGTATGCAGACTTATTGTGGAGAAAACCTATATAGACATAAATTTTACATTTAATGGGCTCCGATTGGAGGTCGTAAATAAATTCAATTTGCTTGGATTAACTTTAGACACCCACATCAATTGGAAAGCGCATGTAAAAAAAAGTAAGGACAAAATTATTTCAATTTTCTTACGCCCTAAGGGAAGTAAAAAAAAACACAGACCTATCAACTGCTCTTGTAACCTACTATGCTTACGCTTACTCCTAGCTAAGCTATGGAGTAATCCTCTGGGCAAATAGTACAGAAGCTCCCTCAGTATTTACCCTACAGAAAAAGTTAATCCAAATAATAGTAAACATTGAAGAAACAGAATCCTGCAAACCCCATTTTAAATTCTTAAAAATGTTAACTTTGCTAGGTATCAATATATTATAAATTTGTAAGTTTATTTAGCAACATCCAGAACTCTACCCCAAAAGAGAAAACTTACAATGTAAATTTACACTTAGACATGGGAACAGATTAAATTTACCAACATCCATGTCTATAGAAATCTACAATAAACTTCCAGAAGAAATAAAAAATGAAGAAAAGTATAATACTTTTATTAAAAAACTAAAGCTCTTTCTGTTTCAAAAAAGTTATTTTAATATAAAAGAATACTACTTGTATGAAAAATAATAATTTATTTCAAGGCTTACAATTTACATGTGTACGTATATCATTCTCTATACATAATAATATATTTAATATATTTTCTATAAAACTTGACAGTCTAATATTAATTAAATATTACTGTAAATTAAATTAATTAAAATATAGTCGAAATGGTCCTGTGGATAAGGCACCCGATTCGTAAACACGAGGTAGTGGGTTCAAATCCGGGCAAGTACCAATGTGATTTTTCAAATCAAATGTACTTTCTAAGTTTATCTTAGACATTTCTGACTGACGGTGAAGGAAAACATCGTGAGGAAACCTGGACTTAAAAGTCTGAAATTGCCAATCCGCCTTGAGCAGGCGTGGTGATTAATGCTCATTCCTTCCCTATATGGGAAGAGGCCTTTGCCCTGCAGTGGGACAGTAAACATGCTGGTATTATTATTATTATTACTACTGTAAATTTGACATTCTTTTAATACGTTATTTGACATAGCTATACAATAATTCATACCTAATAATTTGACAAACATTTCTCTAAAACCTGACATTTTTAAATTACATTCTAATCTAACATAAACAAAAATTCAAATAAATAGCACAACTTCATTCATTTACTTATTAAATTACATTTATTTAAATAATTTTACTGCAAAATCTTTTCTTTAAAATAATTTTAAATCAATAAGCAATAGTATTATGCATGTAAAGTCCGTTACTGTATGATCCACTGTTAACTACGTATAGTTCCAGCTGCCCTAGTAGTTGCGTCAGACCGGTTCCTCTGCTGTCCTCCACTTCTCAACCCCATCAGTGACTATTGGCATTCACATCGCCTGCGATTATGAGACGCGAGGTGTTGAACTTTGAATGAATTTTGTGCAAGTATGGTTCTAAATCCCTATCTCCTTCCAAATATACATTAATTATACCTATTTCTATTTTGTTGTGTTTAAATTTAAATGCTACAATTTTGGTGTCTATTAGATACTGGTTAGTGTAAACATTTATATTAGGATCGAGAATGACTACAGCAGACTTGACTGGTTCTCCTGGAATTGGAGGGACCGTTTGAATAACTTGAAAGTTTGCATTTTTATGATTCCTTTATTCCCTACATAGGGTTCCTGGAGGAGGAGAATTTTGGTTCCTTGACGTAGTGAGTAGTTTAGGCACTCCTGGGTCGCTGCAAACCCTCGGCCCAGATTTGCCTGGACCACTGTTAAAAGCTCATTTGCTACCTTCAGGAGTACCTAACGACTTCCCTAGAAATAGCATCCCACTTGATCCATAGGGGACATATCAGACTGAACGCGGGGTGCTCGTGGTTTTTTCCTATATTGTTCTTGGCGCAATTTCCACATAAGGAGGGGCGTTTCTGTTTTTGCACGTTCTAGTCTAGCGCGGCTCTGAGCAAAAGCCACATACCGTGCTGGCGCTGCAGCCTCTGGCTGTATGGCCGTACCCCATGCAGTTAATGCATTGCATTATTGGGGAGTAGTCAACGCATAGTATCATCTGGTAGCTCAGTCTGATTCTGGGACCTACCATTTTGGCCCACATGGATGGAGAGGAATCCAAGATAACATTAGACGTGACTTCATTACGGCCTTTCGTTTTTCTAACTATCCTCACCTTTGCGTCACCCTGCTTTATATTCTTTAAAAGGCTCTTGTTTTGAGCTATGAGTGCCTCTAGTAACTCGTCATCGCTCAGGTCCTTGGCGACACCCAAGAGTTTCATTAGCGGGTTTCTCTTAGTCTGTTTCATGACCGTCAATTGTTTGTGTCCGCTAACTATTGCCTCTTTAAGAGCCTTTTTTTTTTTTTTTTTAACGTGAAGTAAATGCTTTATGCATACCTCTCACCTGGGGGTAGGCAATTGGTTATGTCGGACTCCCAATCCGGTTTACCGACTAAAACCACCACGATAGCCGACCTCGGGCATGGGAGGGGAGCTCCGTTGCCGCTATATCGTACCAGTGCTCCCCTAACCTTATCTCGATGCGAAATTCATCTCAGGGAAAAGAAACCGTACAGTTTTTACCCCATCGTACACCTCCTTACGGAATGGCAATCCGAGGCTACAAACGGGCTGCCACACATCCCGGGGTCACATGGCAGTTCAGTCCCCTACTGAAGCTGCCGGTGACTCCCAAGTGCAGTGCCGAGGTCATTACGGCCCCGACGCTGCCTTCTTCGAGCAGGATCGACCCTCTCACGATCCCGCTCAGCGACCTCCTTCTGAAGCATAACTGCCTCACAGAAGGATACCATGGCCTTCCAACACTCGTCGTCTGCCAGCATAGCCGCTACTATAGCTGGCGGAGTAAGATCGCGCCCGATATGGGTGATCAGGATCTGACGCTCTGACTCCCATGCCAGACAGTCCTCCAGCGTGTGCTGGGCCGAGTCTAAGTCACTTAGGCAGTGGTGGCATTGCGCTGTTTCCTCACGTCCAATTCGATTCAGATACTCACCGAAACAACCGTGTCCGGTAAGTATCTGAGTCAATCGGAAGGTGACGCTTCCTCGTCTTCTGACGATCCAAGCCTTAAAATTGGGCAGAATCGCTCCAACGGCGCGTTGGCGTATACAACGTGGCTCCTCCAGCCGCGCACGCCAATTTTCTAGAACCCGTCGATGCCCGTCTCGTCGTAGTATCTCGACCGATCCGGCCGACCCTTCCCCGTCACTCTCCTGACGTAAAGAGCGCATCTGGTCATAGAGCTCTGCATCCATCGCTGCCAAGATATCAAAGGGTGGTGTCCTAGCCAGAACAGTCGCCGCCTCAAAAGATATTGTCCGGTATCCACGTGCGATCCGAATGGCCATCACTCGCTGCAGGCTACTAAGAAGCGCTCTGCAGCGTTGAGCTCTATACCGGGGGCTTTCTGACAGGCAGGACGCCCAAACGGGCGCTCCATAGAGAGCCATGGATCGCACTATGCCGCTGTAGAGGCGGCGAACTTCCTCCCGAGGGCCACCGAGGTTTGGCAGCAGCCGTTGTAGTGAACCGGCCGCTGCACGAACCTGAGGAACTAATCGCTGAAAATGCTCTACGAAGCCCCAGTCACTGCTCAAGGTAAGACCGAGATACTTTAAAGACCGGCCTACCCGGACTTCAGCATCACCTACTAGGATTCGCAAACAGGGCGGGTCCACACCTCGGCGTAAGTTGTGAAACCATAATGCCTCTGTCTTTTGGGGCGCCACTCGCGAATCTTTGCAACAACAGAAGCCACCGCTAGCTCAGCCCGCTTCGTGGTCTCTCGAAAGCATACCCCCTTGGTCAATACGAGGGTATCGTCAGCGTAACAAACAACATTGGATCTAGGGGGAAGTATGATACGTAGAATCGCGTCGTATGCGAGATTCCAAAGCAAAGGTCCTAAGACCGACCCCTGAGGAACCCCGCATTTGATCTCTCTGACCACCACAGACCCATCCCGAACAGTGTATGTAATGGACCTGTCGCGCAAATATGCTCTAATAATATTTTGCAGATATGGAGGCACTTGGTGAAAAATGAGTGCCTCCCTTATCGCCGTCCAAGGGAGGGAGTTAAAAGCATTGACAATATCAAGGCTAATAGCCAATGCTACTTCCCCGTCCTCCTCTGTTGACTTCGACAGTAAACGGACTCGCCTAATCGCGTCTACCGTTGATCGCCTTTTCCGAAACCCGAACTGGCAGTCCGACAAGTCAGGACCTACGCGTGACAGATGGTCGTTGAGACGGGCCGCAATAACTCGCTCGAATAGTTTACCTGCCTCGTCCAGCAGACAAATGGGTCGGAAGGCTGTGGGAGAGTCTGCAGGCCTGCCCGCTTTCTTCAACAAGACCAGTCTGGCTTCTTTCTAACCGGTTGGAAACACCCCATGTTGTAGGCAGCTAGTAAAAAGCTGTCTCAATCGGGTACCCAAAATTGCCAGAGCTAACACCCAAGCTCGGCCCGGGATTCCATCAGGCCCTGGCGCTGTATTGCGGGCTGAGAGTCGCCGCACGGCTCGCTCCATCTCATCCTCTGACACGACAAATCTGTCGGACCAGTTGGTTGGGCTCGGTGTTGATGAAGTCGTTGGAGAACTATCATGGACATCTGGAAAGAGGGTACTGACTACTCTTTGTATAAGTTCTGGATCCAATGTTTCCGTCAACGGAGGAACCCAAGGTCTGAGCAATTCGGTATGTCTCATATACTTCGGCGATCTCTTCAGCTGTGGCTCGCCGTCTTCTTCGGGTTCGCTGGTACCGACGTCGTGTCCCGACGCATTTTATTCGAGGTTCTTCGATTTCTGGTGTCCACCGGTACATTGAACCCTTCTTTCGGCTTCTGACACGAGGCATCGATGCGTCACACACATTGGTCATGATAGACCGGAACCAAGCCGCGTGTGTTTCTGGATCGATTATGTTCCAGCTCTCGTTTGTTGACCAATCCGCGGCATGAGCAGCGGCTGAGAGCAAATCTCGATCCAGCCGCTTGAGAGACCAACGTCGCGAAGAGTCTCAGTGACAGCGCTCAGGGTTGTCACAGGGACGACGGAGAGCCACTTCAATGTAAATGTGACGGTGGTCTGAAAGAGTAACTACTTCCTCCGCCACTCGCCAGCCTGAGACAATCTGATTTGCAGATGGGGTTGCCCATGAGAGGTCGACGATAGACTCTCCCTGCCATCGAACGCATGTGCTGATCGAACCCCGGTTTAGCAATCCAAGGTCCAGTCCTGCAGCCCACTCCAATATCGTCTCTCCCCTGACGTCGTTCCGGATATCGCCCCACACTTGAGAGTGAGCGTTAAAATCACCCAAAACAAGTACCGGCTGGGACAGGTAGCCACGCACAGCGTTCGCTACCCGATCAAGGTAGGCCTCGTAAGCGGCGAGGCCGCAGTTTGGAGAGACATAACAGCCTACTATAATTAAAGGACCCCACTCTACTATAACAAATCCCAATCCTTTTTGGAGAAGGATGCAATGCAGGTCTCCTTCACCTCCCGCCCAATAGATCGCGACGAGGCTATCCTCTGCCCCAAACCAGCGAGGATGACTGGGTATGGAGTAAGGTTCCGACACCACCGCTAACGCGATTGACCACTCTGCAACGGTCTGCAACAATAGATCTTGGGCAGCGCGACAGTGGTTTAAGTTACCCTGTAAAATTCTCTGAATTGGCTCCATTGCTAAGTGTCCATTACCTCCTCTGTCGGATGGTCACCCGACTGGTTCGACACGGTAGCCGTATCTGTCACGAAAGAAGTTTTTGGTCTCTTCTTGTTTCTCTTTGATGAGAAGCACCTTTTGCTCCCGAGTCTATGGTCCGCAGGTTGGCCAATATCTGTGCACACTGGGCATTTAGGCTTTTCCGCAGTACATTATCGGGCCTGGTGCCCTGTCTGTCCGCAAATAAAGCAGCAAGAACTACGATCCGGAGTACCATTAGAACATTTGGCACTGACGTGTCCTAATTCTAGGCATCGATAGCACTGTAACGGCCGTGCTACTAGCGCCTCCACCCTGGCTGAAATCCATCCGACTCGAATACGCTTATCGGCAGCAATTTTACGAACTGCTCCGAGTGGACACCGAGCCCATACCGTTCCCAGCCGAGACGGGCTACTGCGGATATCACCAACTTTAATATCCGTTATGGAGCACCCTCCCGCCTCGGCTATAGCGGCCGCTACATCAGAGGGAGTAATAGACTCGTCCAGGTCCATCACTCTTACTTCTCCGGATTTGAAAGGTCGCGCAACAATTGCACCCGTATCTAATAGTGTCGTCCTCATCCGTTCGGCCAGGAGATCTGCATTTGTGGACCTCTCTGGGCCCGAAACCTCCAGAACTAGACCACCGGTGACAGCTACTCGAGCACGCACCTCGTTGATGCTGCAGTCTGCCAACTTAATTTTTGCCTTCACCTCTTTCATTACCTCAGCTAGTGTGGTCTTAGAGCCCGGAGGCAATGTGACTGTGATAGCTGCGGTAGTGGGGAGCCGTGTAGGAGTTGTCCCTTTCATCTTTTTGGTCAAAGAACGACCGGGTGCCTCTAATTGTTTTTTTGCTTTAGCGGCAGCAGTCTTCTCTTTGCGGCCCACAACTTTTGCCCAAACTTCATTGACCTGCCCGTTCATTGCAGCTGACGATTGTGAAAGGGGTGGTGCTGGGGCCGGTTTCTCTAAAGGTTGGACTGTCACCTGTTTCCGGCATCGACGAGAGACTTTCGACTGCGATATGTTGATTGCCTGTGGCGGTTTTGCTCCGCTGTGTGCACGCCCAGGAAAGATTTCCGCCATGAGACTGGATCTGAAGTCTGCAAGTTTGCGATCTATAAGAGTTGCAAACTGGTCCATCATTATTTTTATATCGGCTTCTTGGCCGACCTCCTGTATCGACGTTCCGGCACGTGATGAAGAATTAACAAGTCGCTTTGCGGGGCGACTTCAGATTTAGATCCGAGACAGATGGACTTGGCCTGCTTGAAGCTGTTGCTGGACCAATCTGTTTCACAGGACTCAAAGTTTTTGGCTGGGAGTGCCCGGCTTTGCGTCTCAGGTCAGCAAGTTCAGTGGACAAGGCAGCTACTCTGTCCTCCAAAGACGAGAGCTGGGCCCTTACAATAGTAGTCCCAGCCTCTGCACTTCTGGCCGCCAGTCTTAAGGCGCAAGCGTATTCTTTCTTCAGGTTTTTTGAACTGTCTGCAACTTTCTCGACGGCTGACAGGGACTCCAGTATTTTGGAGCTTACGTCAACCGTGGGCTGAGCTCTGAGCTCCGCCGCTATGTCCTCAACACTGGGAATCTCTAAATTTGACCGTGTTGTGGTTGAAGCTACCTTGATTTTCAAGGCTGCTGTCCCTTCCTGCTCCGTGTCACTCGCACCATCTTCATTCATCTGCCTTCGACGGACTACACGGACATTGCTCTCTTCCCGTGTAGTTCGTCGCTTACGCGGCCGCTGTCTTTCCTGCGGTATAGATGAGCCGGACATGAGCTGTCACTTTCACCGCCCGTACCTCGTTGCCACTCTCCATCCTTTTGGATGATGTTACGCCTCGCATGATATATGGAATTTCTGCTACTCTCCTCTTGACCCACTGGGTCTTGGTTTCCCTGTTGGGGATTCTCCCTACTGCGGGAATTTAAACAACTATCGCTTGCTGCGACAGTAAGACGACTAGTTGTCCCCCCCAGAATACGATGGGGGCTGACCGGCAGGACTCTGCCGGTATGGGATTCCCCGTCTGCGATGCAGACGGAAACCACCTGGGTAGTTGTTTCGCTATTCGTCGCGTCCATGTTTTTTTAACTTTTATTAGTGAGGGTGAGTTCCCTCAGTGTTTCTAATTACCCGAGGGAACTTAGGATGGATCTCACCCTGAGTTCCCTCGGTGACGCCTTGGGACCGAGTTCACCTCGGCCATGCAGCCTCTGGCCAGCGCCAAACTTAGGCTTCGGGTGATTTTTTATAGTGGTTTTCTTCCACGTGGTCCGAAGACCCCCATCCCTGTCCGTTCAGGATTACGGGTCGGGCCAAACGGTTGTCTGCATCAGAACATATCCGTCGCCCCTGACAACGATGCCTGGCAGCAAGAATGCATGCCAGGCCCGTCCCTTGGACCTCAGTCCACTCTTCTCTCTGATAGACAGAGAGATATTGGAGAGGTCCAAGAGGACAAGGCGGGAACCCATCGTGGGGGGCCTCTTTAAGAGCCTGGCACTTGTTTGCCGTTTCACAGCTCAGTACAACCTTCTGTTTTTAACCTTTTTTATTCTTTTAATGCCGACACCCAGCTCGACTATGTTAGTGGATTTCTTAACTTTATTAATCACATCGTCGGAGGTGTGCCGTGGTTCGATCGACTTTACAATGACTGAATGTGATTGCCTGGTAGCCACATCCGCATAGCTGGGTACCCTGGTTTTAGTGTCCATATTGGAGCTATGCTGGACCCTGTTATTGTAACTGCTGCGGGGGATAGCTTCACTTGTAGTCTCTTTTCTGTCGGACAGGGACTCTATCTCACCCAGCTTATCCCTTACCTCCATAAGCGCCAGTTCTGTTCCCAGACCTGGTGGTTGGTTCTGAGCGCTGGTGGTTAACTGTGCCTGGCTAGCTTCTTTGAGGTCCTCAACCACAGGTGTTAATGAACCTCAACTGAGTACGCAGCGGTCCTGTAGCAGTGTCGGGGTCAATTTGAAGTTCTATTCGGGTAGGGGAGCATAGGGGACGCGTTAACAATTCCTCCAATCCGTGTCTTATCTCCTTCAGTTGGTGTATTATTGGGGTAATGATCTCCTTGTTAATATCAACAGGATCAGCAGGACGTCGTACTGTGGGCTCCGTAGAGTTTGCTTGCTGGTCTATTTACAGGCGCCTTTTCAGGGACCTTATGGCTTCATTAGTTTGCGCTACTTCTGCCCTGATTGTATCTAGTAGATGGCTCTGCTCATTGGGGTCCCCACGACTATCTTGAGCTGAGGAGGCTGATTTATTCTCCACCTGGTGCTCGCGCGATGCTTTTAACTCCTGGACATCCGCTTCGATCATCAAGCTCAAAATTTAGCCAGCTCCGAGTCAAGTCCGAGGAGCCAACCGTTTTGCTCATCTTCTTTATGGTTCTCCTCAGCTTTTCCCCGTGGCTGTTAATTATCTCCGATATATGTTTGAGGTGAGCTCTCTCAACTCTGACCAGCTCCTTAGCTGCCCTCTCGGTCTCCATCGCGCACTTATGTCGCGCTCGGGAGTCCAAAAAAGAGAGCACCAACTCATAGAGCTCCTGTAGGCACGCCAGTGCCTCGACCCTGCACTCTCTCTTCATATTACCGGCCTTCTTCAGAGCCGCCTTGCCTAATTTGGCTTAAATTAAAATGCCTTTTTGTGGCCAGGTCCATAGACGTCCCCGCGCTCCTCATCATCAATGAATTAAAATTTTGAATTTTGAGTGTATTCTGGTAACGTAAAAGATTTTTAATCGCGGTTATATGTAAATAAATCTATATTTATACTACTATATAAAGCGGAAGAATTTGTTTGTTTGTTTGAAAGCGCTAATCTCTGGAACTACCAGTCGGGTTTGAATAATTATTTATGCGTGGATATAGGCTATGTAATTTAACGCTACTGGCGACGTAAGCAGAGCAGTTATAAAATGAAACTTAAACCGATTAACAACAAAAAATTTATATACCTCAAAGAAAATAGGACAGTTAATACACAACTGTCGAAAATCCAAGATGGCGATACGAAGTTCGTTATTTCAGTCAATTTAAAAAGATTAAAACAAAGCTATTATCTTAATTGAATGGAATGTCAAAGACGGAAAGATCGCAAAGATAAAGGAAAGTGAAAAATGGTGAACTTATTTCAGTTCACGTTTATTTTCAAGTAATTTGTATTTTCAGTTTGTATAGACAAGCTGCCCCAGCGAACTTTGTGCCGCTTTACAGCTTAATGTCGTTTTTGCTCGACTGTCGCAGTCAAAGAGGGTAATGTTTTTCGAGCGTATGTATGATAATTATGCATGCATGTGTGTATGTATTTATTTGGCACGCTCTACAGCCTAAACGTCTTAATAGATTTTAACATATGAGGTGTCATTAGATTCGTATTAATTGTGGGTGTGACATAAGGTAGGTACATAATATTTCGATGTAGCGGCAGCATGTCACAATAGGTTGTATAAAACACTTTGTTTTATGCAGACGGGATTTTTATTTTGTAATATTTTTTCTTGCTTGTTAATATTTTTCATGCAATTTTTTATTTTTCTCATCGTTAAAACCGTCCCTGAACTACCACAAATATTTTAAGATCGAAATTAGTGGAATCGGTTCAGCCATTCTCGTGTTTCATATAGTGAGACAAACAAACAGAAATTTATTTTACATACCTATTAGAAGAAGGTAATAATATGTATCAAAAAATGTTAGATAAGGTTTTAATTCTTAACATATTCTATGTATAACTTGTGATAGATCTTAATTCATCATCATATTCGCCAAAGGCGTCCACTGCTAGGACATATCCCCCTCCTCCCAATTTTCGCCACCGTGGCTGATCGTGAGCCACCCTCATTCATCGGTTGCCCGCCACCCTTATAAGGTTGTCGGATAGATAATAGATAATTATAGGAAGCAAAATGATTGTTACTTGGGTCAAAATTAGAGAGTGTGATATTTACTATACGTAGTAGCGCAATATGAAACGAGTGTCTAACGTAACCCAACAGCTACTATTTCTTATAAAAAAAAAAGAAATAAAGTACATTCATTTGACACATACAAAAAAAACTAATTCCCACAAGTTAACCAACAACATATGAACAAAACAAATACAAAATTTTAAACAGTAAGAAATTAAAAAGAAAACACTAACAACACTACATGACTGTACGAAAACATTCGTCTTCGTACAATCATGTAGTTTTTAAGCTAACTTATTTGCAAAAACAATATTGAGAAACAAAAAGATTCTAACTTAGCTTCGTGCCAATTTGCGAACACAAAGCAACGCTAATATTCAGTTTTATTATCATGTATTTCACAATAAATCTTTCTTTAGTTGCGTTAAGTATTAAAATTGTAACCTAATACAAAAAACTGTAATTATCTGGCGATTGAAAAGAGTGGCGTGAGTTTCTTGCCAGTTCTTCTTAAAGCTCTACCTCGTCAGCGAACTGGCTGTAGGTTAATTGGCTAACTTCATGTTATTTTGATGCATCATACTTTATGATTAAAATCAAACGTTTAAGTTAGAATCTTTAAAATAACCAATGCCTTACCTTCCAAAATAAAAACACAAGAAGTAAATGTAGGTTGATAGCTGATACAAAACTGTTATGAAAATGCTTAACGTAAATAATACTGAGAGTCAATATTGCCTTTCCTATTAACGCAATAATGAAAGTTATTAGATACATATTGGTTCTGCTGATAGGAAAATAGAGGAGCTGTTTTGTTGTTCAATATGTTGGAAAAAGGACAGGCTTAGAAATTCTTTTTGTGAAAATAGTATTAAAGCTCTAATGTTAATGCTTCTTTTGATTTACGGCATAAAGAATATGCTTAAAAATTATATTTTGAAGTCCAAAATAAAATTTAAAAAAAAGATTTAGGTTTGAATTTGAAGGTTTAGTCCGTCTAATCATTTTCTTATTTGGTTTTATTCTATATAGATCTATATAGATTCATTCTATAAAACTGTGACCCTGGTAAAGCATTTAGATGACAAATAAGCATACCTTACACCTAAAAGTACAAAGTTGGCGATGACTTTGGAGACGGTAATAATAGATAATATTACCGTGCTTTGGACATGCCTGAAAATGCGGGAGCGCCGGCAGCCTAAATACCCCCTAGGTCCTCTTCTGTTTCCCTTTTACTTCCTCATCCCCTTCTCCGTGGTCGGCAATGGTCTAAGCATTATTACTTCTGCGATGCTTAGAAAACACAGCCATCTCTATAGGTTACGGTTACCACTTACCATCAGATGGGCCTTATGCTTGTTTGCCAAAAAAACTGCATATAAAAAAATTGCAAAGACGACGAAGTTTGAGTTGTTGCCATGAATAAAAAGGAAATGAAGAGGAAAAGAAAAAGGAAGAAAACGGGGTACTTTGGCCACTTAGTCTAGTAGCCAGTAATTGATACTACTACTTTACTTAAACGTTTTACGAAAGAATAAATATTTTGTAGTCTATTCGGCTAATGCATACTAAAACCAGCCTTTAACTAATGTAAACAGTACTTGACGTAGTCTGTTCGCGGAATAAATAAAATCCTTCTCTTAAAACGCATTTACTATCGTTGTCTGTTATTTCTAAAATGCGGTCTGTCAGACCCTGTATCTTTAGTCCAGACTCGGTTCGGCTGTCTGTAAGACCACACAGCTTTAGTTTAGGTAAAAAAACGGTCTGGCAGACCGCTTTTAATACAAAACCAAGTTGATACTTAAGTAAACACAATTTAATCATTTATAAATATACCCATTCTGTCTTTATTATACTAATATACCCAATAAGGTCAACACATTTATTACTATCATTAAAAGCTATTAAGTCTAAAATAATAAAATGAGTAATTTTATTTGTTTTAGACTTTGAATATAGGTATTGTTGGTTGGTAATAATGGAATAAGCTTGTGTTTGCATTCTGACGGTATAAAGATATGTGTATTTGGAAATTGTATTTATAATAACGTTATTTTATGAGAAAAGAATAAACTGTGGATTACACATATTCTACATTAGTCTACAATATTTAATTGGTTTAATTCTTTTTTGCCGAAACACGTCGACTGTATTAAAATTAGATAAATTTAGGGTTGCTGGCAGCCACTACTTAAGTTACATCTTACAACAGGAACAAATTAAAAGGTTCTATAGTATCTAAAATCACGTTGTCAAATAAAATAATAACATTACTCATAAATTTATTTCCTTTCATTAACCTGATCAAACATCGCCCAACCGCTTCGTAAACACGAGGTAGTGTGTTCGAATCTGGGCAAGTACTAATGTGATTTTTCAAGTCATATGTACTTTTTAAATTTATCTTGGAAATTTCTGACTAACGATGAAGGAAAACATTGTGAGGAAACCCAATTCGCCTTGAGCAAGCGTGGTTATTAATTCTCTATATGACAAGACGTCTTTGCCCTACAGTAGGACAGTAATCAGGCTGGTATTATTATTTATAACCTGAAAAAAGTAGTTGACCTAACAAAAAAAGTTCTAATAAATAAAAACATTACATTTACACTTCATATTTACTTTATGCGACTGGAAAACTGCTGACTATACAATTGTAACTAGTTTGTAAGCATACTCTAAAGAAACTTCTTAAAAACATACAAAAAGTTTTAGAATAAAATATTAATGCATGCTGAATAATACAATTGCAATCATTACTTCCATAGATCCCAAAAGTAGTTGATCAAAACTAAACAGAAAGTTATAAAAAAAAACATCACATTCATAATACTGCATGTAACTAAAAACCGGCTGGTTCTACAATTGTTATCATTAATTTGAAAGCGCTTCAAAGTTTGATCAAAAACCAACAAAGAAATTTCTGGAAAACAAAAACATCACATTTAACTCCATGCAACTGAAACCCTGGTTGAAAGCTATCAGATAACCAATGAAGCACGATGTAAAATGTTTGTGAAGGCATTAACCGTGTCATTTCGATGTTCGACAAACAGTATTGAACTGTACACATATAGTGCTTGACTAAGACCGAAACCTAACATTCGGTTTCGACAAAAAAAATTCTTATTCCGTTAAAATTTTTTTTATGTAATTACATTATGAAATCGAGCAAAAGTTTTTAGGGAAAGACAACTATGCTTTTATATATTATTATTACATATTTTTTCATTTTCTTGCAGGTATGTATCTTCGTAAAAACGATTTTGAGGAATGTATATGTTTTTTTTGTTTTTTACAATTTATATTATTTCGTCAAAAAAACTGTACCGGTAGCCTATTTTAAATTCTTAGAAGTGTGGGCTTAAGTTTAGACATAGGTTAAAGTTCAGATGAACAAAAAGTTCATAAAGATTCGATTACATACTCATTAAAATTTGATTTAATTAGGTCCTTTAAACTCCATTCTTTTATTATTATCAGTAAATTAAAAGAGAATATTAATTAATCAAGGACAAAATGTTTTGGTATCGGTTTCGGCACAAACGTGTTACTACACAACACTAATACAGTGTCATTACTACGAAAGATAGACAACATTAATAGGTATTCGATAGCTATATTCTAGAAGCATCCGAATATATCTATATAAAGTATTTATTTTAGTTTCTAATGCAAATCCTGTTAAAACTAAAATATAGTTAGTTGTCAATAAGGGTGAGCCACTAGTTGGCGCCACTTTGGTAATAGTTCTTGCATTTTGACAGCGCTATCAAAATAAATATTTTTCAGTGTTCATTTTAGAAATTTTAATATTTAATTTACAAACTGGATAGTTCACGTGCATAAAGACAAAAGAAAATTGCTGAGAGGGTTTTCTAAAATGGCACCCACGGGGTGCCAGCACCGACGCGTCATGTCTAGCTGTCAAGCGCTTTTAGAAAGTGAAAGTGGCGCCAACTGGTGTCGACAATTTTCCTAAACACCCTCAATAATCTTCAATACCAAGAATAAACTCATGCCAATGCATGCAACCTCCTGTTGTAAGACGCGTATTGCTAATTTCATCTCAGTCGGTACTCGTTTATAGGGTACGTTAAATTCGCCAGCCGGCGTACAGAGTAATAACCCCTGTACGAATATGTTTCGTTTTGTGAATGAATCGCTAAAACTTGGTATGGTACGCAAAGACAATATTAGATGCATAACTTTGTTTTGCAGTAAACGTCTGTTAGAGGAAAATATGATGTTATATTTAAGGATATATAAGTAACAAGCTTTCCGCGGCGAGATCTCACCCACGTCTTTATTACTGCTCTGCTCCCGTCGCTAGTAGCGTGATGGTACATAGCCTATAACCTTCCTCGAGAACTGGTCTATAATAAGCAAAAAGATTTTTCAAATTCGACTGGTAATTCTTGAGAGTAGCGCGTTCAAACAAACAAACACTTCCGCTTTATATAATAGTATAGAGTTAGATAACGAAAAGTAGTAAAATAAAAAAACATGGAATCAAAATTTAAACACATACTAAACATGAAATAAACTAACACGCACAAGATTTCTCACTCCTCATAAATTTCCATTAGTATTGCCATTAACAAATGATGACAAAGAGCTTAATTATCAACTAAAATATTTACGAGTACGCCATTAACTCTGCTTTAACCCGGCGACCTGGTTTCAGGCACTTTATTCCAAGACATAAAGTTTGAACGTTATTTACTGCTGAGTTTGAATGGTTGATGAATTGTTAATATGTCATAACAAATTAGGATCGATTGAGAAGTGGAAAGATTGCAAAGGAAAGATTTGTGTATGTGTTTGAACAATGATAGGTCAAATATTCTATTATGTAAATAAGTTCATTATAATAACTGCGATATAATATTTACTACCTTGCCGCCGCGTGGTTTCACCCGCGTCTTTGATTACTGCTCTGCTCACGTCATCAGTAGCGTGATGTTACATAGCTTATAACCTTCCTGGAGAACTGGATTATCATACACAAAAAAAAAATTAAATCCAACTGGTAGTTCCAGAGATTAGCGCGTCCAAACAAACAAACAAACAAACTGTTTCGCTGTATATAAAAGTATAATAAGATTGGTGTATTTTTATTTTAGGTGTTCAGACGCGCTAGATTTGTAATACTCATTATAACAGTGTGAATGAATCGATGATCGATCGATGAAAATTGGTATAGACATAGATTCAGAGCCGGAGACGAACCTAAAATACTTTTTATTCCGAAAATCAGTCTGGTTTCAGTTACATTAAATAAACACATACCATTTCCGCGCGGACGAAGCCCCAGGGCGCTGCTAGTAATTCATGATTTTTAAAAATCTTTCCAATGCAATAGTTTTATAGTTACAATATTATACGTGTTCAGTCTGTCCGACTTTTCTTTTTTAAAGTACCTAAGAAGTTAATAACTAAGAGCGTGATGTCTACTTCCAGACACAAGCCTCTTAAAAAGGATGAGTTTTCATAGTAACCATACTTGGCAACTGACTTGGAACGTACCGTAAATTGGTATAAAACCAAACCATATCGGAAGCCTTGGTACTTAGTAAGCGAACCAGATCGGAAGCCATACAACTACCTTAATAATACAATAACTTAATTATATTGTTTGTTTAGGATATAATGAGGACCATTAAAATTCAATTTCCTTTTTCGTGACATTGCCTAAATATTATCGTTACACCGGTATTTCAATAATGTCAACCCTAGCAATTATATTTTTGGATGCAAAGTAGAACCGGCAGCGAGTAATGAAGCAGACAGAGTAAAGGAAAAAGTTTTTAATAGAGTAGGTACCAAAGTGGTTTCACTCTGCTTTATGGTAAGCATTCAGTAGGATGCAGAGCTGTTAATCATCCTTCCGAAAACTATTAATTCGAACTGCTGCTATGGTGGTTTCCACTGTGGCGGCTAAAGGTAAATGGAATGAGGGAGGTGAGGAAAGATAAATAAAGAGAATTTAGGCCTCCGGTGCTCTCACTCACCGAACAAAACGCAATAGTATGGATACTTATTTATTTATTTAAACTTAATGCACACAGGTACATAGGCGGACTTAATGCTATAAGCATTCTCTACCAGTCAACCTTAGGTGGTGCAGAGATAAACGAAGTAGGTGCAGTAAATAAATCATGATATGAAAATATATAAAAAAAGAAATGTATAGGTTGTAAAACAACATAAAAACATAATAAAATACAAAAATATATACACTGATTAACAATTATTATACATACATAACATATAATATATAATACTACTACATACACTTAATATGTACAAAAACAAGACAATTAACGTGATAATTCCAACAGTTTCTCGAAGAGTAGAGCCCGTACTTTCAGCTTAAATGTTAACCGGTTAGTGGCCATCCTGATTTCTAGAGGTAGGTCATTCCAGAGAAGAACAGCCTGGATTACAAATGAGGAATGAATAAATTCAGTTGAATGGAAAGGACAAGCAAGGAGAAGATTATTTGAAGAGCGAACGTTTCCGGCGTGACTATTCTACGTCGATCTTCTTTGAGAGGGTAGTACTTCCCTGTCGATCAAGTCTATTCACGCTGAAACCAGTGATCTACTACCGTTGTAAATCTCAGTAAAATGTGACAATCTACGAGTTTAACGTCTTCACAGTGATGATTAATAAAATTATGTTCAAGTCTAAGCAACTACTTATTACTACAGACTGTCGCAAAAAGTTCTAAGTCATCATGAGCTCAGTGAACACTTAACTACTCAATAAGAAGCAACGAATTGAAAATTTTAGTAGCTATTGTTACTGTTCAATGACTTCTTATTAAGACGATATAATTTGTAGGTATTACCAATTACCGATAGATTCCTGTGATAGGAAAAGTAACGGCATGGCGGGTTATTGTTAGGTATTCTTCAAAATCCGAAATTACTCAGCCAAAGTCTATAAAAATCACAAGATGATTCTATGCTATGATCTTTTATTTTTGTGTTTCAATAATTTATGATGTACGTAGGTATTTTTTCTAAAATATCAGATAGCACTGTTTTAGTGCTTCCATTGTATTGTACTTACCTACTTGATCACTATAAAATGATATCTATTAGCAAACGTTGAATGTACTGCATACCGGACAAACCCTAGTGGTTTTTGGTTTGCAAGTTTGTCAAAGATTGTGTTTATGTAATGATAATAAATATATTAAAAAAAAAAATGCTTTTGAACGGAGTTTGGATATACTTTTTTTTATTGCCAACAGTGACAGACGAGCTAACAGCCCACCTGATGGTAAGTGGTAACTGTCGCTCATAGACTTCTGCAATGTCAGAGGCTCTGCGAAACCGCTGCCTACCGTGATATTAATCCTCTCTTTAAACCTAGTTTGAAGAAGAGCATCATAGCGCTCGGAAAACTAGATGATCTAACTAATAGTCTATCAACAAACGTCAAATAAAATCCGCTTAATCGCCTGCACTCTTACCTTAATCCTGAGTATTAAGTCACCCATTACATTGTCCCATAAAAACTTAATTTACATACTGTATCGGAATAGGTTATTAAACTAATAACTTTATATATTCATTTACGAACCATTAGCATACATACGAAATATTGTAAGGCAGTATTCTGTATTTGTATTAACTGTTTAGGGTGAATAATTTAACTTTGACATTGTTTGAGAGTGTTATATGGTGAACTATTGATACACTAAACTATTGTAACATTTTAATAGAAAATATTATGTACCTTATTGGTAATAGTGGTATTGAAATGACTTTCAGTGCTGGACATATTCCTTTCCCAATTTTTGCCACCTTAGGCAGTCGTGAAATCGTTGATTGTAGGTTTATATAGGACAAAAGTACTAAATTATGAAGATTAATATTGAAGTAAAATTAACAATGTGAACATTTCTATAAATATAGGTAACAAGATTCAATTGTTATAAAATTTAGACCCAAAATTGCATGAATAAAAAAAAAACCTGAAATATTTGTCCTTCCAAACGAATTTAGACCCAAACTCAATCAGCGCAAGGTGGAAATCAAATTATACCATTACCTTCTTCTAAACCTATTTGTCTCCAAGGTGGCTATTCAATAAAATTAAATACCTTTCAAATTTATCGGAAATTAGAGTTGAATTGTCTCTCACAGTAATTAATTTACAAGAATAGGAAAAATTCCAAATCGCTGGAGTTCCATAGAATTATCACCTAAATCTTTCAAACTTTTTAATTTTAAAAGTGAAATCGACGCGAATTTCTGAAGGGTTTTCTAAAAGATTTGATGAGAGATGAGACTGCTAAATTGACAATTCAACTGTCAGTCCTATAAAGAACAAATAAAGCAAAAAAAGTCCAACTTAATTTATTCATACAGTCAAAAGTTATAAGACACTAATGAATCTTGTAACAGAAAAGGTTTGAAATGTGGATGTTGAATCGGAAGATGCAGTATGGGGCCTCCATAAAGTGGATTGAAGATCTGGTTAATTTTTTTATTGCCTCTAGTGGCAGATGAGCCAACAGTCCACCTGATGGTAAGTGGTAACTGTTGCCCATGGATTTCTGCAATGCCAGGAGCTTCGCGAAGCCGCTGCCTACCGTTTGTTCCAGAGCCAGCACGTACGTGGGAGGAATGAACGCTGGAAACAAAATGGCGAGATATTGATGGATAAAGCTCAGAACTGGTGATAGTTGGAAACTAATTTCCAGCAGATTAAAGTCGTATTTCAGCAATTGTCGATGAATTAAAACATATTATATATAAATATATTATGTGACTTACTACTTTTTCATTAGTTTCTTCCCTCCAGTGTTAAATGGCCGTATCAAAATGATAAAACTTGGAAAATATCTCCCACCTGGATCAAGATAGCACTTTTATAAGTAAAATATACTTAGAAGTTCAGGTTTTTCTTTTAATTTGTACTTCGCAAAGTTTTAGGAAGTGGCTAATTGACTTTTTTTTAAAACTTTTGCCGTTCGCTTAATGTGGAAAAAATTGCTGGCTCCTTGGCATAGTAAGCGTATAAACAAACTACACAGATAGACTATGGGTTCAATTTTCAATATGAAGTAAACTTGGTGATTCATAAATTTTTCGTGTACCTATATATATATATATAGGTACCTGTTTGTATTTTCAGATTACTAAAAATATAAATAATAATATGAACGAATGACTAGCTATGATTGACTGCTGCTGATAACCTATCAAAGTGTTGTGACTTAACATTATGATCAGCAATGAACGTCTTTCAGATAAAATGATAGTGATGACAATAGGAACTAAAATCCTATTGATGACAAATAACATAAAACTACAACTCTCGACCAACCGTCAACTCCCTTTTTATTTAATCAGTACATTAATAATTATTTTATTACAGATTCTGAAAAAACCCTCCATTTTGTTCCAGTCGATGTACTGCGTCAAACCATCATTCAACATTAAAATAAATCTTTGGAAGATCTTTTCGTACCTCAGAAGTAAAAAGACGCAATTTGGGCAATATCACTAAGCGATATTCGACTTTAATATAATTGTCCGTAGATAAAAATTGCGGCAAACATGGTGTCTCATGTTACTACTTTTTTCTTGAAGGTGTGTTATATTGTGTACCTACAACAGTGACGTTTGAAATTCGTTACGACGTTCACGATACCCAAGGGACCCTTGCCCTTAAAGCTGCAAAATATCCACGTTGGGAAACAGAATTGTTTTTTTTGCTCGACTTCAGAAAGTAAAGGAGGGTAATTAGAAGTAACATTACATTTTCAGGAGACTATTGTTTTCTAAAGAAACATGATTTGGGAGTGCCTACACTATTTATTATAACTTCATATTCTTATCATTCTTTAAATACTAATTTAAATTCATACTGCCTAAGGTCAAGTCAATAACTTTTCTACTATATTTTCATTTGCAATACTATTTAATAGCGTCGGTGGTTCAGTAATGTGAAGAGACCACCTATCAGAGGTTTTAGTTTAGTCTCAATCCCCCTGTCAACAAATTTTCAGTATTAGCCTGGCAACTGACATAGTGCCTGGTAAATTTAAAGTTTTCCCTTTTTTTTTCCTCGTATCCCTCATTCCTTTCACCTACTCCACTTCCATCATCGTTGGTCAACTACGCAGTATCTGTAATGTCCTGCATTGCAGTAATCCATGAGCGACAGTTACTTCTCACCATTAGCTAGGCTGTTGGCCAATACCCAATTGGCAATAAAAGAAAATGGCATCAGATTTACCCACTTTTACACGAAGTCCACGGACAAAACGAGATTTTCATACTGTTTTGCCTGCTATACTACTTTATAATATTTTAAATTCAACGTAGCTGCATAATGCTTGTTTAGCTAAGATTCTAGAATTTGCATGTAAGTCTAAAAACAGGAAGATATTAGTATTCTATTCATGCTTCACGTGTGCCAACATAGGACCAAGTTTATTCTAACGCCATATGTTGCATTTCGAATTAAATCTCGTGACCTGCCATGCTAAGTACGGACAGGGAAGTGGGACAGTAAGATTTTTTTAATAAAACATTATAGATACACTAAATATGCATCTAGTACAAGCATCTCATAAAGCCGCTATAGTGGAGGCCATCATACCAGCAGTTTAAGACGCTGGCTTTTGGTGACCACAACTTCTGGATTCTACTGACTGCTTACCATCAGACAGAATGGAGTCACTTTGGTAGGATGATCAAAAACTCGCACAGCAAGCGTATTTTCTATGGAAAAGTCTTTAAACAGTCTACAATGATGATTAAATATATTGTAGCTTTTCAAACGCTGTCTAACCGAGATTCAACTATTATTTAACTAAGGTATACGTATTTAACAATAACTCCAAAATACTCAGAATAAAATCCTCATAAACAATATTCCAATACAATTGAAATCTGGGTCAGAAAATGTATTCAGATTCGTAACTACATTGAATATTATGCACTTGCCCGACCAATACAAGTCCTCTTTCTATTTAAAATTTATTTTTATAACTGCGTTTTCCAGCGTAAGTTTCTTCAATTGCTCGAAATTGAGTGACCTGTTTCTGAGAGATATTGTAGTATACTAATTGATACTAAAATGTTTGATATTGACAATCCGATAAGCATGGTTATTGCTCATGCCTTCTCTGTATACAAAGTATAGTTATATTTCTATATGATGAACATACAAATTTACAATTTTTATATACTATATATTAGTTGCTATGACATTCAACGTATCAAATATCATGAATAAAGGTTATCAGAAAGTACCCTATAGGTCCTTACAAATATGTAACTAAATAACTCTATTATTTTAGCTTGATTTGCTTGACAGTATCAAAAGAGGAGTTATTCCGAAAGAGCATAAATTTGGCGTAGACATACTTATTTGATATTTATGTAATCGTGAGATTCTGAGAACAAGGAACGTTAAAAACAGAGAACGAGCTTGTTATAAAATAGTAATAAGTTGAATTACTAATTGTTATGAATTTCATTACTGATTGTTATATTTTATGCAAATATAATTACAAATAAATCAATAAATAGATCATCTAAAATAAATATGTTATAAAGAACATCATTTGTTTAAGTAAGTTATGAATATAGGTTATGTTTGTAATACTTTGTCAAGGAACCACATGTTCTTTTCAAAGCAAGAATCTTATAGCTATGTTCTTAATAAATCTTTCTATATTTTTTAAAAACGAATCATTAGATGATGAATACAGTTGTTTTAGCGTTATCACACATATATAAGCAACGGACTCCGACGATGTGATTCCTCCAGACGGCCGCGACTGTCGAGCCGAACGGACGTCTCGGTTCGCTGCGTACGGGCGCTCTAAATATTCAGTATTTATTTTATTATTATTTAATAATAATACGCAAAATACGCCGAAGCTATTTTAGCTTGTGAGGGGACAACCACCATCAGATAGTCAGGTGTGGTGGAGCCCTCGCTGTGCGGAAGGGGTCGGTCTGGCACCAGCGCCAAGCCCCGACCTTAACCGTGCAGTGACTGGCACTTCACCGCCACACCCAGGCGCCACGCGACAGTCCCCCCAACAAGATGAACCAAGAAGACCATCAAGAACCGGATGCTGGAAGTACGTCCACAACCGGCCAGGAGCTGCAGGCCCAGCGAAGTAAACATGAGGAGGACCTCATGGTTTACAACTCCCTTCGTGAGAAGGGAGCCATCTCGCGGGGACTGCAGCGCTGGCTGGAGACGTACTTCCAGATTATGGAAATCATGAGGACCAGGCGGTGCGAAGACATGTCGCCGAGGAAACAGGCTGCTGTAAGTGTGGTCAGCAGCTTCCTCGACGACATTATCGAGGTCGAGCAGCCGACGCACACCACCGCCACTGCAACCACCGCCAGCGTTGCATCTACCACCACCACCAGCATTGAATCCACCACCACCACCACCATCGCCGCAACCACCAGCGAGCACACACGCCCCATCACCGCGGTGCCTTTAACTAAAAGGACCCGCGAAGAAAATGAAGAGGAGGAGGACGAGGAAGAGAGCCAGCCCACAAAGAGGGCCGGGCTCAATGACACCCCGCCCGCAACCACAACTAGCGACCAACCACCATTAGGACATTCCACGCCGGAGAGTGTCGAGATGCGAGAGGAGAGGACGAGTGAGCGCGAGGACTGCTCCTCGTCCTACATCTTACTCGCACCGCTACCCCAGCGCGACCGCCGATCACCAGGCGCCTCCGGAGGGCTCCGGAGGCTCCGGCCGGGAGCCCTCCCACCCGGACAGCGGCATCGGTGTTAGCTGCAGCACCAACGCCGAAACCACCGCCACCAACCAAGCAAGTGCCGCCACCAGCTGCCAAGAAGCAGCCAGTAATCGTCGTGGACCGTCTGGACAACTGGACGGAACACTTCCGAGAGCTGGCTGCGAAAATTGGCCACCCCCCAACGGTCGTCCTTTTGGCAAGGGCATCAAGTTCATGCCAAAGGAGGACGTCGAATTCAGGGCCATCCAGGCCCACCTGGACCATCTAGGTCAAGAGCAGGCGCCATACTACGCAGTCGCCCCCCCCCACCAACGGCCACTGAAGGTGGCGATCAGAGGCCTGCCAGCCGACACCCCTGCGGAGGCGATCGCAGCGGACCTCACCAGCAAGGGAGTGCCGGTGAAGTACACCAAACATGTGCGCGCCCGCACAGGGAGACCGGGCTGTATCTTCTTCGCAGAAGTGGAGAAGACCCCAACAGCGGCCAGCGACGTGTACGGGGTCAATGAAATTTTATTGATGCCCGGCGTCGTTGTGGAGGCCTGGAGAGGCAAAAAAGGCCCCTCGCAGTGCCACAGGTGCCAGGGATTCCGCCACAGTTCGCACAACTGCCACAGGCCACTGGCGTGTGTGCGCTGTGGAGGAAGTCATCAGGCGCACAACTGGCCGAGACCAAAAGAAGACCCGCCCACCTGTGCGAACTGCCAGGGGACACACCCGGCAAGCAGCGCGCTATGCCCGGTATTCAAGAGAGAGGCGCGCAGCATGAAAGCCGGCCTAACACCGCGGACAGGGCCAGCGCAACTCATCGCCCACCCCAGCCATGTCGGTGAGTCCGCACCGGCATCACTAATGGCCAAAGGAAATCAACCAATTTTGCGGACACAACCGGCACCTGCGGTTATGCCCGCAAAAAAGGCCAGGAAAAGAGGGAAGAGGAAGCCAGGACCAGGACAGCCACCAGCGACCACCACCAGCACCACTACTGCTGCTGAGCGGCAACCGGGACCAACCAGCAAGGAGCTGGAAAGGGAACAGCTCGCCAGCTTACTAACGCTGTTCGCACAGCGAGTGAGGTCTGGCGAGCTAGACACCGCAGGATTGCTTCAAGCCCCGGCTCTCCAATGGCTAAGCCGCTGAGGGTGGTCCATTGGAATGCCCAGGCCCTCAAGGGGAAGATAGGCCTGCTACGTCTCTTCATCAAGGAGCAGCAAGTCGACGTCATGCTGATCAGCGAGACCCACCTAGGAGCCAGAACACCGCTCAACATACCTGGTTACTTCACCTACCGCCAGGATGAGGTCTCGCCGGCAGGCGCCGCATACCGGGGACTTGCTGTCCTAGTGAAGAGGACAGTGGTGCATCAACCCGTCGACCCGGTGAAGCTGGACACCCTCTACGCTCTCGGCGTCGACATCTCAGTCAACGGTAGGGAGATGCGCCTCTACGCGGCCTATCGACCCCCTGGAACTACCAACTTCAGGGCCAGTGAGATCCGGAAGCTTCTTCTTCCCTCAACACCGACCATCGTTGCGGGAGACCTGAACGCCAAGCACCCGGCCTGGCACTGCGCTAGCAGCGACCGTCCGGGAGACCAACTTGTGCTCGATGCCAGCACGTATGGCTACGAGGTCTGCGGCCCTCGCGAGCCCACCAGGATGGGCGCGAGGGGCCAGTCCGACAACGTGCTGGACATCGTAGTGCACAAGGGCCTAACATCGCCTCCAACACAGGAAGTCCTCCCGGACCTACCATCGGATCACCGACCGGTGCTCTTGGTGTTCAGGGAACCTGCAACAACAACCCAACCAACAAGGCCACGTAGGAAAATCGACTGGGACAAGTTCGCCGAAGAACTCCAGGGCTTTAAGAGCCCAACCATCCTCGGCACTCCCAGGGAAGTCGAAGCAGCCGCCGAAAATATCACCCGGGCCATCCAGGCCGCGCTGCGATCCTCGACAAGCATTAAGCCGTGTAGCGAGCGGAGAGACCATCTCTCTGCAAAGTTGCGGCGAATGCTCGAGGAGAAGCGCGCGGCCAAGAAGACCTGGGCCAGGACCCGCCATCCTGGGGACAAAACCCGGTACAGCGCCTGCACCAACCGCTTTAAGGCCGCACTATGGGAGCACAGAGGGGACGAGTGGGAGGACCACCTCCTCAACATCGAAGATGACGTACCATCCCTCCACCGTCTCTGCAGACAGCTGTCTGCAGAACCCAACCCCACTCGCCCTCTGTTCGGACAGGACAGCCAACTGCGGTACAAGGCGCAAGATCGCGCCGAGATCATCGCGCGCAGCCTCGAACAGCAGTTCACTCCCCACGAAGACCAAGACATCCGGCACACACGGGAGGTAGAAGAAGCGGTCAGAGTCTACCTCTCGACCCCTCTGGACCAGCCAGAAAGTGAACTGCTGGTGACCCCGAAAGAGGTAGCCGCGGCGATCAAAAAGACCAACCCCAGGAAGGCACCAGGCGAAGACGGCATAACCAACGCTGCGCTGCAGAGGCTTCCCAGGAAGACACTGGTGGCAGCAACACAGCTGTTCAACGGCATCCTGTGTTGTTTCTTCTTCTCATATAGAAACCTCGTAAAGATAGCTAAAATAAATTACATAGCCGTGAGATGTTATTTTCTTATAACATTGCTTAAAATATATCTTGTCTGTATACACATTTAGACCTGAACACAAATTTATGATTGTATATTTATATATAATTGATAGTTACTTTGTATATAGTATATTTGCTAATATACATAATCATTAGTTTTTACTCTTACATAATTATATCCTTACCTTAATCCAACAAGCTCATAAATACACCTATTTTTATTTAAGAAAGCCTAAGTTCCACTTTGAGATCTTATCAAATTTACTAACATCCTTGGTAAGTTAAGTAAACTCGCAACAATCGGCAAAATTGGCGCTATGCCAGGGCACAGGTAATAAGAGGGTTAGTTCACTAGTGAATTGAAATAAAAGGTAAAAGTAATAATAATTGCAGACCACGTAAGTTAGTTAGAGATTTTCTATCTTCTTTCATTATTCGTACATTCAATTTGTAATTTACTTTACTTATTTCAGATTGTGAAGCAAAGTCACTGTTTCTGCGCGCCACACCTTTGCCCGCGCGTAAAATATGTTTTGTTGTATCCCTCAGGAACCAGACCGATTTTTGGGATACAAAGTAAGCCTATGTCCATGAGGTGAGGAAAGAGGAAAGGGGGGAAATTGGGCCTCCGGCACTTTCACTCACCGAACGAAACGCAGTAGTAAGGGTAGTACTTCCCCGGACGATCCGGTCCATTCATGCTGAAACCAGCGTGGATCTACTACCGTTTACTCCACCGGTACCGAATCTATCTTGATAACCATTTTCATAGATATCGGTTCAGGCGTTTAGGGGCTGAGTGGTAACAAACACACATACACACACACAAACTTTCTCAATTATAATAGAATTTTAAAGCAAAGTGACTGTGTTTTTATATGTTTCTTTAGTAAATTTAAAAGCATGCAAAAAATTTTGATATGGTTTCTCTATCGTTTAGAAAATTTCATTCGAAAGGTTTTGCATACATGCATGTTCCTTATCTTCTTTTCGAATGGTTATTTGCCAACGTAGTGTCACGATTTGTTCAGGTCGCCCATAATATACATGCAACATGCCTAAAGTACAGGAGAGTCGAGAATCTGAACGATTTGTTTGAAAAAACATATTTGTAGCTACTAAGTAGGTCGTACCAGTAGTACAGATCAGTTTATTTTATATATCCAAAATATACTAAACGGAAAACAATAATTTATTTTGTGTTATTTTTATTAGTTGCCAATTTTATTCTTAATCATCACACATGTTTAAAAACTGCCTGAACGGTTAAACTGTATATAAACTATCTCTCTAAAGTGATATTGGGTTTGAAAAATTCTCAAAATTAACTTGAACTATGGTATTGCGTCCGGTAAGCAACGGGTTCTCTTTTTGTTCCATAGAACCTAACATGCGGCTCTTATTAAATTTTATGTACGTTAGAATCAACGTCATCTGATCTCAAAGTTAACTCTGTCCCTACGGAGCCAGAGTATTTCTACCTTTTTCGAGCTTTTCTGTTTTAGTAATTCCCTAAGCTATACGGTCTTTGAGTGCTTGATACGCGTATATGTACGTGTTTGCAGTTTTCTAGTTTTCGGATATGAAGATCCCACAAGAATTGTTCTTGCTGCCAAACGCTTCACAGTCACATAATAAATTAAGCATTTTTTGTCACAAAAATTGTAATCGAAAACTTAAATGATGTGAATTTTTTAGGACAATTGTCATAATGGCGTAAATTGCTACAAGGATTGTTACACGGACATTTCTCTTCATAAATACCTTTTCAATTGAAGACGTTTTGCTGCCATTTTACATTAGCCTTTTAAATTATCGCTCCATCTATCGGTGAGGTACAAAATACACAAATATACAGGATCTATAAAATAACCGAGAAGTTAATAGCTATTTCATTCACTGAGTCACTTTACCTATTCAAGCTAAGTGACAAACATATTAAATGTATTCAAAAACATAGCCCTGCCCTATATAGAATGATGTCATAATTCTGTTGGTGACGAAATAAATAGATTTGTGTCTATAATAAACAACTTTATTCCGTACTATTTTGTTAAAACTAACATCATCATCATCCACAGCCTGAATCTTCCCACTGTTGGATATAGGGCCTCTCTCTGTTTGTGCAAGACTCCACGTTCTTGTGCCAGTCTCTTCTATATTCGATCTATGACGGCTGTGATATCATCCACCCATCTCGCTGTTAGACGGCCGACACATAAACCTGGTAAACGTGCTAGTAAAATAATATTGCACAATATCTGATGTATCCTATTAATATTATAAATGCAAAAGTTTGTATGTATGTGTGTGTTTAGATGAAAATTGGTATGTAGATAGAATCAGAGACGGACATAGGGTACTTTTTATCCCGAAAATCGGTCCGGTGCGGTGCCCGAGGGAGACAAAACTTATTTTACATGCCTGCGAAGCCGTGGGGCGCAGCTAGCAGCTTAACTATATGACACCGTGTTACAGACTACCAAGCAAAGGTCTCAGGTTCAAGACTCATCAGGAAAAATATTGAGTCTTCTATCCAAAAATTATCAGTTTTATTAATTGACAATAGTCAATAGGCTTGCTCTTTGTTACCTTAGATACTTGTTATACAATACAAACTCCTGTCTTTGCATTGCAGCAGAAGATATCATCAGACTGGTAAAATTATGATTAAAAACAGCTACAAATCATAAGATATAGTTACAATAACGATAGTGTATTATTGCCTGTGTTTCTTTGTATGCTACTTAAAATTGTAACTTACAAAAAAATAACCTGACGATTAAAAAGAGTGGCTTGAGTTTCTTGCCAGTTCTTCAGTTGTGGCCCTACCCTTAGCTGAAATTATGTAATTTTATCGATTATAAAAGTGTTCATTTAAATAACCCAAATGAATAATATCTTTGACTTTGACTGTAATATCAAATTTATTATCAACATCCACAACCTCAAGTTACCCATTGCTGGGCTTACGGATTCTTTTAATTTTGTTCCAACGTTTATGCTCTTGTGCCAATGCTCTTTCATGTTTTACTCTGAATAGTTGTGATATAGAAAGAAAGAAACAAGAAAGAAAAATTATTTATTGTCAGTTACGCAGTGGAATGACAATAACAATTACATTCTTAGATCTAACTTAAAAACATACACCCTGCGCGGCCGCTTGCGACAACAAGGTCAGCACTCAGCTTTGTGCTGGTCTTGGAAATGGCCACTACACAGCGCTGATCTTCCGTGCTGGACTCAGGCGACGCACGCAGCGAAAATAAAAAAATATATTATAACCCATCTTAATATTGATTAGTTGAAAGAGGAGGCACTGGAGGAGAGAAAAAGGTTTAACAGCAACTGCTCTGCGATGCTTTTAGATGATAATGACATTTTATAAGCATACACAAATTGATACGCAAAAACACCCAGGATTACGTTACATAATATCAAAAGAATAACTAAACCACAGCCATAAATATCCATTATCAGAAACGAAAATTAATAATATTCTCAAAAGCAGTACCTTTGAGAATTACACCAGGATGAAATGGGAATTTCCCAATACGAACCATTTCGAATTTTATTTCAGTACCAATTTCCGTGTCATATTAAACGAAAAGTATCCATTTTTGTAAAAACCTCAACGCTAAATTAAATTATTTTTCTTCTCAAATTGCTTTTGTAAAACCAGTATTGGGTATATTTTTCTTATTGGTATTTACTGCCTGTTCTACAACAAAGACGTTTTTAAGCCCTGTGTTTACAAAGCCGGCTATATTTTATTTTGGTGTTTTATTTAGGTTGGTAAGTTAGAATTTGCACAACAATACATTTGTGGACTGTGATAAATTTATCTTGAGTGTATATTTTTTGCCTGCCAAACCCAACTATTTAAATCAGTTCGATCAGGTGTTTTTTAAATGTTATGTCATCAGTCTTTAGTGATTCAGAATGGTCTTTAATCATCATCTTCTTCTTCTAAGACGTCCACTGCTGAATATAAACCTCACCCATGAATTTCCCAAAAAAGTCGATCATAATCAGAACCGCAAATTTCATTGCACCTTCCTTCATCAGGTGGGAGTTCACTCTTACTTACAAACCACTAGAGATATTTCAAAAAAGCTCACACGTACACACCATCCAAATTTTTCTAGGCGACTACATGAGACACTACAAAAACGGAGTTGATAGATTTTTGCAAGGCCGAAAATGTTCGATTGATCCTTTTGATTTTGCAATCAGTCTTAACGTAAGGTAAATGCTTACCATATAGACTGTTCCCACTTTAGTTGTGTACTAAAACAACAGGCTCGCAATTACACTACATAGCGTAAAAAATATACAGTCGCTAAAATAAAGAACAAATGTCCCTCCCTAACAGTGTTACCTACTTACATACGTCCATGCGACTTGAACTGAATTTCAAGCAGTTGGGACACCTATAGGGATATTTATGTCGCTTTAAACGAAATGTGTTATTTTTAGAAAGACGAATCGACCGAAGAAGTATTACTTACCCACTCATAGAACATTCGCTTTTAGTATAAGTAACTTAACTATTTGCCGAATGACAACGCCGGAGATTCATAACCCTCATAATCACTATAAAATGAATCCGCTTTCTTTTTCCATTAATCTCTTCAAATTAACTCTTTTCACGATCAGCTACTGGTTGATTGTGTTTATGTGTTTCTGAAATGCTTACAGAATACCACCACATAACAAACAGGTGAGCCGTAATAAGTTAAAAAAAACTAAAAAAAAATTCCAAGAGATAGTTGGAAGAAGCGTGCTCGTCTGAAACTGGAATGGGGTGACACCTTCAACAAAAGCCTTGATGCAAAACAGAAAATAGGGAAGACTTGACCTAAGTTCTTCTACAATTATACACTGAAATAGGCTGGTCAGCTTTATCGTATGCTATGTAACTGATCTGAGTCACCGGATGATAAAAAGTACAGCAGTTAAAACTAGCAGTATATAGACAAAATTTCAAAATACGGCTAAAACATTTTTCTGAAAGATTCTTTTATCAAGGAACAAAGTAAATATTTGCGATCTACAAATAAATGTGCTGAGTATTAGCCAATGTTGCCGTAATTTCATTGTTTAACCACGATTCAGTCAATGTCTACTCTGCAAGTACAGCTAATTGAGTTTCAACTTTGGGGTTCACCCTAAGCAAGCAATTGTTGGCGTAATGAAGGAAAAAACGCAAAGCAATGTGATTTTAAAAGATCTGAGAAATCAATTTGAAATGAATTGGGATGTTCAGCTTGAAATACTTACGAGCATATAACTATTGTTGTATTGGCCTACCAAAATGTTTTTACTCTGATGATGATTGTTCAAAGTTTTATAATATTGTTTGAATGAAATAGTTCAGTGTCACATGGTACCAATTACCATTGACCTAACTACCACACACAGGTCTGAGGTTAGACCTCCAGGTCGAGTGAAATTGTATTGGGTTTTTTTTGTCGACATTTTTAATATTAACTCTAAATCTAGAACTTCTGAATATTAGCCTAAACTACACTCTGTCTGATGGTAAACAGTCAAGTTCTAAGAATGGCACTATCTCAGAAGCTATCATGTCAAACTGACAAACTGGCATTGTGGTCGTCAAGTGATTTCAATATTTTTCAATTTAACTTAAATATATTTTTTGTCCTATTTTTACAAATTCCATATACGTACGAGTATACTAACATAGACACAGTATTCACAAGTGCATTAGCTTACGGCTAATCCATGTAAAGCCGTTCAACGTGTATTAAATATTACAATTTTTGTACAAGATCTGGTCTCAGAATATGTTGAAGTGTATATTCCCTAATTACATATTAACCTACCAAAATGACTCTGTCTGAAGCAGTAAGCAGGATCCAGAATTGGCCACCATTTCAAAAGCCATCGTCTTAAGCTACTGGCATGGTGACATGCTGGCTGGCATGGCCTATGGCGGAGATAATTTTTCTCATCAAGCCTAAAAGACCCAGGACCAAAACTAGATGGAAAAAATGCCAGGTTTTTATTAAGCGACATTATTATTTATAATTTACCCAGTCTTGACAAACGCCGGTATTTTGTTCAAATGCTGATGATATTTTGTTGATATATCGTGTGTTTTTACCTGAAAGCAAACAAAATGTTAGTTAAATGGCCTGTACGAGTAAGAAAGGGATTTAAAGATATTATTACTGTCGCTTTTGTGTACTTATTTAGTAATTTGTTACTTTAGACTTTATTTTTATAGAGATGGTGAAGGGGGAGTTCTGATTATTCTAGAAATGTTATACATGTTAGGCATTCGTACCTCGTTGCACTTACTGATCGGTAAACGATCAGCAAGTTAAATTAATCAAGAGTACGGCTGGCCCATGGATGGGTGACCACATAGTAGTATTTGATCTGAATCTCTCAGTGCTTCGAGGAGCACGTTGAAAGTCGGTCTCGGCTGATGCCATGTTGATAACAGTCGTTAGTATGTATTATTTTATTGTATAACTTTTTGCACAAGAAACACTATAGAGAATCGGGTTTAATCAAAGGCTTTCTTTACCAGCCAATTTTGGGCGATGTAAAACATCCGACGCTAATAATATACGACGTTCAAGTTATATACATATGCTTCGCTATAACGATAGAAGAGTATTAGTCACTTTCCGACGCAAAAATGCATGCCCTTTTAGGCCTAAAACTTAATGTCAACCCTTTCAGTCCGTGGGCGTCATACAAAGTGACTTATGTTAATTATGCAGAGACAATTACATCAAGCCTTTTTAAGGCTCGTCACGTATAAGGAAGCTTAAAGCTGAACGTGGGCGTAACATCTCTACCAGACCCTTTAAGGAAAACGTCGTATATGTGTACGCTTGCTTATTGAATAAATATATACATATATGTTTTTCAGAAGGGATAGGCAGAGGTATAAACATGTAATAAACATCAAGCCTGTTGTTATTACATGTTTCAGATTTTAATACTAAGAATTTCTTGACATAAAAGCTAATATCACTTTTACCCAACCTTATTTTCATAAAATGTTTACGGTAGTCAGCGGCTTCGCGGTGGCATCGATCAGCGACAGTTACCACTTACCTTTAGGTGAGCTTTTTGCCCATCTGCCACTATCGGCAATAAAAAAAGTTTTATTTGTAAACAAAAGCCTGATATTACACGACACAAGCTATACATTATGGACCTATAAACACATATATTGTATGAAGGTATTTCATCAAATTACTTACCACTCACAGAGCTTTTAGTTAGATTGGTATAACAAGCGTTGCTAGGCGAAAACAGCTAAAATTGTCAACAGAAGTGGAAGGAATCTTGTAAATCATATTATTTTATTTTTAGGCAGGCGTAAGTGTCTAAAAAGGAAAAAGCAAGCCTTTCGTATCAATATATTGTTCGTCTCTCTGCATATGAGAATCTTTTCTAAGAAACCATGAAAATTTATGAAGGTTCTTTACAAATTATTCTTAATAATTTTGAAGGTACTACCTTGATACACAAACTGTATACAATATACAAGTTTGTACATAAGTCTTAGTGTGCGAATCATACTTGCTTGCCCAGTTGTTTTTATACAAATCTAATCTAATATAATATAAAATTCTCGTGTCACGGTGTACGTTATTGAACTCCTCCGAAACGTCTCGACCGATTTTCGTGAAATTTTGTATGCATATCGGCTAGGTTTGAGAAACGGACAATATCTCTTTTTCATCCCCCTAAATGTTAAGGGTGGTCTGAATGAAAAGGGATGAAAACGATTGTATGAAACTTATTCATAGTTTTGAAATTTTGTTTTGGAATACTTCTAATTTTTTTTTTAATTGGGGTGGATTTAGAGGGACGGAATTAGGTATGAAATATTATTTTGAAGTTAGCGAGGGAGGGAGGGTGAAAGTGAAGTGAGAGGTAGGGAAGAAGAAGTGAGAGGAAGTGCGGAGGAAGTGAGGGGAAAGTGAGGGGGTAGTGAGGGGAAAATGAGAGAAAGATCAGAAGGAACGGAGTGGGAAGTATGGAGCAAGGTAGGGGAAGGGAGATGTAAGTGAGAGGTAAGCAAGGGGGAAATGAGGGAGAAGCCAGGGAAAGGGAGAGTGAAATGATGAGGAAAGGAGAGAGGAGGTAGGGGGAGGGGGGAGGGAGAGAAGAAGCGGAATGGGAGGAGTAGAGAAGAAGGGAGAGGGGAATAGGGGAAAGTAGTGAAAAGTTTCGCTACCAGCCGTCTCCAATACAATAATAGTCACAACGCCAAAAAATAGTAAATAAGAAAACACAAGATAAAAAAGATAATACCTAATCTATAACAACAACAAACGATATTTTAAGAAAATAAATAATTCTTCCATGATAATAAACTGAATTTATAAAAGTACGTGTCAACAATCGAGGCAAAATAATGTCCTTTTAAAAGCACAAAATCAGCATCAACAAAACGGTCCTATAAAAAGGAAGCTCGAGAATAATAAATTAAACATACTTGAAACAAACGCCAATGTTAATCTTTCGCTTAAAAAACTGTATCAAATAAAATAGTAAAATTAAATTGATATTCAACCTTAATTTGTTAAGCGTATGGTTGAAATTTCATTGTTTTATTCGAGTTAATATTTTACATGCATACAGTAGACTCAGAGGCTCAAGAAAGTTTTAAGCTTCTTATAAGGGACGTACTTACTATTTATATTTCAGAAGGAAACAAACATTAGGTATTAAGTTTTAATAGTATGTATATAATAATAATAATAATAATCATTTATTCCAGTTGCAAGACTCATTTTGTTAGTGATACATACAATCTTATCCTATGTTAGTAATTGACAATCACACAGTTATAAAATAGGTACAGTACTGTTGGCAAATCAAAATCACGGCTGCACTCCATGAGAGACAGCACAGCAGTGACCGATGTATCGACAGTCCTACCTACTCGCAATCATAGCCAGTATGCTGTTTGAACCAGCCCGCACCCTGCGAACCAGAGATGCACGACGTTTGCGCATTATGGTAGCGAAACAATCTACTCTCGCCTCCGCGAACATCCCGGACGCAGTGCAGAAGCGGTGTAGTCCCAACAGCACTCTGAACGCGTTATTGAATTGGATACGGAGGGAATTGTAAGCTTTTTGAGTATATCTAGCCCACACATATATCCAGTCTAGAATAGTAGTGTTTAAAAAGTCAAATGAAATGAAAATGAAATGAAATTCTTTATTTGTAAACATAGGTAATGCATGGGATGTACAATAGTTTCTTTATAAAGCGTGTCCATCTATGTTTTGCATTGAGGCATACAAATTAGGTAGTCAAATTTAATATTCTAATAGTTTATAAATGTAGATAAAACATAAGTCACATTGCAAGTTTAATAAGTCTAAACATAACAAATAAAAGTTAAATAGATCAAATTTACTAGGTATAATTTGGTATTAATAAATTAAATGGATATAAAATGATAATTATGATTTATGGATATATTAATTATGTTGTGTAATAAATCGGACGTAAAAGGTCTAACATCTTTCATTTAAATAGTCATTAATTGTGTAATAGCATTTTAAAACTAAAAATTTGTTAAGAGTTTTTTTAAATACATCTAAATTTTCTATGTCTGTTAAAGTTTTTGGTAGTTTATTATAAATTTTGGGTGCCATACCTAGAAGATTTTTACTATAGACAGATTTTTTGTGACGGCTTATGCATATTTTATTATTGTGTCGTGTGCTTTTTCTGTGGCTGTATATGTGTGAATTTGTTTTTACATAATTAGCTACTTCATATATATAAAGACATGGAAGTGTCAGCAGTTCAAGTTTTTGAAAATATGGCTTGCAGCTTTCTGTGCTTTGTATGCCACATATTGCCCTTATACATTTTTTCTGTGCTTTGAACGCCATTTCTCTGTAAGATGAGTTTCCCCAAAATATTAGTCCATAGCGTAAGGTCGATGAGACATACCCGTGATAAGCTGTTACTACAGTTGTCTGATTTGCAATTTTTGCTAAATTATAGAGAGCGTAGGAATACTGGCAAAGTTTTTTGCATATCATTTCAACATGAGTTTTCCAGTTCATGCTTTTATCAATCCATACACCTAAAAATTTAGTGCAATTAGTCTCTTTAATAATTTTATCATCATGGCGAACATCTGGTTTTTTATTGTTTGTCTTTTGTTCAAATAAAATGTAATTAGTTTTGTCTAGGTTTATTTTTAAGTTGTTTTCTGTTAGCCATGTTATTATATTCTTTAGATCGTCATTTATTTCCTTTTCAAGGGTATCGTCATTTTTACTTTTAAATAATACAGTACTATCGTCGGCAAACAAGATCATTGGATTATTAATAATTTTTGGCATGTCATTAATATAAATGTTAAATAATAATGGTCCTAGAACACTGCCCTGTGGTACCCCAAATAAGCATTTTCGGTGTTTAGAAGTATAAATTATTTCTGTTTTTGCATAGGGACAGATCTTAGTGATGCGTGTAAATTGCTCACGATTAGATAGATATGATTTAATAAGTGCAAGAACATTACCTCTGATGCCACATTTTTCTAATTTGTCCAAAAGTATTTTATGGCTAACATGATCGAATGCCTTCGACATATCCATGAATAATGCAACTACAGGAATTCTATTATCAACGTTAGTCAAAACGTGCTCAACAAGAGCATATATGGCGGAATTAATGTTTTTATTTTTTCTAAAACCATATTGATTGCTAATTAAGGTTTTGTTAGTCTCCAAAAAGGAATATATACTTCTATGTAGTACTTTTTCAATTATTTTAGAGAATATAGGGACAAGCGCAATAGGTCTGTAATTACTGGGATCAGTTCTGTCACCCTTTTTGTACAAGGGTTTAATTACAGATATTTTCAATTTATCTGGAAATATTCCCTTTTCAATGCAATTATTAATGATGAAACTAAGTATTGGTGCAATGATGGAAGATGTCGCTTTAATCACCTTTGTAGTAATGTCATCATATCCAGCACTATTGGTATTTTTAAGAGAATTGATTATTTTAATTATGTCAAAGGTAATCGTAGGTGTCATAAATATAGAATTATAATTATTAATGTTAAATGTCAATTTATTATTATAATTAATGTCACTTAGAGATTCAATTTGATTTATAAAATATTCGTTAAATGATTCAGCTATTTGTTCTGGATTGTTAATTATTTCGTCGTTTATGACTATACTATCTATGCCTTCTTTCGGAAAGTTAGTTTTCTGGTTATTTATTATACTCCACGTAGCTTTGCTTTTGTTTTCAGAAATATTTATGTAATGATTGTTTTGTGCTTTTTGTGTCTGTTTGATTATGTGTTTCAATCTGTTCGTGTAAGTTTTAAGTTTACTTTTATTTTCTTTGTTGGGTAACTTTCGATATTCCCATAACATATCTCTTTTGCGCTTACAACATTTTTTAAGTCCTACAACGGGACTTAAAAAATCCACTTAGGCTTTTTAACTACTGAAACTTTTATTTTGTAGATTGGAAAGCAAAGGTCATAGAATAGTTTAAATATTTCATGAAACTCATTAAATGCATCGTTAGGGTCAGAGCACTTATAAACATCTTGAAACTTTAGATTTAGTAGGGACTTCCTAAATTTTGTAATATTTTCGTCACTATAGTCGCGTTTGTAAATGAACCAATGTGTGAATATACAACTTTTCTTGACTCGGCATTTCAATAGTTGCGCGGTATGGTCTGAAATTGCTAACTCTTTGACTTCGCACCTGCTTCCTCTAATGTTGTGAATTATATTATCAATACAGGTCCCACTGCATAGTCGTGTTGGTGAACGGGTACCCAATATCAGATTATAGCTACGCAGTATATTTTGAAAAGTATTAGATATTTTACTATTTTTACAAATATCTATGTTAAAATCGCCATTTAAGACAACCTTACTATTACGTTTCAAACATATATCTTTTAACATCATATCTAAATTTTCAAAAAACGTAGAAACTGTATCGTTGTTATTATTTGGCGGTCTGTAGATACAAATAACGGTGATAGGGTGAGAGGAAAGTTTAATTGCACAACATTCTATTACATGAGCTATGGCCCATTTTTTGACGTCGACGATCTCGAATTTATGTGTGTTTTTTATTAAAATGCATGAACCTCCGTTTCTATCACGCCTAGAATAGGAAGTTGCTAGCGTGTAATTAGTAATGCTTAAATGTTGTTGGTCACCCTTTTTCATGTTGTGTTCTGTTATACATATGATATCAATTGACTTACCTTCTTCAAAGAGTTCATTTAGATGTATACCTAGTAGATCCGATTTATTTATTAGACCATTGATATTTTGGTGCAGTACATAAATATGGCTATACACGAAAAAAATCACAGTTGTTAGGGCTATTGTCACTATGCTTATTGTTTATAGACATTTCTTTTACCTGATCATCAAGCAAATCTAAATCATATTGTATATTAAGTAAAATTTGGCTGTGTATATTTTTTATACCGTAATTAGTTACTTTTCCAGTAACATAGGAGAACATATCAAGCGTCAAATCTCGGTTGCTATCAAAAAAGTATGCGTACTTATATTTTTGCAAGTCTGTATACAAAAGACTATTAAATATTTCTACTTTATAATTATAAATTGGTGCACCTGTAACGTATGTGGGGGTACAGATAATTAAATTAGTATGAGTTATTTTGTGTAGCGATGTTCTAATCGCATTTATAATATTTAAACTGTCTCTCTCCCGGTTTATGTGATTTTCATCTATAAAAAGTATACAATAGTCATATATGGTAAAGTCTACAAGTTTATGTTCAACATTGCTTAAAAGCTCTTCTATTGTGCTGTTGGTCTTGACGTAGTGACAGTAGTAGAAGTAGTCTGAGTATAGTTCTTCAATTGTAGATAAAGATCCTTTAGTTTTCTTGCTACTCAGAATGCACAGTTTATTCTTTTGTTTTCGTTTCTTAACGTTAACGTTATTAGTCAGTACATTATTATTTTCATGTAGTGTTTTTTTATTTAAAGATAGGTCAGTAGATATTTTCGTCTGGTTGTTTGGTGTATAGTTGATGTAGGTTTGGGTCTCTTTGTTGTGAACGATGGGTGTGCTTCCTAGATGCTTGATTTGCACAGACGGCATGAAGCTTGTGTTTCGAGCAGCTCTGTCTTTAGGTGATACTTCAATGACAGGGCTACTGCATGTGGCTTTTGTAATTATCACTTTATCTTGTGTTACTATAGAGGGTTTAGTTTGCTCCAGAGGTAGGTTTACAGGAGAAGTATGAAAGCTATTTGTAAGACGACGGCGTACATTTTTATTACTGCTGGATGCCATATTTTTTCTCAATGTCGTTACAGGGCTACTGCATACTTGTTTCAATAAATTCACTTCATGAGTCATCTTTGTCACTTTCTCCTTTAAGTCAATATTTTCTAAAATTATATTGTCAAGCTCATTCTGTGTACTTTCTAATTGTTTTCTTAATAGTGTTATTTCTGATTTTAACTCCAGTATGTATGTGGTATTTATATTAGTAGAAAAATCTAAGCTTTTTCCTAGAATATCTTCGCATGACATTGAGCTTGTAGAAACATTTAATGATTCCATGGAAGTTGATTTGGGTATTTGACGTCTACGAAGTGTAACGTTATTTCGGCTTTCCATGGTTTTGTCTGATGCGTGTTTGTGTAAATTGATTTGGTTGCAGTTTTTTTAATTCACTATCACTTGCAAGTGACCTCAAATTTAAAAGCGCTGGAATGCACCGGTAGGTGTTCGGGTTACTTTGGCCCTAATGCTAAGAGTCGACGGTTCGCATGAGCTGGAACGCGACTTTGTTCAATGCTCTTATGTTGGTAGCAACACTAGGTCAATTGAAGTAATGCCAAGTTATTGGCAGAAACAATACTAACTTGCTTAATAAATATGCCTAAGGTCTCCAATTTACTTTCCAAGCACAGTGATTTTAGAGAGAAGCATAAATTCTGTAGATGTCAAACAGTGAACGTCGCGTTGTCAGGTTGATAAAAATGATTTAAATCAAACTGGGATAGATGTACGGATTACCATGCAGAGGTCGTGGGTTTGATCCCCAGGTCAGGTAAACTGATATTGGGTTTTCTGTCCAGAAATTCTCAGTATTAACCCGGAGTCTGAAATTGTGCCCGATGACAACAGGCTCGCCCCCTGCTACAAAATAAAAATGGCGAAAAGTGGGTGGTTAAACACCTCAGATTGTGATCTGCCTTATCTGACCTGACGCTGGCACTATTGTTGGTGTCGAGTCAATCATGAGCTTAATTCGATGGTCGTTAGAGTTGTTGTACAAAGACCTACCCCTTCGGGGATAAAAGGCGTAAAGGTATGTATGTATAGGATACAAAACCAGAGAGTTGCTTCATGCTTCTTAATGTTGCAAAAGGTGCAAGACAAATATGAGTTCTGTATAACATAACATTGACTCAACTATATTAAGAGGCAGGAAGCAAAGAGATGCGTGCTGCCATTCAATACCCGACCTTCCCATACAAAAGGAACACATGTAGAAATAAACTAATAAATATCAGTTCTGTACGGTACGACATACAATCGGGCCGACATGTGTTACCCGTTCAAGCAATCTTAGAAGTTATTACTTCTTTGATCGTTCAAACACGACAGTCATGTATATTGAAAGATAGCAAAATGAGCGACTGAAAACTTGTGTGATCCATAAATAATAATAATAATATACCACCACATTTACACAGCGCCATCTAGTTCCAAATTAAGCAATTATATTTGCTTGTGTTATGGGTACTAAACAACTGATATACTACTAATATACATTTTTTTTTTGTAAATACATACATATTATAGACTAGCTGTTGCCCGCGACTTCGTTCGCGTGAGAATTCAGATGGGTGCCTCTATGAGAATATTGCGTGCCTGATTTTATGGCAATCGTACATTGTATCAGTATCATCCGTCTCTATGGCGAATCCAGTTTAAACCCGCTACCGCTAAAACTGACAAACCACTTTCACACAAACTTGCGACTCTTATTTGCCCATTTAATAAGGGTGGTTTCTGAATATTAAAAAAAGAGTATTTTCTAGTAATTTGGTAATCCTACTATAAAAACTATAGAAGTTTCATACAAACTTTGCCACCCCTTTATACCCCCTTAGGGGATGGATTTCGCAAAATTCCTAGCACTTGTTGTTTCTGAGATTTTTCTGAGATAAGTGAGTGAGTGACCTTTTGGGCTTCGCTCGCGTGAATGTCGTTTTTTCCAATAGACATTTTTATATTGTTTAAATACTGTTTTTCATACTATTTTTTATCTCCCCCTCACTTCCCTCTCACTTCCCCTCACTCTCCCGTTACTTCTCCGTCACTTTCCTCTCACTTCCCCTCACTTCTCCCTCACTTCTCCCTGGCTTTCCCCTTACTTCCCTCTGACTTCTCCCTGACTTTCCCTTCACTTCTCCCGCATTTCCCCCACACTTCCTCTTAACTTCCCCCTCACTTCCCCAAAACTTTCCTCTCACTTACCCATCACTTCACTCTCACTTTCCCCTCCCTTCCTCCTTCTCCTTAGTTCCTCCTTTTCCTCCCTCCCCCTCCCTGTAAATTTCGAATCGCTAGCTTCAAAAGCTAAAGATCTTTGTATAGAATATTTCATCCCTAATTTCACCCCTCTAAATCCACCCCTGTTAAAATAAAATCATAAGGATATTTTTTATTTAAATAGAAGTATTCCAAAATAAAATTTCAAAACTGTAAGTTAAAAAATGAAGAAGATTCATATAATCGATTACATCCCTTTTCACACACTTAGGAATTAAAATACCCTTTTTGAGTACAACCTCTAGACATTTAGACAAACACACCCTCCAAATTTCAAGTCACTACGACCAGCAGTTTAGGCTGTGCGTTGTCTGTTAGTCAGTCAGTCAGTCAGGACAAAGCCTTATATAATATGTATGGGTGTATGGATGTATGGATTAGACGTATAGCCATCGGGGATCAAAGCATACAGGCTGCTAGGAATGCTAACACGTGATGAGCCACATAAAGCTGACCGTGCGAAAAACAGCTAATACTTAGATCCACGCCCACTACTTTTAGTTGTGTCTGACCTTGGGCTTTATTAATTGTCATCACGAAACATAGGCTCACCGGAAACTGGACTCATTTAAAACTAAACGGAAGATTGTTTAGAATGAGCGGAATCCGAAAAATAAAAACGCTATCAGCTATTCCGTAACCTGTTAAAGTCTCTGTTTCTATCAGATTTCGTAGTAAATTAACAAATGTTCGACGTGATTCTTTAAATTGGCATAACTTTTTTATTTATGAACCGATTGACATAAAACAAACACTAAATGTTAAGTGAAGCTTACCACAATGTATTAGTGAAAACCATATCTAAATCGGATAAGCCGTTTCTGAGATTAGCGTGAACAAACGCACAGACAAACAGACACACAGACAAACAGACTAACAGACAAACAGACAAACAGACAAACAGACAAACAGACAAACAGACAAAAATTGTAACAATCATTGTTTTGGGTTCTATTTGCGTTGATAAAGGCCCCAATAATTTTTTTTCTCATATATCTTCCATGTACAGACAGCGATCGGTTACATTTTTATTATATGTATAGATAAATTACACCCAGACACAGAACAAACAATCATGCTCATCACACAAAGGTTTGTCCTGGGTGCGAATCCAACCCACGACCTCCGGCTTAGCAGTCAGGGTTACTAACCACTAGGCCAACAGGTCAGTCAAATAAAAGTTGATTGACAGATATCCATTAATTAGATTGTCACATACGCAATTTAAAGTTATTTATGGGTCTTATCTTGTCTTTGCCTATAAAGTCATTTTTTAAAGAAATTTCTTCTTATATACGTTCTTTGCTGTTTTTTAAAGGAGAACTTTATGATAGCCATCTTCTTCTTTTTCTTTAAATAATAGCAACTGAGCTGATGTGTGACATTTATTTTTGCTTGCTTCTAGTATATTGTGTAGAAAAGCAAGACAATCACCTTTGGCAAAAACAAAAGATTATAATGTATTTGTCATAAATGTCATAATCATCACTTGCGGCAGTGCGCATCTTTTGGCAGGCAATCTAAAGTCGAGCTCTCTGCCTTGATTCATACAGTAAATTATTTTATTTGAATTATCAAAGACATTAGAAATAATAAAGTATTGTTGCTGTGATTTACTTCAATTTATTTACTTGCGCTTAATATATTTTTTTAACCTAATATTTTTTTTACTATATTAAATCTCAAAATAACTAAAGCTATGTACAAATTTGTGAAGTAATATTTAAGCAGAATAACACTTGACTTCTGTAACACAAGTGATAATTTCATTTGTTGTCTATAAGTCGCTTACAACCTTTTAAAGTATCGATATAAGCTTAGATCGTTCGACCGTCACAATTTTCTCGGATATTACGAAACAAAATCCTATTAGGTACATTATTTTGTATTAGCCTTCAATACTGGATGAGGATTAAGTAATTTTACGAGTTTTGGCCTGAAATTGTCTTTAAGTAAGCTGAACTGAAACGATGTTTATTATACTTTTACAGACATGTAACGTAATGGATAGGAGACATGGGTAGGAGACAGAATGACTGTTGGAGCAGAAAAGTTCTAAAGTGGCGACCAGGAACTGCAAGACTCCTGGCTCATTGCCCTCATTCATCGGTAAACGATTAGCGGGTTAAGCAACAAAGAGTGCGGCTGGCTCAAGGATAGGTGACCGCATAATGGTGTTTAATCTAGGTGTCTCCTTGCTTCAGAGGGTAAAAAGTTGGTCTCTGCTGTTACCAAGTTGATAACAGTCGTTAAGTCAAGTCAGATGCCTCTCTTTAAACTATGGGCGACCCTAAAGAATGCTGACAATATACCACTAACTACTCGATATGAAGAAGACTGGAACACTAAACAGGATTCCAGGTAAGAAGCAGCAACTTCATCTGCCTATTACCTATCAGAAATAGTAAATCGATGACCTGGTAAAATAGTGGGTAATTGCTGTATGATGCTATCACAGGACTTTTTTTTATTGCCTAAAGTGGTAGACGAGCTAACAGCCCATCTGATAGTAAGTGGTAACTGTCGCTCTTGGACTTCTGCAATGCCAGGGGCTCTACAAAGCCGCTGCCTATCGTGATATTAATGCTCTCATTAAACCTCGTTTGAAGAAGTACATGTCATAGCGCTCGGGAAACACCGCAGCTAGTCAAACTGGTCAAAATATAAGTAGACATACAGGTTGGTTGGCTGTTATATGGTTGTCACAGTAACATCCAGTTTTACATAGAAAATTTAATAGGTATGCACTCATAATAATTCTTCAAAATGTTATGTCATCATTACTCCTTTCGTACTTTCCTTTGTTATTTCTGTGAAACGCAGTTCTACAATAACTAGCGTTTCACCCACGTTAAGTTACATCTTTGGTTCCTGCTCTGCTCCCGTGGGATGTAGCGTGATGTTACATAGTCTATAATCTTCCTAAGACCTGGGCTACCACACACAAAAATAAATATTCAAATCCAACTGATAGTTCCAGAGATAGACACGTTCAAACAAACAAACTCTTCCACTTTATGTATTAGTATATATTTCTGTGAAGTAAGCGCGGTCTACATTAATTATGCATCTGCCTTAAGTTCATGTTTGACTTCACCGTTGGTCTAGTGGTTAGTGTAACTGACTGCGACGCCGGGTGTCGTGGGTTCGATTCCCGCGGAAGGCAAATATTTGTGTGATGAACATTTGTATTTGTCTTCAGTCTGGGTGTTTCCTATGTATTCTAAGTATGTATTTACAAAAAAAAAGTATGAATATGTATTATATTTCAGTTACCTAGTACCCATAACACAAGCTCTGCTTAGCTTGGGACTAGATGACGGTGTGTGATAGTGTCCACATATTATTATATTATATTATATTATGTTCTCTCATATTTTCTAATGTGAAACGCATATTGTGGAAGAGCTTTTACGCTGGTAAATTTTGCAAGCACCTTGAATTCCTTATAGTAAAACATTGTGTGATGCGGTCTGGATATTAACATAGGAATCTATTGTTTTTTTATACACTTCTAAGGTGGCAATCAAGCATTCAGTTTGTCTGATGGTAAACAATTACCGTAGCTAGACACTGACAATATCTAAAGTTAAACTCGAGAATTGCCGCTCTTGTAAAAGAACGTTTCAGTCCATTAAGAATCCCATGATATAATCTTATGGAAAAACCTCGACGGAAAGTTCATTTCACAAAAATCATATAGAGTAAAGACATTTAATAGACAAATATAAAACAGACCTTACCACAGATATAGAAAAGTTTAATTTTCTTTATTCCAATGGTTGCTTACGCCTTTTCAATTTGCAGTATAGTTAAGCTTCGCATCAACAAATAGCAATAAATACCTAATAAATTTGAACTATTACGAGCTACAAAAAGGCTTTCCAATAGACTTTCGTTCGTCTTCAGAGGCAATAACATGGAAGTTGTGGTGCAAATGATAAGCGTATACTTTTTGTAGTATATTTGGCTTCAATGAAGTAGGAAGATGATTATTGTTTTGCTTAGATATATAAAATAATCCGAGCAAGTACCAATGTAATTTTTAAATCATGTGTACTTTCCAAGTTTATCTTGGATGTTTCTAACTGACGGTGAAGGAAAACATCGTGAGGAAACCTGGACTTTAAAGTCTGAAATTGCAAATCCTTGAGCTTGCTGCATAAATTCTAAAAATAAAATATAATGGAGAGTGTTCTGAAGAGCTCTTTGAATTAATCCCACCCTCTCCCTTTTTATCCAGAACGACACGTGCGGGACTAAAGTGCCACCCTTTCACAGTGGAATCTAAAGGGTCTCGAACCAAACGGTTCAGCACTTCATACTTTTGTTGCTCAATTAAAGCCTGGAACTCTTTGCCAGCGCATGTGTTCCCATCTAATTTTGATCCTGGGTCTTTTAACCGGGGCGTGAAAAAGCATCTCACTAAGCCGCCATAGTGGAGGCCACCATACCAGTAGTTTGGTCTTTTGGAATGGTGTCCGCCACTTCTGGATTCCACTTACTGCTTACCATCAGGCAGAGTGGAGTCACTTTGGTAGGCTAATATAAAAAAAAAACCTCATAGCCTACCAAGTAAAAAAAGTTAAGGTGGAGGTTTAACATATTATATTTGTTGCCAGTGCAAGAGTTCTAAAAATATTTTCAATAAAATAAAATATATACTATTATATAAAGCGAAAGAATTTGTTTTTATGTTTGAACACGCTAATCTCTGGAACGACTAGTCGGATTAAAAAAAATATTTTTGCGTATGATAGCCTATTTCTCGAAAAAGATTATAGGCTATATGTAACATCACGCTACTGGCAACGGCAGCAGAGCAGTAAGCAAAGACGCGGGTGAAACCCTGCCGTGGAAAGCTAGTATTTGATATAGCTGGTTTACGAATTAAGTTATCAAGTATGTATAATCCGAAAATCCAACTATTTTTTTATTTCTGACAGTAGCAGACGAGCAAATAGCCCATAGTAAGCGGTAAATGTCGCTTATGGACGTCTCAGAAACTCGAGCATTGTTCATTGCATTCATCAATTTCAAAGGTCGTCAATTTCAAGAAAATATCCATTCATAAATTAAAACATTGCAATACAGACAAATCCTGTGTTTTATTACTGTCTTGATATCGACCGCTGTGAGCTTACACTTAACCAATATCAGTCCCATTCCCATATCAATTTAATGACGTGTTCAAACCGTAGAAATAATGCGTTACCTCAGTATTATATCTTTTGATGTTCATCTACTACGTGATACGTATCAGAGTGAGGTGGATAAAATTGACAGATGATTGACTGGAAATGTAACCTACAAAGGGCCGATTAAATGTGTTCGCTGGCTTTTGGGATCTATATTATTATATCTAATTTTAAAAATTGTTATTGTATTCCAAATTCGATTCGATCACTTCGGTGTTTTTCTCCTATTACTTCTCCACCAAGAACACTTTTGTGTTGCCAGTATTGAACGACATAAAGTCCTTTCTATCAAAACAGCGTTAGCCCGATGATATCTGGTAACAAATTTTTCCATCTAGGATTGAAAATCTGACCTCATTTTGCACGACAACAATAACATCGATCTCTGAGCTTGACGCTATTATGCATACAAAATGCAATGGCTCGTTCTGAAGGCTATTTTGCGAAACATTTTTAAAGAAATATTATTAAAAATATTATGGAGGAAAATAACTTTATGTACCGTCAATGCCTTCAGGCAATATAGATAACTAGCTTTCTAGTGTCACATATATATTGTATGAAAATGAACAGCGCTACTAGTGTTTAGTCTGAGAACAAATTTATACCAACTGTCACCAGTGAGATAACCGCATTTTAACTCATGTCAGAAAACAATGCTAAAACCACTTCATGCAAAATGTACAAAGGCGGATTTAATGCTTAAAATGTTCTCTACCAGTCAACACAAGATGGTGCAGAGATATTGCCGCAAGGAATAAGAGAATGAACAAAAAGAAAAAACAATTGCCGAATTTTTTTGTAACAGTATGGCTTGCAAACCACTATTATACTATGACATAAGTCACTCGGAACAAAGGGTGGTGGGCAACCAATCGATGAAGACGGACGGCCGACCAAGGTGGTAAAAATTGAGGGAGGCTTATATCCAGCAGTGGACGTCTTTTAAACATAAAACTATTATTATTATTTATAAATAATCGTAATAGCCCATTTGTGAAGGCACCCGCTTCGTAAACATGAGGTCAGGGGTTCGTATCCGGGCAAGTACCAATGGGATTTTCAAATCATATGTACTTTTTAAGTTTATCCGGACATTACTGACTGACGGTGAAGGAAAACATCATGAAAGAACATGGACTTTTGAGGAAATTTGAAATCGCTAATCCGCCTTGAGCAAGCGTGGCGATCAATGCTCATACCTTCTCTGTATGAAAAGAGGCCTTTACCTGCAGTGGGATATAAATGAACAAATTGTGCCCGTATCCTGCTATTCTATACAAGTTTCATATCTTGCAGTTCTCTAAATGTTCATTGACTTTATGTGAAAACATAATATTATTTAGAAAGTGGAGTGAAATTCTGCATCATGAAATGAAAGTACGGGGTTAATTAAAATAACATGAAATTAGCATTCCTAAAACAAAACCCATATTTAACTAAGTTTATTTGCTTATTCACTACGTATCTGGAGTTTAGACAAAACTATTCTTATTACAACTAAATTAAGGTGCTTTTTACTTGGAATCTTTAAACAAAGCATTGTTAAGTCACTATCATTTAAATTTGGCAAAGTAAAAACAGGAATTTGTAGCGTGCTACTAAGTTATTCGTTAATTACTTTGCAAACAATTGTTTGTGAAACAAAAACAGTGCGAAGATATGTTTTACATAAACAACTGGTCTTAATTATGTAGAAATGGTTAAAAGCTTTCGCCATTACCGCAAAGAGGGCTCAAGCGAGGTCATTATGTCAAAGAAGATTGTTGATCATAGTGATGTCAACCTTTTATAAAAATGCTGCTGTTTGGTTTATGTTGTATGATTTACTTGCTACCTTCAGATTTAATTGACCACCATTTTTCGTTCTCTAGAGGGCGGTGGACAGAAATAAACTTTTATCAAAACTTTATTTTCATTATAATAAAAAAAATATAATTTTAGTTTTTTTTAGAGCAAAATTGAATGCCGTACTCGTTGCAGACTAAAATAATATTTAGATTTACACAGCCACCAGCACTCCTACTGTTTCCAAGGTATACGGGAGTAACCATTTACAATATGACTGGCCTGTTGGTCTAGTGGTTAGTGGCCCTGACTGCTAAGCCGGAGGTCGTGGGTTCGATTCTCACCCAGGACAAACCTTTGTGTGATGAGCATGATTGTTTGTTCTGTGTCTGGGTGTAATTTATCTATAATGTGTATGTATTTACAAAAAAAAAAGTATATAAGTAGTCTATCAGTTGTTTAGTACCCATAACACAAGCAAATATAATTGCTTAATTTGGGGCTAGATGGCGCTGTGTGAATGTGGTAGAATATTATTATTATTAATATTTTTATTAATCAGCTACATAAGAGAGTTTACACATCATGAGTGGCAACGACGCAATTTCGTGTCATATTTCGAGGATCTCAATTTTTATCATTTAATCGGAGCTTTATTTTAAAAATATGTTCTGTCTATATGCTAGATTTAGGATAAAGCTTTATCAAAAGTAAGTAACCATCATGCTTACAGTTATTTTACTACGAAAAAAATGCAACTTAGGTTTCAAATGTATTATTTGCAGAACTGCAAACGCAATGATTTCCTACTTTTTATACAGCTTTCACCTAATTCTAGGGTATAAACAAAACATATTTTTAAAATTATGAAAAATTAAAACCACTAAATATGACACTAAATTGTTGCGACGTTGCCACTCATTACGCGAAAACGCTCATATATATTTTATGTCGAAAGCAATCTTTTTATAATCTGAAAAGAAATTTTACTATTCATAAATCTGAAATTTAATGCAATAAAAACCTTGTGAGTTCCCAATAGAATCTATAAAGTGTTTTCGAATCGTTCAGATCGGGAACTGACATCAAATTACGACTCAACTTTACAAACGATTGAAAATACGCAGCCAGGTTATATTACTTCTAATACCACTACCAATAAACCTAACATCTATAATAAAGAACCTGTATTACATATTAAAAAGGTCTTTTGTTTAATCTAGAATAATGCTATTCAGACCTTATATAATAGACTCTAGGGAACACAATGCAATGCCCATTCTCATATTATACGGTATATCGTGACACGAACAATAGTTTTAATTATGTATGTACTTGGAGTCCCCTACTAAGTTTACCAGCAAGTTTTGTTAACCTTGGGTATACAATGTGGGGTATAATATACCCTATTATGGGTTTGACGTGACGACCTGGTAAGGTGGCGAAAACTGATGAATGATAAAAGCTCACGATTGATTAAAGTAGTGATATTTGTGAAGGTCTATAGTTCTACATCAGCTGTAGCTTTCTATCGGTTAAAATTATTATGACACGCTTTATTATAATAATAATATCACAAGAACTACATACAACGCCATCTAGACACAAAGTAAGCATGTTTTATAGCTTGTGTTATGGGTTCTAGAATGCGGATATACATATTTAAATACATTTTTTTGTAAATACATACATGTTAAACATAGAAACACCCAGAATAATGCATATAGACATGTTCATGCACACAAATATTTGCACGGAGTGGGAATAAAACCCGCGACCTCTGCGTGGCAGTGACTACACAGTACCACTGAATCACAGAGGCAGTCAAATGGCAGTTATATGACATACTCTACATTAGAGTGTGTAAAATCTTGTGATCAAAATCGAAATTTCATTTTGTTAGTAATAATAATCCGGTGTGTGGTCTCCGGTTTAGTATATGAAATCACTCCTTCTCTTCCTGTGCAATCGTAAGATGGTTGAAGAAATGTTAAGTAACGGACAACAGGCGTAACCTGCGTTAATATCACGTTACAGACAATATATCTCGACCAAAGAAGCGTGCTTTTTGCCCGACTGCCGAAATTATAGAGGATAAAGTTTTTCGAGCGTAGGTATGTACGTGTATATGTCTATTACTTTGGCATCTTCTAAAGCTTAAATGGCTTCGTAATAATTGTGGAATATAATATTGCAATATAGCGTCAACATGTAAAAATACATTTGTTACAAAATGTGTTTTCAGTCTGATAATGATGATTGCAAAACAGTTACACGTACTCCACTGTGCCGAAATAAATTAATCGCTAATTCTACCCATACAAAATGAGGTGATACTTTTTCGAGTTTGCTTGAGCGTACTTTCTAGAAACCGTAGTAGCAACTCAACATAATTAATAATAGTAGGTATATAAAAAGATTATACAACTTTTTTGTACTATTATAAAACATGTTTTATAGTAGCTTTATTCCGTTTCGTTTTAGCACTTGTAATAATACGGTTATTAAATAAATGATTGTTACGGTTTAAAAATAAACGAATATAAATGAACGTACATTTGTTTAATAAATTAGAAACAGCGGGTAAGTGCATGAATAACACGCTTACTGAAGTTTCCGTACAAATTTGTATAACTATAGTCAGCTAGTTGTTAAAGGAATAGACACTAGTTTTTTATTGTAGGTACTAGTTACATTTTGTTAGTGTTTAAATTATTATTATTATTCATAACTTGTTAATTATTGCTGCCTCTGTGGTTCAATGGTACTGTGTACGGATTACCACGCAGAGGTCTCGGGTTCGATCCCCGGGTCGGGTAAAGTGATATTGGGTTTTCCTGTTTAAAAATTCTGAATATTAGCTCGGAGTCACAACGTATACAACCAATCTTGTCCAGTGTCGACGAGGGAAACGCTATATGTGCTATTTATATGGACCTCACAAAGGCGTTCGACTGTGTCGACTATTCAATATTATTGAATAAATTGGAAAATTACGGCGTAAGGGGTAATACTCATGATCTCCTGAAATCATATTTGTGCAATAGGGAACAATCAGTTGAAATTACACAAATATGTTCACACACTGGCAACGAGACAAAATACCGATCTAACAGGAGAATAGTTAAACACGGAGTCCCACAGGGAAGCGTACTGGGACCACTCCTTTTTCTCCTATATATAAATGACCTGCCAAAACAAATAAATCATCCCATGGTGCTATTTGCTGACGACAGCACAGTAGTTATAAAATGTGACGATATATCTACATACGAAGCGGAGATTAATATGACATTAAATAAAATAATACTATGGCTTAATAATAATAATCTGACTATCAACTTAGATAAGACCAAATTAATGCATTTTTATCAAAGAATTCCAAATAAAAATCTTAATATTAACTATTTAGGTACTAAAATAGAAACAACAACTGTTACAAAATTCCTAGGTATCATTTTGGATAGTAACCTAAACTGGAAAGCCCAAACTGATGAAATATGCAAGAAACTGAATAAATTTGCTTATGTCCTTTATAAATTGAGAAAAATCGTAAATATAAGTACAATTTTAATGGGGCAACGCAACAGATAAAGAATATGTTTTCAGAGCCCAAAAAAAATGTCTGAGAGCTATGCATGGTCTTCATAGCACAGACAGCTGCCAGCCTATATTCAAAAGTATGAATATACTCACCCTTCCATCTCTATATATCTATGAAGTAAATGTCTTCGTAAAAACACATATATCTTTATATAATCTCGCTTACAAGAGTCACTACAGACAACTACGGGATAAAAATAAACTAGAATTAGAAATCCCAAGAGCAAAAACGGCCTTAATGAAAAAAAAAATTATATGTATGGCCCAAAAAATATTTAATAAATTGCCCAATGAATTAAAATGTTTAAGCATAGACGTCTTTAAAACTAAACTATATATAATCCTTATTAAGAAATGTTATTATTCTATAAATGACTATTTTAATGACAATTGTATAACTCTTGTGACATTGTAACTATTTAATTTCAATATATTCCGCTGACATGTATTTTACTCTGACATATTTGAAATATTTAATGACATTTTACCATATAATATAATTAACTATTGACAATTTTTTAATCAACGTTTCATTTTCTTGACATTTATGAATATATAGCAATTGAATAGATAGTCACATTATTAATGATCAATAAATAATGAATTAAGTAATTAAAAAGTATTAAATATTGCATGCCTATAGGCGGAATGTGGCGCCTCAAATAATAACGACCATCCTTGTAACACCCATGTTCGCAATAAATGATTTGATTTGATTTGATTTTAGTCTGGAATTGGAACAAAAAAAAATTGCAAAAAGTGGGTGGTTAAGTGCGTCTGCCTACCTCTTCAGGGATAAAATACGTGAAGCTATGTATGCGTATGTATGTATGTATGTTAATTATTATCATGCGTAAAATTACAGACAGTGTGCTAGAGGCCCTGTTGTCCCCTCGGTCCTCTTGTTTACTTTCTCCTCTCCCATTTTCCTCCTTTTGTGTCGATAAAGGCTTATTTGTACTCTCTCATGATTGTTTCTGCAGTGCTTAGTGAGTATAACCATGTCTATAGGTTACAAAAACCACTAACTATGAGATAAGCCTTTTGCCTCCAAAATCGTATAAAAAAAAAACTTGCAGGACATATTTATAAAAACAACAACGTTGCTGTACTTATCCCGGCTACCCACAGTACAAATGAAGAGGAGATTGTGACGTACGTGCGAACTAAAACCAACTGGACTTCGAGGGTTGAGAGGTTGGAGTCACGTCATAACACGATTTTTAAATCGTTCGTAGTGCGGGTGCCGACACAATATTTTAAAGAATTATTATAAGGTGTCATACCTCTTTACCCGACGTTTCGGTAGTAGAGAGGTATGACACCTTATAATAATTCTCTAACACGAGTAGACCCGTTTTATAAATATAGTTACAATATTTTAAAATTTGTCTACAAGAAGAGTTTTGGCCGAAAGGTACACCACGCCGTATGACGCCGAAATAAGTCGTGTTAATTACATAAAACTTTTATTGTAGAATACCTATGTATATTAGCACAGTATTATAATGCACTGTGATATTAGTCTGTAAGGTATATATCTATGGGTCTATGCAACCTGAAAATAAATGTTTTATTATTATTATTAGTATTATATTATATTAAAATACTTTTGTGACTTGATAGTATATTACGTTTAACCTTAAGCTTAAGCTCCATTCATCCTATTTTTTATAAAAGAATTAACAGTCTGTAAACATAAATTAACTGCGTACTCCATATTACCGCAGTACTCAATTATTCTGTCACTTACGCTCCCATTAAAACATTAACGGTCTAAACTATGCTTTCCTTGCACGAGCACGTTCTCTAACTAAATTAATGACCACTTACTAAATTGAGCTAAGTGTGCAAATTATTTGCTACAATGTATCGGCCATAAGGCTTAATGTTAGTTAGTGAAGTAGATTAAAACATACACCCAGTTTTTGAGGATAATCAACGAAAAATTAACTAACCACCTATTAAATCTCATGTGACCAACTGGGTTGCTAAAAGTATGAATAATTTGATCTAATTAGTAACAAAGATCAAATTAAAATAATTATCCATGCTTTTAGGTACTTCACATGAGATTTAACATGTGATTACCTAATTTTTCTTAACTCATACTCACATTCTTTGAAAATAAATGAATCTATTTTATTCTATTCTATTTTCGTTGATCAATCTTCAGAAACTGGGTGATAGTATAAATTATTCATGTTAGAAATAAATTGTAAGTTGCTTAGTTCTTTTTGGACAGTTTGATTATTTGCTACCAAGGTTCTATAATAAAAGCTCATCGCTCACATTAACAAAAAAACAGAAGACAAACCTTGTCATGTTAGCGAGAAGGAGATAAGCGCAAGGTCATTGTCTTAGTTTATTACTTCAAGTTCAACCATTCTTTTTTAAAACTCCAAAATGGCCGCTCGAACGAAACATTTTCTATTATTTTACCGGATTACGGTCATTTCCCTTGCGAATAAAATCGTTTCAAAATATAATTGCCTCGAGCCATGGTATCTTGTTTAATTAAAATAGAACAGCTTTTAATAACTACTTAAAATGTTGTTATACTTCACGGTATCGTGATGATGAAATCGTTTATTATTCAACTTTAAATAAACTGCTACAACGTATCGTTTTTCCTTCTGGAATGTCTTAAGAAGATTTTGAATTCTTAGGTGTCACCTAGTTACGTAGAATTTAGCAGATTTTTGAAGAAATCTGCCCAACCAAGACGAGCGAATGAACGATTTGATTACCAAGTGCATAAGAATCCCCTGAAGAATCACAGAGTATCCCTCTAATAGGAAGAGCTTTTCGATCCCCTGGAATATGGAATTAGGGGATCAGTGGATCAATAGTACTAGGCTAGCAGAAGCTTTTAAGAGGTGTGTGTATATATATATACTACTAGCGGACCCGACAGACGTTGTCCTGTCTTAATTATTATCTAATTTTTAGCAGAACCTTCTCCTGACAATAACAAACACAACAAAAAAAAATGACGGAATCGGTCCAGTCGTTCACGCGTGATGCCGTGACCAAAAGAAATAGGGATTATTTTTTTTTATTTTTATATCAATATATATTTCTAATCTCCCATTCTACAAACCCTCTTTTACCTACCTACAGATATCGCACGTAAACTTTTTACTACTTTCCCCTATTTCCCCCTCCCTCTCCCTCCCACTCCTCCCATTCCGCTTGTCCCCTCTCTCCCTCTCCCTCCCACTCCTCCCATTCCGCTTCTCCCCTCCCTTCCTCTCCCCCTCGCTCCCCTCTCCTTTTCCCGCCATTTCACTCTCCCTTTTCCTGGCTTCTTCCTCATGTCCACCTCGCTTCCCCCTCACTTCCCCTTCACTTCCCCCTAACTTCCCCCTCATTTCCCTCTCGCTTCCCCGCCCTTCCCCTTCCCTTCCCCCTTCCTTCCCTCTCACTTCTCGTTTCTCCCCTCTCACTTCTTTCTCGCCCCCCTCCCTACCCCGTCTCTTCAATTTTCAAGTCGCTAACTTCAAAAGCAAAGATCTTTCCATATAATATTTTGACGATAGTAGATCCACGCTGGTTTCAGCATGAATGGGCGGATCGTCCGGGGAAGTACTACCCTCTCATAGAAGATCGACTTATGAGTAGTAGTATCCTTACTACTGCGTTTCGTTCGGTGAGTGAGAGTGCCGGAGGCCCAATTTACCCCCTTTCCTCTTTCCTCACCTCCCTCATTCCCTTCCTCTAACCCCATTCCCAGCCGCCATAGTAGTGGCCACCATACCAGCAGTTTAAGACGATAGCTTTTGGTATGGTGACCACCACTTCTGGATTCCACTGACTGCTTACCATCAGGCGGGGTGGAGTCACTTTGGTAGGCTAATATATATAAAAAAAAAATATCCTTAATTTCATCCAACTAACTCCAACCCAATTAAAAAAAAAATATGGGGTTTTTTTTATTTTAATAGAAGTATTCCAAAACAAAATTTCAAAACTATGAAAAAGTTTCATACAATCGTTTTCATCCCTTTTCAGACCACTCTTAACATTTAGGGGGATGAAAAATAGATTTTGTCCGATTCTCAACCCTAGCCAATATGCATACAAAATTTAACAAAAATCGGTCGAGCCGTTTTGCAGGAGTTCAATAACGTACACCGTGACACGAGAATTTTATATATTATTATTAGATAGCAGCAGGTTTATGAGTTTTGATTGCAAGAGCCGTGATCAAAACTGTAATTAAACATGCATGACCATAACTATATGTATTATTCTAAGTTTCTATGAAATAAAATAAAAAGAGTATTATTAGCGGGTAAAAGCTAGTAAGCAATAAAATATGCCTTATTTTGTTTGTTTCCTCGAGCAGACAGTTAGTACTCTAGACACGTATTTGTAACTTACTAGAAACATGGTGTGAACCAATAGTCACGTATTGGATACTGATCAGGTTGATATTGTGTATCAGCATATTGTAAAACCGATATAATTTTTGGAGTTAACATTAAACTGAAAGTTAGGGAAGGCCTATGTCCAGCAGTGGACGTCATTTGGCTTATATGATAATGATAATTAAAGATGAAATCCCAAGCCAATGATTTATTTGATTTCTTGACTTATTAAATCACGAGCTTCTCGCAGCACGGTTTTACCCGCGTCTTTAATTACTGCTCTGTGCGTGTGCGTGTGCGTGTGCGTGTGCGTGTGCGTGTGCGTGTGCGTGTGCGTGTGCGTGTGCGTGTGCGTGTGTGTGTGTGTGTGTGTGTGTAGGTAGATTTGGTCCGTTCGGTAGACTACTTATTACTTAGAAATCAGTCTGATTCCTAACAAACTCATTTTACGCGCGGGCAAAGCTGCGAAGCGCAACTAGTAATATATAATAGTATAGATATAGACGTTTCATACACATGGATAAATTAAGAGAAGGACCGCTTGTACAACGCGGGTACGTCCCGATAAATGAACGCTAAAATTAATTAAAGCCGTTAATTCCTCTGTCGCTGTCTTCATAAAAAGCTTTAATGTTTGCAACCCTTTCATCATAGCTATAGTTAACAACTTCAAGTTTATCATCATATTTATGAGTTTATTTTTACAGTTAACCATAAAAACTTATAGCTTAGTATATAAGTCTTACTGATAGAAAATAGCGAGTAACATTACACTAGTAGTAAGCTGCCTTTATGTCGCAATGACGAAGGCAAAGTACTTTTGTATCCCAAATCCTCTCCGAGAGATCACTAAGGTAAATAATGTACCAGCTTTTCCCAAGGCACTCTTCCGTAACCTAGGTTGATGTATACCCACTGCTATATCACCAGGGATATAGGATATATCCTATATCGATGGCGTACGAGCGAGCAACTCACCTGATAAAGTGGCAACTGTAGCTCATGAACTTCTTTAATGCCAGGGGCTCTACGAAGCCGCTGCCTAACTTTAAAGAAGGACAACCCTTAATAGGAGACAATAAATTACAGGAATCACTAATTTGGTCTGAGAGTAAAATGACAATGTCACTGACTGCTTTCCCTCAAGCTTAATAATACTTAAAATTTAAGCCATTCTGTTTAATGGTAAGCAATTAGTGATATCAACATTGTCATCCAATTACACTCAGACCAAAGTAGCAATTCAGTAGTAATTTATTATATCTTTAAGTTATGGCAATTAATTTTGACGTCATAACAAGTTAATTTTGAAAATATTTAACGACAGTTGGCCATTTATTAGGAAAGTTGCAAAGTTTATTAAGCAATAAATTTAAGTCCTTAATTTTAAAATGTTTTATTTACTAACGATTCACTCGGATTTTACCTATTTTTTTCATGATTCCAAATCTGAAATTATGTCCGGTAACTAGCAGAGTTGCTTCTCTGAAGTTGCAATGGGTCGGACACATAGCTCGCAGAACTGACAGCCGTTGGGCCAGAAAGGTTGTAGAGTGGCGAACACAAACCGGAAGACGCAGCGTGGGCAGACCCTCACAAAGTAGACCGACGACCTTATAAGGATGGCGGGCAACCGATGAATGAGGTTGGCGAACGACCGACCATGGTGACAAAAATTCGGAGAGGCCTATGTCTAGCAGGGGTCGTTTTTTGGCTGATATAATGATGATGAACTGGGAACAGGCTTGCAATCACATGCCTACCGCTTCGAGCAAAAAGATGTTATTCTATGATGTTAAGTTAGTTCTCAGAATAAAAATACGAAACCGTTTCGATCAAGACCCTTCAGAATTATTCGGAAAGTGCGACACTTCAGTTACCCACATGTAGTTATACTTTGCCTAACCTTAACAACTAATAATTAAAGAAAACAAATATTTATAGAACTCCCAGCTGAGATAATTTATCTCAGCGGGGAGTTCTCCGTAGCTTTGAAACCGCAGCGTAACTTGTTTCAAATGAAACAATAATTCTCACACCAACTGTCTTGAGACGTACAAACAATGTTCATATTATAAATAGTTATATGATAGTTACTGCAAACTACATCATAGCTATAAATTGTCTAAAGCTAGATTTCAGAGCTAGTTTATACAATGTTAATAATATTAATAATATCACCACAACTACACACAACGCCATCTAGACCCATATAAGCATATTATTATAGCTTGTGTTATGGGTTCTAGAATGCGGATATACATACTCAAATGCTTTTTTTTTTTGTAATGCGTACATATTATACATAGAAACACCCAGACCAATGATGCTCTAATATAACCGTAATAGAAGCCACCATGCCAGTGTTTATACCGATGGCTTTCAGGAAAATGTCCAACATTTTTGGACCCCATTGACTGCTAAACATCTGGCAAACTGCAGTATTTTTTAACCTAAGAGCGGCAAATTAGAACCCTAGTGTAAAAACAACGCGACAGAAAGTCTGCGGACTGTCGAGACTGCTAATGTGCGCCCGGCCTAAGACTAAGCTTAAAAACGAAAAAGACAAGAGGACATATTGGACTGATAGATATAAAGAGATTTCTATATATCTACCCATCTTTAACTAAATTTGTTTATACTAGTATCACATTAACATACATGGAGTAAATGTGCGTGATAAATTAAAGCCAGGGCCTGTACCTATAACAGCTAATTATCCCTTGTGACATAGTTTATTGCGTTGCAAGAGTGTTGCAATAATAAACCAAAGTACATTCCCAACCTACCCAAAATAGACACTTTCTAAGTAAAGTTACGTATCGATGTAGTACCTGAGTATTAACTGCAAGTTGAATTAGTCTATAGGGGAAGTTAATGACCGACATAAATCTTTTGATATAAACGAACTAACGGCACTAAACATTTATCATTCGTACGTAGTTGTGCCAAGTTGGAACATATTGAAAGTGTGAATATTGGCTTCATTATATTCTCTAATCTATACTTAGTATAAAAAAGTCTCTGGATAATGCCTGTCTCTTTGAGATCGCTAATCTCGAGAACTACACAATAGATTTAGATACAGTTTTTATTTTTATACTAGCTTTCCGCAGTGCGATTTCACCCACGTCTTTTTTTACTGCTCTGCTCCCGTCGCCAGTAGCGTAATGTTACATAGCCTATAACCTTCCTCGAGAACTGGGCTATCACATGCAAAAATCCAAAGATTAGCGCGTTCCAACAAACAAACCACCTCCTTCGCTTTGTATATCAGTATAGATAGAGAGCTTTTGGGGAATATTTTGGTACATAATTCATTTATCTATTACGTATAGCAGTCGAGTAGCAACGATATTAATGAACCAAGCTGGGATAGCATAACTTTTGATACCGATGCAAAGTAAAGATAGGTCGCCAGTATCAACGAACACTATGTTACTTTAATAGTAGATTTATTTGCTAGAATGAGAAGCAGGTAGTTCTAAGGTATATCTACATACACAGAGTTAAAATTAATCATATTAATTTTGCTCTAAAAATATTACATTTCTACAAGTGGAACCACAAAGTTCTCAAGGTACGTGCAATGAAACTCGTGCCAACGTGAAACATGAAAACAAAATAACTAGGTAACACGTGTTACAGTGACACTTCACAAATTTAGATCTTAAAGTGAACATCAGATGCATTATTAAAATTAAAGACTGTCTGTAATGTCAAAAAATCAGAGTTTTCTACTAAATGCATACAAACTTATTTTATATAAAAAGCAGTTTCTTTTTGTTCTAGCTAATCGATAAAACGAATTGATCGATTTTGAACGAAGTAGTGACTTCGCTTCTTTCTTAATTAAAAAAATAATTAAACCTCGCAAAAAAATACAAGTTAAATTCTATGAAATTGTGAACAAAACTGATTTAAATAACGCTTTTTACGCTGTCACCAACAGACGTGCGACAGTTACACAATACTAAACAAAACTTATGAAAACAAGACAATTCATATCTCTTTCAATTAGAGTAGACATACCCCAGAGATAAACATTACGTAAACGTGGCAGATGACGTCACTGGGCAAGTAATACGTGTTTTACCTATACTATATAAAGCGGAAGAGTCTGTTTGTTTAAACGCGCTAATCTCTTAAACTACCAATCGGATTAGAATGATTCTTTTTGCGTTTGATAGCCCAGTTTTTGAAGAAGCTTTTAAGTTAACATCACGCTACAAACAATAGGAGTAAAGCAGTAATCAAAGATGTAACTTAACGCGAGTGAAACCGCGCTACGAGCAGCTAGTTGTTGTTATCCGTGAGATATCTCGAGAGTAATAAGTTCTGGGTAGTTGTGAAATGATATAAGATAGCAATATATGTAATAATTTATTTATGTAACGTGTGATTTAGGTAAGGACGAAATATTTATGTTAGGTACCTTTATATTACACAGACGCAAAAATATAATGCTTAATGCGAGTTTTTTGAGTAACTTACACCATAAAATGTAATCGTAAATGATAATTAGGTTTATGATAAAATCCATACTGATATTATAAATGCGAAAGAAACTATTTCTATCTGTCTGTCTGTTACGCTTTTACGCCTAAACCACTAAACTGATTTTAATGAAATTTGGTATAGAAATGGAATAGACCCTGGGGAACATATCTATTACCTAAACCATAACCCGAACTCATTGAATTTCCTAAGCTGTAATAAATGTACACTTACCGTAGGCATACCATAGGTATAGATGTTTTAAGTCTATGATAATTACCTCTTTCTATGTTTTATTAAAATCTTCAAAGGGCCACTGTATGTTGAATCTATGTATGTTCTAATATAAACCTTTTAAAGGCTCAGATTTCTTTTTAAGCGATGAAATCCTACACGTATTAAAACAGAAGAACATAAGTTTAAAATAAAAGTAACATTATAATTTTATTTTACATCCACTATTCTTGTGCAGCAGAAGACTATGTCGAGTTATTCCGGTCTGATTCCCCAGATCTGATCCCCTGTGATTATTATTATTCTTTAATTCCGTTCTGATCCCCTGCATATTTAGTCATTCCGGTCTGATCCCCTGAGTCTTTTTGACAGGTCAAGAGAAAAACAGTTTATAAACTTATAACAATAAAACAAAAACAAAACGAAATTATAAAAATATCATCGGATCTTTACACAAGTTGTACAAGTGCAGATTAACATCACATCCACATAAAAAAACTGGCTATCGCTCAGTTTAATGCTGTGGCTATGCTCATAACGGTTAAACTATCATAAAAAACAAATAATGCGACTAAAACCATTCAACATAAAATAAACAGAGTTATGTGGTACGACTGTCCAACTGCGATTAATAATCCGTCTACCCACTAGAGTGATCATGATGAAATCCTCTCAAATGCAATGTTTAAACCTTTATTTAGCAGTGGATTTCTTTCAGCTGAAAGGATATATAATTTTGATAATTGTGTATGATCAAGCTAGCGTGTATTTGACATAAACCCTCAAATAGGACAAACAAGCGTTATTAAATGGATGACCACAAAAACGTAAAGTTTACGAGGAAAATGCTCGTTATATTATAAAAATGGGAAGGGTCAAAGTTTTGGGTCAAATCCCATCGCAATACTTGTGCCTGACCTATTGGAGTTTGTGAAGAAAATTTTATATTAAGGACGAAATTGTTCGGCTCAACGATTCAAGAGCTATTTATGTAATGATTTGACGTATTACTATTATATGGTTTGGGCTGTCCTCAATGCTAGAACGACATGTGTCCTTGAGATCTTAAATAATACATATCGCATGGTTACTCTGGTAATAATAATAATAACATTACTTTAAATAAAATAAATGAAAATATGTCCCGGCTTAGAAAGGATGGCAGACGACGTTGGAATACATATGAAAATGAAAATGAAAGTATATTTATTCATAAAGGTTAATTAAATTAACACTTATGAACGTCAAAAAGTATAAAATGTCAGCCAATTAACCTACAGTCAGTTCGCTGACGAAATAAAGCCATGAGAAGAACTGGCAAGAATCTCAGGCCACTCTTTTTAATCGTCAGGTTATTACAATTTTTAAGTTACAATTTCAAGTAGCATGGAAAGTGACACAGGCTTAGTTTCATGAAACCAATCCACGAAAAATCCAACCCCATAACCTTAATTTTTAGATTTCCATTATAATAATTCCACACTTACCTTAAGTATATCATTGCTATGCTGCTATAGTACAGATGTGATATTATTATCGTTCGTGGTGCAGGCTCCAACTCCACAGTTAGAGACCTTCCTCAACTAGGAGTTCTGGCCGAAGGATGTCCTATATCGCCGTTTCCGTGGGCGGCTACTTGACACCCCGCAGCGTAACACGACACCGACCTCTCGTATACAGTAGTTATTAATTTTAAATTATATAAAATATGTATTAGTTTATAGTTTTTATTTTGTTAATTATGTATTGAAATTTTATGGGCTTTAAATGCCTGATATAAATGGTTATTATTATTATTATTATTATGTCTATAGCATTTGCCTCATGGCAATTTACATTAAAATTCTCAAAGGGCCATTGCACGTTGGACCTATGTCCCCGTGTAAGCCTTCAAAGGACCGGGTTTCTTTTTCTAATAAAATGATGTCCGTTTAAAAGGGAGATAACATTACTTTTATTTTAAATGCATTTTTTTAGAATCTTATATTTCCGTCAAACTGTAATTCAGTTTGTTGTATCGGCCCATTATTATTCACCTGCACGGCATGGCTTCTTCTCATAATATATAGTTATGTATGTAACAGTAACTTGTATCATAAACAAACATTACACATCCATCTTTATAGCTATACAAAGCGGAAGAGTTTTATTTGTTTAAACGTGCTAATCTCTGAAACTATTTAAGATTTGAAAATTTTTTTTTTCGTATGATAGCCCAGTTCTCGAGAAAAGTTATAGGAAAACTAAATATATGGGAATTAACGCGATCATGCATTAGGTATTTACATACCTTATTTTGCTTGACGTTTCGACCAGGTTACACCGGCCGTGGTCACAAGCAGACTGATGTGGCGATGGAAAGTTTAAAAGTAAAAATAAAAATAATAAATAAAAATATATACGAGAAGAATGTTTATGTGAGGGCAATAGATGTTTACAATAAACTGCCTAACACATTTAAAGAACTACCACTTACACTATTTAAAAGAAAAGTGTCACTGTGGCTGAAACACAAATGTTTCTATACCTTAGACGAATTTATGACATTTAAAGACAATTATGTAATTAATTAATGTTAAGATGTTTTCAATTTAAATAATTTACTAATAGATAAATATTGACAAAATACAATTTTGAAATTACAATATTTTTGACATTCTACTATTTTGACATTTACCGTTTTGACATTTTACAATTTTGACCTTTAAAACTTTTAACATTAATTAACATTTTATTTTACTTATTAATATTGACTATCTATATTTCATTATGTTGAATTAAATAATTGCCGTCTAATGGAACATAAAATAATTAAATTTGTTAATAAGTTCTTATTTAAATTAAATTAATTTAAATTTTTCTTATTTTAATCTCTTTAATTTTTTTTTAATTGTATTATTTTAATTTTCTTTTAATTGTACGATATTCACGCACCATTGTTATGATAGAATGTGATGAACTAATTTATTTTATCATCTCGATGTACCGCATTTCTAGTGAATAAATGATTTTGATTTTGATTTTGATTTTGAAAAAAAAAAAGTTATAGGCTACGTAACATTACGCTACTGGCGACGGGTTGCTCCCGTCGCCAGTAGCGTGATGTAAACAAAAACGCGGGTAAAACCGCGCTGCGGAAAACTAGTACTTGATATAATTATAATATTAGAAAACAACAATATTTATTTACTTTTTTAATATAGGTAATAATATAATAATATTTCAACAACTACACGCAACGCCATCTAGACCCAAAGTAAGCATTATTATATGCTTGTGTTATGGGTTCTAGAATGCGGATAAACATACTTATATACTTTTTTTTTGTAAATACATACATATTATACATAGAAACACCCAGACCAATGCAAATAGACATGTTCATGTACATAAATATTTGCACTGAGCGGGAATCGAACCCGCGACCTCTGTGTGCTAGTCCATACACAGTACCACCGAACCACAGAGGCAGTCATAATAGTGTTTTACACGCTTAGTTAATCCTAATAGTGATTTACACGAATTATACCTTACCCTCGTTATAAACTAATCGTATTAACTCAAGATAAAGATATTAATATTCCTTATCATCAGTGAATCCTTACTCAAACCTTTGTCAAACGATTTTGATATACCGTAAATGTTCCAACTTCAGTAGGTACCAATGTGTGTAATGATTACTCAGCACCGTGAAGAGTTTACCTGCGTTAAGATACATCTTTGGTTACTGCTCTGCTCCCGTTGCTAGTAGCGTGATGTTACATAGCTTTTATCTATATATATAACTGGGCTATCAAATGCAAAAAGAATTACTCAAATCCGACTAGCAGTTTCTGAGATTAGCGCTTTCAAACAAACTTTATTAGTATAGATTGGAAGAGAGAGGTAACCACAAATGTGATTAGACAATTTTACACTTTGTTGCATTCAGCTTACGACTTACTTTCCCATATGTACTTTAAGACTTTTTTGTACAGTAAAATATTTCTACATTTTATAAATTTTATGAATACGCTATACGAATATCAATGATATTTGGGTAAAGTACTTCTACAAACCTCTAATATGCTTATAAATTACATAATTTTTACATAAATTTTCGATCTTTTTGGCGATTACTACATTAAATTGGGTAGACCTTTGATATGATAGAACTTTGCAGTCAAAATCTTTAATGAACACAGAGCTCATCATGTGATCTTGAATCTTAACAATGATAAATCGAGAAAAATAAAAATAAGAATAATAAATGGAAAATTACAGAACAGAATGAAAGCGATAACGAATTTTACCAAAAAGTAGCATCACTTGACTAGCTTTCCGCAGTGCGGTTTCAGCCGCGTTAAATTACATCTTTGGTTACTGCTCAGTTCCCATCGCCAGTAGCGTGATGTTTACATCACGCTACTGGCGCTAATAGCCTATAACCATCCTTTGGAACTGAGTTGTCAAACGCAAGAAGAATTATTTAAATTCGACTGGTAGTGCCAGAGATTAGCGCGTTTAAACAAACAAACTATTTCGCTTTATACAGAGTGTATACGACGGTTTGACATTAAATGAAAAGGCAGGTGTTACTAGCCCATATAATGATTTCTAATTAATCACAAAAGTAATTTGACGAAAAACAAAAATTTGAAATTTTCTAACAAAATAAATAATATTTTAATAGTAACGAAGTAATACACCATTTTATTATGACAAGTTCACTGAACTGTAATGAACGGCAACGTTTATCCTTCGACGTGGACTATGACTTAAGTCAGTGACCGTTTGACGTACTTACATAGTGTTAATTTAGAATTAAAGAAATTAAAAAATTTGTCCTGTGTCTAAACTATTGAAGATATTTAGTAGATTTTTTTTTGTCTCGCTTTATAATGTCACATACTATACGTAATTGCATTTAATGTCATACCGTCGTATACACTCTGTATAGTAGTATAGATATTTACTGCATCCAATAGACCTCAATAGAGGCCAGAGCGTAGTCGTAGTGGATTGGAGTTCTACTAACAATCACCTTTCACAATATTTATAATTTTGAGTCATAGTAAGTAGACAAAGTAAATAAAACTAAAAAGAAAATTTGAAAGGACAGCCAAAAATACAGCCGCTCCACTATGAAAAAAGTGGTTGCCATACCCACTTATGTTGCTGCAGTAAGCTTTCTGGCTAGAAAAATATTTACTTTAGACAAAAAAGATGATTAAAGCGGTATTTTATGCCATCAGACATAACACTAATAAGAATATTAATATTTTGTTACTATGAATTATTTGACTGCCATTGTGGTCCGGTGGACTGCCACGCAGAGGTCACAGGTTCGATTCCATGCATGAACATGTCTATTTGCATTGGTCTAGGTGTTTTTATTTATAATAAAATTTTAATAATGTATATTATTTTTGTTTGTTCTAGAACCCATAACACAAGCTTATAATATATGCTTACTTTGGGTCTAGATGGCGTTGTATGTAGTTGTTGTGATATTATTAATATCACAATAAACAGCGATGCTATTGCATATTGACATTATACACGATACAATTTGAATTATTTTGCATACATTACATTACTATTCAAAATAATATTCTAGTACATTGCCCTATTATCTATACATATAATGAAATTAGCGTGTCTGTTTGTAATATTGAAATAACCGTTTTTTTACTACATGTATATGAATATATAGACTGTTACATACACCAAAATAACATTTTTACAATTTTTGTTTGTCTGTCTGTCTGTCTGTTTGTTCCAGCTAATCTCTGAAATGGCTGGACCGATTTTGAAGATACTTTTATTGGCAGGTAGCTGATGTAATAAGGATTAACTTAGGCTACGTTTATTTTAGAAAAATATTTTATTTTAGAAAAATAAAGTAATGTTGATCGACTGTTAGGCGGAACGAAGTTCGCCAGGTCAGCTAGTTCTTGAATATAGTAATTGTACAATACAAATTTGTGAAACTTCTAAACTTAGAGATGTTTAAAATGTTTTTCTTGTAGCTTATTTCATGCACTTATAGCTTTTTAAGTAGAAGAGCAGTATTGAATATTGATTTAAATTTTATCCTATATAGTTCATGACAGCAACAGACACGAATCGAATGGATTTGTTATTTAAATAATTATAATAAAAAATATTGCTATTTTTAACATTTTCTTGCCAAAATAATTTAATTCTACTACCGTTTGAACATGTTAACCACCATTTTGAAGATTTCACACGATGCTGTTTTACGTCCCGCCTAAAATATCCCAGAGGGCCTAGACAAGTGGCATAAACGCTAATAGAAAAGAATAGATTAAAAAAATTATGGGATTGACATAAGCTAACGACAATGTTGCCGTTAGCTTATGTCAATCCTCAAATTTTGTCAAATTTATACATTAAATACTACGTTAGATTTTAACTTAACTAACTTAACCCGCCCCGGCTTCGCACAGGTATTATGCTGATACTAAATATACTACAGAATGTCTTTTTAAACAACGTTTACAGATTTTTTGTCACTAGACAATACAAACATGTTCTCTTTAGAGGCCGACGGCTTCCAGCTGGTGTATACCGCCACAACCCCATATGTCCCCGCATTACATTAGAAACCTCTAAAATTACCAGTGTTTCTCTACTATATTTAGCACGTATTATACATTATAAACCTTCCTCTTGAATCATTCTATCTATAAAAAAAACCGCATCAAAATACGTTGCGTAGTTTTAAAGATCTAAGCGTACATAGGGACAGACAGCGAGAAGCGACTTTGTTTTATACTATGTAGTGATTGTAAAGGTCTTCTACTGAAAATGTGTCCACATAAAATGCAATATCACTTTATCCGACCTGGGGATCAAACCAGTGACCTCTCGATCTCAGATGCACACGCCTCTTAAACCAAATGGGTAGTCTGTGACTAAAAACTTTGCCCTTCTTCTTTGTCCTTCCCTTTTTCCATCATTTGGAGTCGGTTCTCCGCACTTTCCTGCGCCAATACAATCTGTCTTGGGTTATCGATTCTGGCAATTGGGCTGACTCAAAACTTTAGTACTTATAAAATAATACCAGTATTTTATAATGTTATTCTAAATGTCTTCAATTGTGCTTTTAACACCATATCAAAATAAGTACCTACGATTTAACCGTAGTAACTCAAACTTGAAGTTCTCTCAGTTCGCATATAAATGGGAATATTTGATTAGGCACGTGTCGCAGCTCGGCTGTTTCAAATATTAATACCGTTGCTTTATGATTTACATGCAATATGTATGTGTAAGATTACTAAAAGAACCTCTAGATTAGCTTTTAGAAATATTACGTTTGAAAACAATAATCGCTGCGTACTATGTTGTTTGCTTGGGATATATGTATTGTGTCAAAATCATGAAGATATAATCTCCAAATATTTAAGAGATAATTGTCATGATCACCACACTTTGCAGGTATAAGCATTTTAAATTCAATAGTGACATAATTTCAACCGAAACAACGATAATATTATATTGAGGAGTGATTGTCATACGCGTCAAGAAGTACTGCTCTTTCTTGTGTTTAATAAATAATTTTCCTGTCGTGTATTGCAGTAATGGTTTGACTGTCTATTATAATGCTATAATATATGTGATAGGTTGGCTGATTGCGCTAGTAAAATAGTTCTATAGGTGTCTTTTCATGCCTTTTTATAAGAGTTAAACATAAATTATATCATTTTAATTTTCTGATAAAAAAATTAGAGATTAAGTGTATTGCCTGCGACACTTTGCATGCTACTTGAAATTGTAATTTACAAAAAAATTCAATAACCTGGCGATTAAACAAAGCCACAGATTAAAAAGAAGCCTGAGTTTCCTGCCAATTCTTTTCATGGCCTACTCTACATCAGTGAATTGACTGTAGGTTAATTGGCTGACATTTTGTAATTTTTAACGTTAATAAGTGATAATTCAATTAACCCAATTAAAAAGAAATATTGACTTTGTCTTCGACTTAGACGAAATCACACTACTCTTAAAAACACTACAATATTTAATAACACAAAAATAACCGATATCAATGACATAATATAGATTTTTGAATTACCCCAAGGAAGCAATTTGGGACCAATGCTCGAGTACTTTCAATGAAGCTATCGCACATAAGTATGAATATCTTATCATTGAGTGTCGCAGCTGATAAAAGCAATAACATTATGTGATACAGCTAAAATATATTAAAAATGTGTGGACGTGACTGAATATTTTATTTGTGGGTTTTAAACATAACAAGCTTGTTCGTTAATAATTAATTCATATGTTTTAAATATTACTTCGTTTGGTATGTGTGGTTTAAAGCAGCTCATTTTTATTTCACTACAGAGTAAAAACGTCTTCTCATACTGAGAAGGCATTGGCATTAAGTATTACTCTTAAACTATGTGCACACATGATAAACTTTTTTTTTACTTTCGTTTGATTTATAAATATAAAAATACGCAGATATATCATCAAAAACAAAATTTATAATAACTTATCTTGACACAAAAATATATGTGATACATACTACATAATCAAAACATTTTTATTATTTTACAATAAAAACATAAATATTCAATTAATGAAAAATATTACAAAGAAATATCTAGACTTTATTAGGTTATATTCACAAGTTTTAATAAGGTTTTGTTTCCAACTTTGTTTACATTTTCGTTAATTTGAATGTTGTATGAATTTTTATTCACTATTTGCATTAGGCTGAGTGTTTATATCTAGTAAGTATTTACAAAAAGAAAAAGTATTTAAGTACTTATGTTTATTCGCATTCTAGACTCCCATATCAAAGATATAATAATAATAATATAATAATAATATTCTACCACATTCACACGGCGCCATCTAGCCCCAAATTAAGCAAATATATTTGCTTGTGTTATGGGTACTAAACAACTGATATACTACTTATATACTTTTTTTTTTGTAAATACATTCATATTATAGATAAATTACACCCAGACACAGAACAAACAATCATGCTCATCACACAAAGGTTTGTCCTGGGTGGGAATCGAACCCACGACCTCCGGCTTAGCAGTCAGGGTCACTAACCACTAGACCAACAGGCCAGTCAAAATAATATATAATATATGCTTACTTTACGCCTATATCGCGTTTATAATAATAAAAAAGTACAACTCTTTCTTTTATAAAAATAGTAACACTAGAAACACTATGAACATTATTAGCATCCATAAACTACATTTTACACCTTTCTAAGTACACAAAAACAGTAAAATAAAACGGTATGACCTCAATAGAAAGGAATATTAAATGAATAGAAAAACGCAAGCAATGTAAACGTGGACCTTATTTATTATTTAATAAGTACTGTAGGCACTGATGACGAAAATATAGACGAAAATGCGGGCACAGTAATTATTAATGAAATGTGCTCCCTGACCGCGAGCATTCACTTGTAATGTAACGTTACAGATCCAAGCATTACGTTGGTGAGGAAGGCGAACCGAGCATTACCGTAAACTAATTGATGATACAATCCTATTAATATTATAAATGCGAAAATTTGTGTGTGTGTGTTTATAACCACTCAGCGCCTAAACGGTTAAACCGATTTCGAAGAAAATTGGTATGTAGATAAATTCGGTGCCGGAGACGGACATAGACTACTTTTTAATCTGGAGTGTTACATTACAAGCGAATGCTCAGCAGTCAAGAAGATAGTTTGTAACGTTATGCCTAAAAACAAATCTGTAGACGTTACATTACTTATGAATGTTTGCAATGAGGGAGCACCTTAATAAGTACAGACACTGATGACGAAAACATAGACGTAAATGTGAGTACATTAATTATTAATGAAGTTTCTTCAAGGCTCAAAGATAAAGTTACTTAATGAGACATTGCAAGAACTGTATTAATTTTTAAATAAGTTTAAGAAGGCTGACACATTATTCGTTACGGTTAAAACTTCTTTCTCTTTCTTTTGTTTGATAGTTAGCTTCAATTGCCTCCCTGTCCTGTTTCCTCACCACCTTTCTTACTTTACTTAGCTTGGGTATGGTTCATTACGTTAAATCTAATATAATATTTAACGTATTTAAAAATATTGTTGCAAGTAGTACGGTAGTAGATCCACGCTGATTTCAGCATGAATGGGCCGGATCGTCCGGGGAAGTACTACCCTCTCATAGAAGATCGACTTAAGAGTAGTATCCGTACTACTGCATTTCGTTCTGTGAGTGAGAGCGCCGAAGGCTCGATTTTCCCCCTTTCCTCTTTCCTCACCTCCCACAATCCCTTCCCCTAACCCCATTCCCAGTCGCCATAGTGGCCACCATACCAGCAGTTCAAGACGATGGCTTTTGGTATGGTGGCCGCCACTTCTGGATTCCACTGACTGCTTACTATCAGGCGGGGTGGAGTCACTTTGGTAGGCTATAATATAAAAAAAAAAACTTAACTATGTATGTGAAATGTACTCGTATATCCCTATATGGAAATATCACAACAACTTAAACACAACAATTTAGATTCAAAGTAAGCATGTAATATAGCATGTGTTATGGGTTCTAAAAAGCGTACATATTTATACATAGAAACACCTAGACTAATGCAAATAGACATGTTCATGCACACAAATATTTGCACTGAGTAGAAATTGAACCCGCGGCATCTGCGTGGTAGCCCGTACACAGTACACTGTACAGGCAGTCAAACATCAAATAGGTTACTGAGAACCACAGAGAACAAAGGAAAGATAGATACGTATATATATCACTATTGTAGGAATTGAGAAAGCTCGAAGATTTGACAGTCCAATTTGCTTTATCAAAGGTCTCACAATGAAACAGTATACATAATAATATATGCTTATTATATCCGAATCTCAATGATTTAACTTTGAACCGATGTACTAACTTAATAATTCGATCAATTCAATTACGTATTTCTCTACTTCTTTTATTCAAGTAGTGTTTAGTTAAAATATTATGTGATCATTCTATTTTTCCTTTTGTGTACCATAAAAGGCAAATAATTAAATATCTACTTCTGAGCAATATCATTTCCCGCTCATTAAATATTTTGCTTACTGCAGTCGCCTATCAAATGTGGTAATTAGGGCAAAAACCTACTTTTAGAAGTGGGTTATGTTTTTACGCAATACAGTATAGCACTATTTCTAATCTATCTATTCTATACATATAAAATACTTTGTCCTAAATGGCTGCCGGATCAACGCACAGCCTAAACCGCTGATTTTAGAGACCTTAAACTTGGAGGGTGTGTTCTTTGTATGACGTAGGCATCCGTTAAGAAAGTATTTTCCGAAATTTGGCTCCTAATGGGGGTAAAAAAAGGAATGCAAAGTTTGTATGGGACAATGTGTTTCTTTGGTCTAATCAAATTTTGCATAAACATTCTTTAACAGAAATGATGGAAGACGTGTTTAGTAACGTGTGTTGTAATTAAAACAAAAAAAAAACCCTTTTTTGTTACAATATTTTCCTTCAGCAATTTAATTACTTAAATATCCAAATTAACCTGTATCTTTTCTAACACTTAGCTTCGTGTCCAAGAGACAAATGCTTTAAGTACTCTGACCATTCTTCTTCATTACTGTAATATTTAATGATAAACCCAAAATAGTGCCTATTTTTCACACCTACTACACATAACTGATAAAATATTCAGATGTATGTTCAACCCTTAATTGAAAACACACGAGCATAAATAAGGTGCCAGATAGCTCCCTTGTGGAACCCCAATCTATACTAATATTATTATAGAGGTAAAGTTTGTGGCCCTGGATCGAAAATTCTTTTTGTGTTTGAGAGCCTAGTTCTTGAGGTAGGATATAGGCTATGTAACATCACGCTACGAGTGACGGGAGCGGAGCAGTAATCAAAGATGTAACTTAGTGCGACTGACGCCGCGGAAAGGTAGTTCTGTATAAAGCAATTAATGTCGGTTTAACACATGTTTGTACCACAGAATGATTTAGTTTATGTCTAAGAGTATGTTAGTAATACTAGTATTATGGATAGTGATAATCTATGTCATGTATATGACAATTATACTGTATTTTGTTATTTATAGCTGCTACGCATTGTCATATACATATGTTATATATTGTCTTAATTGTACTGATAATTGAAAGAAAGAAAGAAAGAAAGAAAAACAGTTTATTTTTCACATGAAGGTGACACACACAAGAAGTAAAAATAAATGTTTAGCCACAGTCAAAAAACACAAAAACATAAAACTGACATAAAAAAAACAGAGTACCATGGCACTGGACTTCACACAAGCTCGCGTGCAGATGTGCGCCACTTTTTTATACACAATTGTATAAATTACAGCTTGATACTTCGAGAATATGTCGAGTTACTGAGTATATGTTTTGACAGAGAGACAGAAATCAGAGTGATCCTATGAGAATTCCGTCTTGCTTCTTGAGGTACGGCACCCTAAAAAGCACATGACATAAAGTCACATTGATACTTACCTACCTGGCTTCTAACTCAAAGTTATAGCCTATAACGTTTCTCGAGAACTAGGCAATCATACGCAAAAAGATTTTTTAAATCTGACTGGTAGTTCCATGTATTAGCACGTATAAACAAACAAACTTTTCCGCTTTATATAAAGTATAGACATTATTATAATGACTTATCTTCTAATCATTACATAGACAACACAAGAGCGAATAAAACAGAATATTTTATGATACTCCGGTCATGTTAAATATTCATGAATCACGGTGTAGCTGTACCATATTTGACAATTTAGGATAATCCGTTACAAATTGCTGGAACACAATGGCGTAATATGTTAAAAGTAGGTCGAATCGTGATGAACTGGGTTGGGTATTAAAAATCTGTATATTATATTATTATACTAGTAGATAAATCTAAGCATTTTTTAACTTTAATTTTATTTTTTTTACCTACAGTGGCAGATGAGCCAACAGTCTACCTGATGGCAAAGCGACTTTGGCTTATGAACTTGCAATGCCAGGGGTTCTACGAAGCCGCTGTCTACTGTGATTTTAAGGCTTTCATTTTCATAAACCTTAATTCTTTAATCCTAAAATTAGGCATTAATATTTCTGCATTTTCATAGCTTTTTAGTCCATTCCAGTTAATTATAAATAAAATAGATCTTCGTAAAGAGGAAGTATTATATTAGAATATATTAGTTACTGATAAAAAAGTTGAATACAATATTACTCAAGTGATAAAAATATAGTCAGAAAAAGATATTACGGATTATTTTTTCTGCACTTTCCTGTGCCGTCCAATAAAAATTAAGATAACAAAACTAGCTGTCCTTGACACGTTTCAACCGCGTTAATTAACATCTTTGGTCACTGTTCTGCTCCCGTAGCTCGTAGCGTGATGTTACATAAACTTTAACCTTTCTGAAGAATTATGGTATCAAATGCAAAAAGAATTATTCAAATCTGACTGCTAGTGCCAGAGATTAGCGAGCTCACACAAACTAACTCAACTTTATATAATATTAATACTAGTTTGTTGCGGCGCGGTTTAACCTGCGTCTTGCTTACTGCTCTTCTCTTCAAGAACTGGGCTATAATAGGTAAAAATAATTATTAAAAACCTACTAGTAGTTTTAGGGCAAGATTCACAGACCGCACTTTGACTTTACTTTGATGCAAAGATCTACTTTGTACCAAAAATATGTATCTTAGGCCCAGATTCACAATCCTGACTTTACTTTACAGCAAAGGCACCTTCCCAAAGTAAGCTTTGTATTGCCGAAGATTACTTTCAACTTCATATTCAAACATATTTTATATACGGTAGTAGATCCACGCTGATTTCAGCATGAATGGGCCGGATCGTCCGGGGAAGTACTACCCTCTCATAGAAGATCGACTTAAGAGTAGTAGTATCCGTACTACTGCGTTTCGTTCGGTGAGTGAGAGCGCCAGAGGCCCAATTTCCCCCCTATCCTCTTTCCTCACCTCCCTCATTCCCTTCCCCTAACCCTATTCCCAGCCGCCATAGTGGAGGCCACTATACCAGCAGTTTAAGACGATGGCTTTTGGTATAGTGGCCGCCACTTCTGGATTCCACTGACTGCTTACCATCAGGCGGGGTGGAGTCACTTTGGTAGGCTATAATATAAAAAAAAAAAAAAAAAAGATAGATATTCTCAACAAAAGCTTAGATCCAACGTGTGACATTTACAAAGAGGCTAATAATATACATGATACAAGTATATTCATAACATGAACTAACGGTAAAGGGTAGGAACGACTGAATGAGCAGAGGCATCTAGCTTATTTATATAGCACAGCATAGTATTACACCATTGTCTTCGAAGGGGTAGGCAGTGGTGAATAACACTTACATTTGATCTGCAGTATCAGATTTAGCATGTTGCCATATTTTACCAAGCACAATTTCAAGCCAAGCTAATATAATTTTTTGAGCGAAAAACATTATTATTAGTTACGATAATAATCTAAACTAATAATATAAAGAAAAAGACTTTTTTTGTATTTTTGTTTGTTTGTTTGCAACGATTTAACTCAAGATCTACGTAACCAATTTAAAATATTCATTAACCTTCAGAGAAGTATAAAAAGGACGGGTACCATATTAAGCTATATTTTATTATGTTCAACATATTTATGCAGTAATTTTAAAAAATTTAATTTTTTAATCGCCTTAGTAATGATGCAATTCGTCACTATGATGTCACTATGATATTTTCTCTAGGCGTTTATTGTGAGACCGAATAAAACTTTTGATATCTAAGCGAAGCAAGGTTTATCGATGCATAACGTCTTATATAGGTAGGTACAATAAGTGAGTAATGCTATTGGTATTCTAATGTTCTATAACTACCTACTAAAGAGTTTAGAATCTACTCAGACAAAAATAGAAGAAAGAAAAATCTTTATTTGCAAAAACACGACGTAAATATTGCAACACAACGCATTTTAAAAAAAATCTAAAAAGACCAGTGTCCAAAACAAAAATATTTAAATTATTAAAAATAAACTGTCATTTCAGTGCAGTTATTGACATTGACGTACGTGAGAGCGAGAGAGCAATAATTTAAAGTTACAATAGAGGTCAGTGATTAAAGTTGATTTATACCTCGTTATACTTCACTCTTACCGAACTTAATCTTTAGAAAAGTTTGCTGCGTCAAAACACTTGAAAAAACCCTGCTCACTTGTAAACTTTTGTCACGATAAGAGCAAATTCGTGGTATACAACGTGACAATATATTTTTAACATCTAATAAAATTGATGCCACATAATATTAGACCCGCCCTGCTTCGTATGTACCTACTAAAATGCTTTTTACGACATGATAACAAATCGTTGAAATTCACGAATTTTCTCTGCTAGCATATTTTTTCATAATAACCTTGGTGGCAAACAAACATGGAGAGTATTCTGAGGAACTGTTTGACTTGCTGCCATCGTCTCCTTTCTATCATCGCACCACTCGACATCGCATCAAAGTTCATCCATACTACCTTGACACGATCTCATCTAGCACGTGTCGTTCCCAGCGTTCATTTCTCCCACGTACGTGCAGGCGCTGAAACAACTACCAGCTGTAAATGAAGTTTAAAGAGAGCATTAATATATCACGGTAGGCAGCGGCTTCGCAGAGCTCCTGTCATTACAGAAGTCTATGAGCGACAGTTACCACTTACCATCAGGTGGGCTGTTGGCTCGTCTGCCACTGTAGGCAAAAGATAATACAGCCCACCTAGTAATAAGTGGTATCCGTAACCTATAGAGTTGGTTTTCCAAGCATTGTAGAAATAATGCTTAGAAAACAGTCAATCTTTACTTGTCGAGTCTCTAAACCTTGATAAATGATAGATAAATAAACAAATCAATAAATAAATATTACAACAACCACACACAACACCATCTAGATCCAAAGTAAGAATATATTATATTCTTACTTTGGATATAAGTTAATAATAGTTTGTGTAACGTTACTGCTTCACCTTCGTTAACGTTAATGTTAATGTTAAAGTTGGTAAATGTGACAAAAGTGATAATTAATTAATGGTCAAAAATCCTTAGGCCACAATAAAGTTAGCTAACGTCGCATAGCGCGCGAATTGACGCACTATTAACCCTTTGATGTGTCGAAAATACCGCCACCTGAGCTATCGCCTAACGTCTAACGTCATTAACAACGCTGCATCCCTTTAACGGCAATAAATTGTTGGCTACATCTGTGTAATGACTTGGTTATGATTAGTTGTATCCCTCGAGAACCAGACCGATTTTCGAGTTAAATAGTAGCCTATGTCCGTCTCCGGCACCGAATCTATCGTACACACACGAACTTTCGTATTTATAATATTAATAGGATAAACACCCAGAGCAACGCAAATAGACATGTTCATGCACACAAATATTTGCGCTGAGCGGGAGTCAAACCCGCGATAGCTGCGTGGCAGTCCATATACAATACCACCGAAGCACAGAGGCAGTCAGAGATATTAAATTTCTTAAGTCACTTACATTCTAATACCACGTCTAAAATAATTATAAATGAAGACAGCATTGTAACGAATGCTTGTCGAGTCCCTAACCCTTAATAAATGATAGATAAGTTCTTCTTAATTAAGTAAGACTTTACAAGGAATCATTATGCCGCTTAACATTTTCATTAAAAACAATTTGCGTATGTAATTCCATCTAAGCGGGGTGTGAATAAACATTTTGGAGCCATTTTAAAAAAGGAACGTAGAATAAAATATTTTTTTTATTGCACACCACTTTTTAAAAAACAAAAACAGAAAAGTTTGTTTGCTTCACCACACTAATCTATATAACTACCAATCGTATTTCGATAATTATTTTTGCGTTTCATAGCCAAGTTCTTGAGAAACTTTTTAAAGGCTATATAATAGCACGCTAGGAGCGACAGGAGCGAAGCAGTAACCAAAGATGTAACCACTATCAATATACAAATTTAGTTTTAATATAACTTCAAAAAACCCATTATTCTATTTAATATTAGCATCATAATCTCTCAACTTCATGAAAGGTCAGGTCCACGATAATTTCGGAACAAAAAATATATTATCTACCACAATGTAGGCCTAAGCTAACAACCGTAATGGACCTCGTTTAATCTCTTACATAAGGGACAATGGATTACTGAGTCATAACATTATCAAACATGATTTCAAAATAAGGCCAAAGCTTGTGTACCTACCTAATATTTCCTCAAAGAGTAACATTAAAAATTTAGTTAGCAGAATAAATACTAGAAGCGTTGTTACTTTTCCTTATTCATTGCTTGTGGAAGCTCTTCTGTGTCATCGAAAACACCAAAACCAATATTTTAAAATAATTTACAAAACAATCCCATTGTATATCTAAACAATAGAACCACACAACAAAATATAATTCCATGTTTTGTATTGATTCCATTTGGAAGGAAGCGACGTTGATTTAATGAGTTAAGGCTGTGACGGATAGTAAGCCTTTTGTGCCACGCGATGTGACGTCACCTTGAGAAGGTTGCGCTGCGAAATCGGGTTAAAGTAATATTTTTAGGAGCACAAAATCGGTGGTAATAAAGATGTCTTTGTTTAAAGAAAATTGTATATATACTAATACTAGCTATTGCCCGCTGCTTTGCCCGCGTAAATGTCAGTAATCGCATAAAATTTTAATCTCTACATTGACGGGTTTTCTCGATAAAAGATAACTGATGTTGTTCTCCAAGGTCTAGTCTATCTCTATACTAAATTTTATCAAAATCGGATCAGTAGTTTAGGCGTAAAAGCGTAACAGACAGACAGAGTTACTTTCTCATTTATAATATTGGTATGGATTAGAATGGATTATAAAGAGGTTAAAGTTTGTGAGGTTATAGCGGGTAATGTCTGGATCTACTGAACCGATTTTAAAAAATCTTGTTGAGTTCTATAGCCCAGTTCTTTAGGAAGGTTGTAAGCTATGTAACATCATGCTACTAGCGACAGGAGCAGAGCAATAACCAAAGATGTAACTTAACGCGGTAGAAACCGCGTTGCAGAAAGCTATCAAGAGATACATACATTTGTATGGTATCTACTCGTTGACATTAACGCACATTTTTTGCTACGTTAGACAATTAATTTTCTCATTTTCAAGAAATTATAATTCTCGCGGTATAATTGATGAAAGACAAATTTCATTAAGATTAATAAAATGCCCAAAATTTTGGCCTTTTCTTCAAGGGTTCACCAAATTGTAGTTAAGGAAGTCTGTGAAAAACATCTTGCCTTAAATATTGCTGCGAATTTAAGTCAAATTAATGTTGTGAAGCCGCGTGAAAATTTAGATTTACAGAATTCTCAAGCGCGCTGTTCATTTTAGCAAGATTCATGTTTATATAAGTATAACCCACCCACTTGAAAGCAACTGACGATTCTTTTTGGTTTAAAATGATCATAATATTTACTTTTAAACTTTCGCGTTCGTTTCGCATAACGTAGCTACGTTGGATCCAGTGATTCAAATTACACAACCTCGCTTTGCGCAGTCGGTTAACGCTCGGAATACGGACGGCATACAGAATAAGGACACTGTCAGTGAGTTTTGTGATAGTACGTGGAAAGACAAAAATGTGAGGGTAGATCTAGAATCTACTTCGCATACGGAGCCGTGACATCGCCACATCAGTCTGCTTGTGACCACGGCCGGTGTAACCTGGTCGAAACGTCAAGCAAAATAAGGTATGTAAATACCTAATGCATGATCGCGTGAATTTCCGTATATTTAGTTCTACTATGATCATAATAACCATCCAATTGTTTCGGACGATATGAAATTTCTTAAAAATAATATGTACTAACTTTCATATATGCTATAACTTTTGATTCCACTGCGGTTGGGGCGACTGACGCACACTTTAGTGATTGTTAAACATTAACAACAATCAAATTCATTCGGTATGAAAATCCTAAAATAAATAAAACGTGACGTTCCCTGCTCTAAGAGCATAGTGACTGAAGTAAAATAAAAATAGCTAGAACCATTAGTCAACATACTTAATGTATTTTCAAAGAAAGAGAATTTAATGTCAGTGAACTTACTGATAGATAATTTTACAAAGAAAATAAAAAGAATATTTCATGTGTAATATTAATATAATTTTCTTTGTAGTTATTTTAATGAAATGTTAGTATTTTTGTCAGAGAAGTTGAATTGATACAATACATAATATAAGTTCATTATGAATAATCTACGTATCAAATAGTAAAATAATTTTCAAAAAATGACCGGCCACAATTTCTTAAAGGAGTATTACTTTAATGTTCCTTTGTGTTTTGTATTTTTCTTTTGTACCATTAAAAACAAGGATAGAGACAAAGTAAGATTATAATAAGATTGCTATAAGAGGTTGTGGCAGGACCCTTGACCCCTTATATTCAGAATCGCTAAGTTTGCTTTACTCTCTCTCTTTATAGTGTTAAGTACTTATATACTTGTATAAAAAATACAAATATTTATGAACCACAAATATTTTATATTGCCGACAGTGGCAGATGAGCCAACAGCCTACCTGATGGTAAGTGGTAACTGTCGCTTATGGACTTCTTCAACGTCAGGGACTCTTCCCACTGGAAAGAGAGTGCAGTAGGTGAAGGATATGAGGAAAGTGAGGAAAAAGGAAATGGAAAAAATTGGGCCTTCAGCGCTCTCACTCATCGAACGAAACGCAATAGTACGGACACTACAACTCTTACGTCAATCTTCTTTGAGAGGGTAGTACTTCTCCGGTCGATGCGGTCCATTTATGTACTACCATATTTCTCGTGTGGAAACCTTAACTCTGTACAGCAGTCACACTCGCATCCACACTGCGTCACCAAAGCAGTATATTTATTTAAAATAAGGTGACAACGCACTTCGTTCGTAATTCCTCTTAAAGTTTGCACCCTTGCAAACAATAATTAATATCATTTACTGCAAAGTAATACAATACTCAGGGCCTGGACTTCACATTCATAGAATAGAAATCTATGCCACTTGTCTAGCCCCATTGTTATATAATTTAAACTTGACAAGCATGACAATGTACACTGTTTGTATTAAGAGTCTCGAGTGACAGCCTGAACGGTATTAATATTTTATTTTAAAAGCATTGAAATAACATAGCTGTGGGCTTTTTTCCAGAGGAGACAGGCAGAAGTGTATAAGTGAGACTGCCTCCGTGGCACAGTGAGAGCGCAAGCGACTGGTGTACACGAGGTTGTGGGTTCAATCCCCAAACGAGACATAACTTTGTGTAATCCATAAAAATTAATTTCGAGTCTGGGTGTACTTTGTGCCCGTTAATTATATGTTTGTAAAGTCTCTCGAGACCCAGGGTTTGTTACCTAGTGCGGGAGTTGTCTATTTCGTAAAGTTAATAACACTGACTTTTGCTTATATTATACAATGGCGAGTCAGTTGTTATTTGCCGGGAATCGACTACCGGCGATAGTTTTCGGTTTTTAGACGGAAAATCTCAGTATTGCTGTAATAGAACCTGGCAGTCAATACAAGGCAACAATTGGCAGTAAAATGTATATAAATACATTTCGTCAACGTGTCGTGGTCAACTAATTAGGGACAATCTCTAGTTAAGCCAAATTGAACTTTATTTTTTATTTTCCAACGAGTCTTAACAATATTCCATATCTTTTACATGTAAGTATAATTAGTCATTGATGTGCCCGATTATACAAACTCTTCTTAAACATTAAACCTCTTTACAGTATAGCTAGATTATCATAGTGCTTTTTGTTCAAAGAATGCTGGCTGGCTATTTAATTCTCTCTCATTCCCTTCCCCTATCCCCATTCCCAGCCGCCATAGTGGAGGCCACCATACCAGCAGTTTAAGACGATGGCTTTTGGTACAGTGGCCGCCACTTCTAGATTCCACTGACTGCTTACCATCAGGCGGAGTGGAGTCACTTTGGTAGGCTATAATATAAAAAAATAAAAATAAATAAAAATGGTAGTATTGGCGGCAATCCAGATTTTGAATTTTAAGTTTTGAGAATTATTTTAAATAAAAATGAGCAAAAAATAAAAGTTGCGATCGAGCACTGCAAAAAATTATCATGAAGTTTGTCGAGCGTGGTTGGTCATACAGAAGGATAGCAGAATATTTAAATTGTTCAAAAACTATGGTATGCAATGCAGTGCAACATTTCAGGCGCAATAACACAGCTTTAAATGTGCCCAGAACAAAAAGATCCAGAAAAACAACTTCGCAAGAAGCTAAAATGATAACCAGGTTAGCTAAGAAAGATCCGTTTCTAGGCTTTATTTTAATTAAACACAAAGTGTTTACGGCAGACGAAAGAGCCAGTGAATCACCGAGCACCGTTGGACGACGTCTAGTAGAAGCAGGATTGTTCAGAAGAGTAGCTGGCAAAGTACCATTGTTGAAGAAAGAACATAGAAATGCTCGTTTGGCGTTTGCACGTAAATATGGACATTGGACCTACGCCCAATGGCAACATGTATTATTCTCTGACGAGACCAAGGTTAATTTGATTTCTTCAGATGGAAGACAATACGTACGGCGTCCTGTAAAAGCGGCAATGAATCCAAGATTCACAAAAAAACACGTGAAACATGGTGGTGGAAACATTAAAATGTGGGGTTTATATTAAGTTTAGGGTAACTTAGACCAACATCAATACAAGGCAAAATTGGAAGAAACTATGCTTCCCTATGCTGAGAAGCATCTCCCTATTTATGAACGTTTAAGCATGATAACGACGCAAAACATACCGCCCGTTCAGTCAAGTCGTTTCTTACCAGTCAGTCAGTACCAGTGCTAGATTGGCCAGCAAATAGCCCGGCCCTCAACCCAATCGAGCACCTTTAGCACGAAATCAAGAAAAAGTTGCCACTTATGGTACCACAACTTTAGAATGTTTGCTCATGCCTCACAAAAAGCTTTAATGAAGCTTTTTGTGAGGTATGAGCAAACATTCCTGTCAAAATATATCATAAACTGACAATGTCTATGCCACATCAGTGTCAAGCGGTAATTACTAACAAAGGTTTTGCTACTGGGTACTGATTTTACACGTAATAAAATGGAGCTGTTAAAGATATTGTAATATTGCAGATTATTAGTTTTGTTCAACTCTATTTTTCATTACACTTTACTGTCCTTAATTAAATGTCCAGCTACAGAATTATACCTTAAAATTGAATACATGTTTAACCTTTGATATTCAATACATTTTTCTATTTATTTAATATTTTATTTACAGCCAATTACAGCATAATAATCGGACCAAATTATGAAAATAATATGTGTTAAGAAATCAATAGGGCTTTATATTTAACTGTACATAACCGGTTATTGCTCTTCACTATCTTGAATGTCCATAATTAGTTGACCACGACTGTATATAACATGTCTGACTTATGATTTGAAGGGGCAAAAGTCAGACTATCTCTGTATTGCGGTGGTACTGTATACCGCTAGTGGACTGTGAAGCAGAGATGGCGGGTTCGATTCTAGCTCAGTGCAAATTTGGATCTAGATAGCGTTGTGTAGTTGTTAGAAAAATAAAAGTCGTACTGCTATGATATGTTATATTCATTGATATGAATAGTTATTATGTAGCAAACTAATTAAATGTGGATCGATAAATCTGCGAGATTGTTCGTCAACTTTAGTTCAAGGGTGAGTGATTACTAAAACTAATCGAGAACTTTTTGGCAAGTTTGATTAGTGCATGTGAAGCGACTACTGTTATATTTGCCCTATTGCCGAAGTCAAGGAGAGTGCTGTTTATGTATGTATATGTATGTATGTATGTATGTCTATTGGCACGCTCTACAGCTTAAATGTCTTAATGGATTTTGATTCTTAGTCAATTCCACATTTTAGACATAGTGCTTCATTGGCTTCGCTCAATTAGGGCAAACAGCTTTTTAGACAAATTTCATGTTCAGGTATAACGCCTTCATTGGCATCTTGCGTTTAAGGTAATCAAAAGGGATTTTAAGGTAGGTGGTGTCATTAGATACGTATTCATTGTGAGAGTGACATAGAGTACATAATATTTCAATGTAGCGTCAGCAAGAAAAAAAAACATATCATACTTATATCCCTTTTTGTATTTTTTTTTCAATTTTCAATATTTATCTCTGCATGACCCTAAGGTTGACTGGCAGAAAATGCCTTAGGCATTAGGTCTGCCTTGTGCAAGCTTTATATTGCAGAAAGTTTAAAAAAAAAATGGTTTATTTTCTTTCAGTTTTTTAAAGGCAGGTGGGCTTTTTGTTTTATATTAATATATTTTGCTTTTTTTTGTTTTTTAATTATCTTTATAATCTATATGGTGCGATGGGTGCGTGTGATTGCGATACAAGAGGTTGTGGGTTCTATTTCGACACGGTACAAAGCTTTTTGTAAAATCCTGTTTGAATTTTTCCCGTATCAGACATATTTCTATATCATGTACATAACCATATGCCCACCCCATACTCCGTGGTCGGCAACGGCTTGGTTGTGTTTTCTAAGCATTATTACTTCTGCGATGCTTGGAAAAAATATATATTATATATAAATTATTATTATTATTATTATTGTTTTGTGTGTGTTTTTTTTCTCAGCTAGGGCTGGTAATTTTAGTGTCATTTACGAACTGCAAGTCAAGTAAATGCCACGATTTTCAAGCAGGCAGGGTAGTGTTGGGGTCTTGTTCGTTTGTTTGCAGGAACTTTCGTACAATCCTGCAAGTATTTAATATGGCGGCTTTTTGGAATTGTATATAGCTACTAGGTTTTAGATCAATAAGTTTTAGTGCTTGATGGATGTGTTTTGGTATAACGTCTGTGGTTGACAATACTATTGGTACTATGTATACTTTTTCTTGTCGCCAAAATTTTTGGACTTTATGGACTTTTCCAGCAATAGTTCTTTGCAAGTTATGTGTGTTCGGGACAGCAATATCAATCAGATATGTAGTTTTATTTGTTTTATCTTGTAAGGTTATGTCGGGGCGATTGTAGTGTATAGTTCTGTCAGTCAGGTCATAGTACATTTTATAATTGCTGTTTTCTAAAACTGGTAGGCATATTGGTAGTATGATGTATGTGTGTCTTGTATAAGTTTGTGTTTGATTATTATTATTATTATTATTATTGCCTATATTTTACCTATGCCTCCCTCGTGTATGTTTATCTTTACCAATCTTGAGTCATCATCAATCACATTTTTTTCAATCACATTGACGAGACCAAGGTTAATTTGATTTCTTCAGATGGAAGACAATACGTACGGCGTCCTGTAAAAGCGGCAATGAATCCAAGATTTACAAAAAAACACGTGAAACATGGTGGTGGAAACATTAAAATGTGGGGTTTATATTAAGTTTAGGGTAACTTAGACCAACATCAATACAAGGCAAAATTGGAAGAAACTATGCTTCCCTATGCTGAGAAGCATCTCCCTATTTATGAACGTTTAAGCATGATAACGACGCAAAACATACCGCCCGTTCAGTCAAGTCGTTTCTTACCAGTCAGTCAGTACCAGTGCTAGATTGGCCAGCAAATAGCCCGGCCCTCAACCCAATCGAGCACCTTTAGCACGAAATCAAGAAAAAGTTGCCACTTATGGTACCACAACTTTAGAATGTTTGCTCATGCCTCACAAAAAGCTTTAATGAAGCTTTTTGTGAGGTATGAGCAAACATTCCTGTCAAAATATATCATAAACTGACAATGTCTATGCCACATCAGTGTCAAGCGGTAATTACTAACAAAGGTTTTGCTACTGGGTACTGATTTTACACGTAATAAAATGGAGCTGTTAAAGATATTGTAATATTGCAGATTATTAGTTTTGTTCAACTCTATTTTTCATTACACTTTACTGTCCTTAATTAAATGTCCAGCTACAGAATTATACCTTAAAATTGAATACATGTTTAACCTTTGATATTCAATACATTTTTCTATTTATTTAATATTTTATTTACAGCCAATTACAGCATAATAATCGGACCAAATTATGAAAATAATATGTGTTAAGAAATCAATAGGGCTTTATATTTAACTGTACATAACCGGTTATTGCTCTTCACTATCTTGAATGTCCATAATTAGTTGACCACGACTGTATATAACATGTCTGACTTATGATTTGAAGGGGCAAAAGTCAGACTATCTCTGTATTGCGGTGGTACTGTATACCGCTAGTGGACTGTGAAGCAGAGATGGCGGGTTCGATTCTAGCTCAGTGCAAATTTGGATCTAGATAGCGTTGTGTAGTTGTTAGAAAAATAAAAGTCGTACTGCTATGATATGTTATATTCATTGATATGAATAGTTATTATGTAGCAAACTAATTAAATGTGGATCGATAAATCTGCGAGATTGTTCGTCAACTTTAGTTCAAGGGTGAGTGATTACTAAAACTAATCGAGAACTTTTTGGCAAGTTTGATTAGTGCATGTGAAGCGACTACTGTTATATTTGCCCTATTGCCGAAGTCAAGGAGAGTGCTGTTTATGTATGTATATGTATGTATGTATGTATGTCTATTGGCACGCTCTACAGCTTAAATGTCTTAATGGATTTTGATTCTTAGTCAATTCCACATTTTAGACATAGTGCTTCATTGGCTTCGCTCAATTAGGGCAAACAGCTTTTTAGACAAATTTCATGTTCAGGTATAACGCCTTCATTGGCATCTTGCGTTTAAGGTAATCAAAAGGGATTTTAAGGTAGGTGGTGTCATTAGATACGTATTCATTGTGAGAGTGACATAGAGTACATAATATTTCAATGTAGCGTCAGCAAGAAAAAAAAACATATCATACTTATATCCCTTTTTGTATTTTTTTTTCAATTTTCAATATTTATCTCTGCATGACCCTAAGGTTGACTGGCAGAAAATGCCTTAGGCATTAGGTCTGCCTTGTGCAAGCTTTATATTGCAGAAAGTTTAAAAAAAAAATGGTTTATTTTCTTTCAGTTTTTTAAAGGCAGGTGGGCTTTTTGTTTTATATTAATATATTTTGCTTTTTTTTGTTTTTTAATTATCTTTATAATCTATATGGTGCGATGGGTGCGTGTGATTGCGATACAAGAGGTTGTGGGTTCTATTTCGACACGGTACAAAGCTTTTTGTAAAATCCTGTTTGAATTTTTCCCGTATCAGACATATTTCTATATCATGTACATAACCATATGCCCACCCCATACTCCGTGGTCGGCAACGGCTTGGTTGTGTTTTCTAAGCATTATTACTTCTGCGATGCTTGGAAAAAATATATATTATATATAAATTATTATTATTATTATTATTGTTTTGTGTGTGTTTTTTTTCTCAGCTAGGGCTGGTAATTTTAGTGTCATTTACGAACTGCAAGTCAAGTAAATGCCACGATTTTCAAGCAGGCAGGGTAGTGTTGGGGTCTTGTTCGTTTGTTTGCAGGAACTTTCGTACAATCCTGCAAGTATTTAATATGGCGGCTTTTTGGAATTGTATATAGCTACTAGGTTTTAGATCAATAAGTTTTAGTGCTTGATGGATGTGTTTTGGTATAACGTCTGTGGTTGACAATACTATTGGTACTATGTATACTTTTTCTTGTCGCCAAATTTTTTGGACTTTATGGACTTTTCCAGCAATAGTTCTTTGCAAGTTATGTGTGTTCGGGACAGCAATATCAATCAGATATGTAGTTTTATTTGTTTTATCTTGTAAGGTTATGTCGGGGCGATTGTAGTGTATAGTTCTGTCAGTCAGGTCATAGTACATTTTATAATTGCTGTTTTCTAAAACTGGTAGGCATATTGGTAGTATGATGTATGTGTGTCTTGTATAAGTTTGTGTTTGATTATTATTATTATTATTATTATTGCCTATATTTTACCTATGCCTCCCTCGTGTATGTTTATCTTTACCAATCTTGAGTCATCATCAATCACGACTGAATCTTATACATTCTATATCTTCTGTTTTCAATATAATCAAAACAACGTAATCAAATTAATTAATCTATCGAATCACGATGCCATTGATGAACAATCAACGCTTAACCACGGCAACCCAATTTCGTTTCTGATTAAACTTTATTGGGTATGACACCCTATTGTCATGACGATATGAAAACAAGGCTTGATTCACACTGAACTTGCGACAGCAAGAGCTAAAGTATGTTTCTTCTTAGATATAGAATTTTATTTTTTGTACGTATCAAAATGTTTTGACAAGATAGTACTCAAAATATAGAAGTTGTACAATCGACGGTCTTATTGCTAAGAGCGACATCTTTCTGACAACCTTTGCTCTTAGTTGGTAATGTAATTTTGCCCAACGCAGTCGAGGAGCGTAATTTTTTTCGAGCGTATGTATGCATGTACGAGTATATAAGTATTTAAGTGAGTATGTATGTCTATTTCTTTGGCACGCTCTACAGCCTAAATGGCTTAATGGATTTTAACGTATGAGGTGTCATTAGATTTGTATTGATTGTGGAAGTAACATAGAGTATATAAAATTTTAATTTAGCTTCAGCACGAGAAAAAAACTTCTTTTCACTTTGTTTTAGGTAGACGGGCTTTTTGATTTTTAATAATATAAATTGCTCATTTTAAATTTATTTCACTCTGTACAAACCAGGGGCTCTGATCGTTTCTTAATTTTTTTTTTATCTTGTCTTTGATTGAGGCTACACTAATGTATTTGATGATATTATGACTCAAAAATCTAAACAGATCTATAGGGCGTGTTTTTATTGATGCGTTGGGCGAAGTGGACAGAAGCGGACCGGTTGATTGAGATTGAGAACTTCAACACACATAATTCTACAAGGCAGCGAATGAAATAACAGGTTATTTATAGCCATATAAAATTGCACCCTAACAACAAACACAAGCAATGCCATTACATCTTGATCTGAAGCTCTCAATCAATCCTCAGATTAAACTTTTATTATGTACTAACTCAAAAACCAATTGAATCTCAACCTAAAGCCTTACATCAGCTACAGTAATAAAATGCTACTCGTGTTGATTATTTTTCATTCATTGCCTTTTATTGATACGGTTCTACGAAGTGCTACGGTTCTACAAGGTGCTATGGTTCTACGAAATGCTACGGCTCCACGAAATGCTACGTTGCTACGAAATATGGTAGATTTTACTAAACACATAAAAAAATTACTAATAGGAGAAATTATAACATACTAAACGTCCGCCCGAGCTTTGCTTTGGTATCAAAAGATTCATTCGGTCTCGCAACAAACACCCACATAAAATATGATTGTAATATTACCTACGTCTGCGAAACATTAATGTTATATTGCAAATTTACTTTTGCTAAATTCTTGCAAATTTACAAATATTTAAAGTCTGAAAATTGTTCAAAAATATGTTAAATATATATGTTACCCACTTCATTTATTAATTTCTAAAGGTGAAAGAATTTTTCAAATCGGTAACGTAAGTTTTTAGTTAAATCGTTACAAACAAACAAACAAACATACAAAAAATCTAATTTTTTTTTTATAATATTAGTATAGAAAAATTTAAGTAGATAAATAAAGTGAATTAAATAGATTCATGTGTATCCTAAATTGTAAAACGAACAAGCATTCCACCTTGAGGGCCATCATACAGTTTGGTCATCATTTTAAGTGACTTTGTTGAAATAAATAAAAAAAAAGATAAAAAGAATACTACTTGTTTTTGTGTTCTATCGTCTATTTTACAGGGAATGCTCTAATAAACTATATTCCTTACACAAATAATTTATTAAAAATATATGGGTATTCATAACTCATATTAGTCTAAAATAATATTATCCTACTAATCCTACTTAATATATAAATGCGAAAGTTTGTGTGTTTGTTTGTTGCCACTCAGCTACTAAACGGCTGAACAGATTTCGATGAAATATATAGATTCTAGAGGTGCTGAAGACGGTCATAGGATACTTTTTATTCCATAAATTGGTCAAGTCTCCCAATTAAACACATACCATTTACCGCGCGGGCAAAGCTGCATAGCGCAGCTAACTTTAACAATAATCTTTAATCTAGTACACGTTCATGTTCTAGGAAAAAACATAGAGTGAAAGCGAACAGAGATGGTCATCGTGTTAGACGATTCCGAGGTGAACTTCTGAAGTGAACAGTTTCGTTTTGTAAAAGTAAAACTGGCCAACAGCCAGTTGGACTCCCGCACAAAGGGTTCCGAGCGAAGGATATTATATTATATATTATTTATTTTATAAGGATGCCTTAAATATTTATTTTAATCTGTTTTTTAATATTTGTTGTTATAGCGTCGTCGGTGATAATTTCAACTGTCTATCGCGGTTAATAAGCTACAGCTTGGTGACAGACGGATAGGGGAGTCCTAGTAATAGGGTCCCGTTTTGTCCTTTTCGTACGCCCTATGCCGCTCCACTCAGTCTAAGTAAGGGTAAGCAGTCATGTGAGCCCAAGACTTGGTGACAAACAGCTGCCATGGTATTCACCACCTGGTGACTTTATGAGATACATCCCAGGACATTTCCTGGAAGCTAACAGATGGGCAATTTAGAGACTTTTAATCACAATGCATTTTTATTGACATCACCCACCCAAAAGAGTACAAATAATATTAACAAAAAAGAACCGACTTCAAACAGGAAGAAAACTAAAAGGAAATAAAATGCAAGTTTAAGACATATTATTATATTGTTTTCTTATGGATGCCATTGTCAGAACTGAATCAAATTCAAATGGGACCACGCGGAAAGCACCAGATTTTAAATAAAAATAGAATCATCAATATCAGTTCACCTATTCGAAAGTTCAGAGGTAAGAAGCATGAAAAAAACAGGTAAATTGAGAACCTCCTCCCTTTTTTAAAGTCGATTAAAACTTATTTAAGTTCGTATCGTAAATAACTGAATCAAGAAAAGCAAGTCATTCTGTGTATATTCCTGACTCAATGGAAAATGATTCATCAGTTTAGGAAATATGTTAGATTTTGGAGAGATTGAAAATCGTGACCAAGGGCTCTTAACGGGAAAAACCTAAATTTAAAGCAGTCCGGGTTACGTTAGGAACAATTCATCGGGTCAGGTAAGGGTAAGGAAGAGGGTTACGTTAGGAATAAATATTATTATTTTTTTGCGCGTTCAAAATAATATCGGGCAAACAAACGAATCTTAAAAGATAATTTTATGTTTAAAAATGGGTGCACGCGATGTTCAACTTCATTGACTTCTCATATTTAGGACAAGACCTCTTAACAGAAAAAAGCCTATCTTTATAGCAGTTCGGGTTACGTTAAGAACGATGGATCTGCTAAGTTTAGGTAGAGAGTTACTTTAGAAATAAATATTATAATTTTTTCACGAACCTAGCCTAACTCGCTACCGGGTTAAGTTTTCGGGCCAGGTTAGCAATAAACCAAGTAAAAACTTTCTAGTGAAATAGCAGATTGCTTTTTTGTTATTTTCTAACAATTACCGCAGTATAGAACAAGGTCTGTGCTGCAGGAGACTTTACAAATATACAATTAATGTACACAAAGTACATCGAGGAGCATTAATAGCGAGTTGCTTACACTTAAAAAAAAAACTTCTTTCTTTAAGAGCTCCATGTTGTAATCTCTCAGGAAAACCTCGAGGAGCGTATTGTAGAGCCAATATTATTATTTATGTAATTATATGCGAATTATTTAATACTCAGTTTCTGGAACATCAGAATTTTCATCACAGTGTTATTGATCGTTATTGCTACGAAGTGCTACAGCTACGTATTTTCGTAGTCATCTACGTAGCGAGTATTTCTTCAAATTAAAGCACAAATTGACTTGGGAGTTTGTTACGAAGACTTCGCGTAGAATTTTAATATGCTTTCGTCTTAAAGATGTTAGTAGAATATAAATCATGATCATTTACTTAACAATCTTATTGTGAACTTTGGTACGTCTTTACAATTAAGTTTGTTTGAAAATTTAAATTAAGTTTATTTGTTTTATCATTTCTACATGTAGAAACTTACTATAAGAAAAAAAATTGTGATTTCGTGATATTTATACGAACTAGCAACGGCGAGTATTGAGATTTCAAAAAAGAAATACTAAAACAAAAATCGCTTACAGCTATTTTTTTCTGTCTTTTTTCTAGCTTTGTGTTATGACTTATTTAGGAAAATAGTTTCGACCTTGCTTCGACCAATTGTAAATTTTGTATCTCAGGATTTCGTATATCTCAAGTAGTAATGATCTCTTGTACCGGAAATTGAATCTTTAAATTCGTCTTTTGCCGGAATATTTTCTACAAATAAGAAAGCCTATCTTACATCGATGACATTTTTACGGTACGCACACTATTTACCTATTTCTATGTATTTTTTAAATAAAACATTTTTCTTTCTTTCTTTCTTTATCTGAAAAATGTGATAATCTAAAGGTGCGTTTCCATTGACGCGGAGGTGGGCGGAGTGGACAAGAGCGGATCGTGAATTGGAAAATCACAGTATTTCCACTGATGTGGAGTGGAGATTTCGAGCGCTGTGATTGGCCAATTCACGGTCCGCTCCTCTCTACTCCGCTCAGCTCCACGTCAATGGAAACGCACCCTAATACTGAAGTAATCACCAAAATGTCGGTCAATCAATCAAACGGTTTAGCGTCACTGCTGGATGAACGCTCGTCGATGTCAGCATCCATTCATTGCTTTATCAATATCTGTCGATAATCACTCCATGTAAAACTGACAGTCAATCTCAATTAACTCGTCATTAAATCAATCGAATGAAGTATGATGGATTACTGTGTCTGATGCTAAGCTGGCCTCATTCGATACTTTTTTATTATATTAGCTTACCAAAGTACCTACTTAAAAAATTCCGCCTCGCCTGATGGTAAGCAGTCAGTGGAATTCAGAAGTGGTGGCCACCATATCAGAAGCCATCGTCTTAAGCTATTGATATGGTGGAAGGGAATGGGAGAGGTGTAGAAAGAGAAAAGGGGCAAATTGGGCCTCCGACGCTCTCACCCACCGAACGAAACGTAGTAGTACGGATACTACTACTCTTACGTCGATCTTCTATGAGAGGGTAGTACTTCCCTGGTCGATGCATTCATGCTGAAACCAGTGTGGATCTACTACCTACAATAATATATTTGTATAAAAAACGAACTAAACGTTTATGGAAAGAATCTTAATTATCAGTAAATTCTTTAAATAATAAACAAAATAGTATTGAATGTGTATTATATGTATATACGTGGATATTGATTTATGTATCTATCAACTTACTTTATGGGGCGAAAATAACTGAGAAAAGTTGGTAGGGGTCGCCCTAGACACACACGGACCAAATATAATATATGTTGACAAAGGACACAATTACAACCAGCCATACATACCGACGTGAGTTTATGAAAATATTACTTAATGTTGAAGAGGAAAAAGAGATATGTTTGAATCGTAGTAATTGGCGTTCTATAGTGTCTGCTTACCCCATTAATGGTAGACAGGCGTGAAGATATGTGTGTATATAAACTTAGTTTGATACTATTATAGTGCAAGCTGCGACATCTTAAAACATTGTGTAGTAAGAAAACAACATTTATTTTCTTTAGAAAATGAAAAACATGTAACAATGCCTAAATGTCCTTTTAATTAAATAAATAAAAGCACTTGTAACGTATAAATCTTAAGGTTCACTTTTCCTTATTGAGGTATACAGTTAAGGTGTTCTTTATTAGCAGACATGACAATGTGTATTACGTCATCATGTTTAGCGAAACCTTTTAACATTAACTGTCATTTTACGTCTGACGTGCCCGTCATAATAAATGCCACGTTTAATAAAATACAAAGACATGATAAAACACAAAAGACAGAATATAACATTGTAATAATAACAGCATCTTGCTTGTCTTAAAAGAGGTGAGCAGAGGTAAAAAACATCAGATTTTGTCTCTGTAGCAGAGGTTGAAGACATTTATTAAAAAAAAGTTGTTAATAAGAGAAGAGTGCTAGGAATACTATCAAAATCTTTGTGTGTCTGCTACGCTTCACGTTTTAACCCCTAAACCGATTTTAATAAAATTTGGTATAAATATACATTTAGCCTTGGGAAAAAACATAGGCTATCTTTTATTGCAAAAATATGCCATAAAATGGTTGAAATAGGGGATGAAATTTTGTATGAAAAATCATCAATGTATAAACAGAGATATAACCTCTTCTTCTTCTTGCGGGAGAAGCTGCTGGCAACAGCTAAGTTAATAATAAATGAAATAAACACGCTCTAAACTTCAAAATCCGACAAAATCCGACCGACAAATTCGACTGCACCGTTGGTCTAGTGGTTAGTGTAACTGACTGCGACGCCGGGTGTCGTGGGTTCGATTCCCGCTGAAGGCAAATATTTGTGTGAAGAACATTTGTATTTGTCTTCAGTTTGGGTGTTTTCTATGTATATTAAGTATGTATTTACAAAAAAAAAAGTACGTATATGTATTATATTTCAATTATCTAGTACCCATATCACAAGCTCTGCTTAGCTTGGGAATAGATGACGGTGTGTGATAGTGTCCACATATTATTATTATTATTATTATAAATCCGTTGCGTTGTCTGTAAGAAGTTCATACCTTCTCTGTATGAGAAGAGGCCTTTCCTTACTGTGGGATAATAATGGAAAGATATGATGTTGATATGATAAACTACATTATTGCCAAGTTTAATTAAAATCCATTACGTAGATTTTGCGTAAAAAAGTAACAAACTTCCATACATATATAGAAACTATAGCGTTTAAAATATTTGTGTGTTATTGTCTATTCTAAGACAGTGATGGATATAAAAATGTACTTACAAAATATTTTAAGGCTGTTTTGTAAAGGTTGTATAAATCAGCTAAAGCCAAGGTTCTATAGACAGCCTTGTTAACACATTTATAATTTGTCAAATGAACAGTAATTAAGGCTCTCATTAATAAATAATTAACCTTATTATAGCAGAGAACGAATTAAAAAGTGTGCTAATTAATAATTAATAGATAAAAATGTATACCTACTACATAGGTTTATTTAAATTATTTAGAGGAGTGTCTTAAAAAGTTTCCTATTTTTTTTTTTATTACCGACAGTGGCAGACAAGCAAAACCCATGTGATGGTAAGTGGTAACTGTCGCTTATGGACGACTCAGAGTCTGCGAAGCCGCTGCCTACCTAAGGGAAGGGGTAGGTAAAACACTAGCGAACCGAACGAAACTCAACTTTCGTATCATATTTTGCCATTTCGGTCTTGATTTACTGTTTATCTTTACTGCTCGGCTTCTTTAAGTGACAGGTTAATCCATACTAATATTATAAATTCAAAAGTAACTAAAGTAACTCTGTCCGTCTGTTTAATTTATTGTTTTTCACACACCGTCATTGAGTCTCAAGCTAAACAGAGCTTGTGTTATGGATACTAGATAACTGAAATATAATATATATACATACTTTTTTTTGTAAATACATACTTTTTAATACATAGGAAACACCCAACTGAAGACAAATACAAATCTTCATCACACAAATATTTGCCTTCAGCGGGAATCGAGCCCACGACACCCGGCGTTGCAGTCAGTTACACTAACCACTAGACCAACGGTGCAGTAGAATTCAATCAATTAATTTACTGTTTCTACCCGTGCCAGACTATAATAATAGCGAATGGTAGTTGAAAATTAAAATGATTGCTTCTAAGTTATTAAAGTAGTTTGTATATAGACTGCCTCTGTGGTTAGGTGGTACTATGTATGGACTGCCACGCAGAGGTCGCGGGTTCGACTCCCGCTCAGTGCAAATATTTGTGTGCATGAACATGTCTATTTGCATTGGTCTGGGTGTTTCTATGTATAATATGTATGTATTTACAAAAAAAAAAGTATTTAAGTATGTATATCCGCATTCTAGAACCCATAACACAAGCATATAATATGCTTACTTTGGGTCTAGATGGCGTTGTGTGTAGTTGTTGAAATATTATTATTATTATTATTATAATTAGTGTTATACTATCAAACCCACGATAAGCTCATTTAGTCAATCCGTCTAAATGCAGGTACGTCGAAATTCGCTTGAAGACGATTTCCATGGTAACGAGCTTGTTATCATTTTATAGACACTGACATTTTACTGATTAGACTGTTATGTTAGTATTAAAAACCGTCCTAAGGCCGGTATTACATCTAATATATAAAATTCTCGTGTCACGGTGTACGTTATTGAACTCCTCCGAAACGGCTCGACCAATTTTCGTGAAATTTTGTATGCATATCGGCTAGGGTTGAAATTCGGACAACATCTATTTTTCGTCTTCCTAAATGTTAAGGGTGGTCTGAAAAGGGATGAAAACGATTGTATGAAACTTCTTCATAGTTTTGAAATTTTGTTTTGGAATACTTCTAATTTTTTTTTTATTGGGGTCGATTTAGAGGGACGGAATTAGGGTTGAAATATATGGAAAGGTATTTGCTTTTGAAGTTAGCGACTTGAAAATTGAAAAGAGGGGGAAGGGAGGGGGGTGAAAGAGAAGTGAGGGGTAGGGAAGAAGAAGTGAGGGGAAGTGCGGAGGAAGTGAGGGGAAAGTGAGGGTAAAGCGAGGGGAAGTGAGGGGGTAGTGAGGGGAAAATGAGAGAAAGATGAGAAGGAAGTGAGTGAGGAAAGTATGGGGCAAGGTAGGGGAAGGAAGATGTAAGTTTGGGGTAAGCAAGGGGGAAATGAAGGAAAAGCAAGGGACAGGGACAGTGAAATAACGGGGAAAGGAGAGGGGAGGTAGGGGGAGTGGGAGGGAGGGAAGAAGCGGAATGGGAGGAGTGGGGAAGAAGGGAGAGGGGAATAGGGGCAAGTAGTGAAAAGTTTACGGAGGATATCTGTAGGTAGGTGAAAGAGGGTTTGTAGAATGGGAGATTAGAAATATCTATTTATATAAAAATAAATCCCTATTTCCCTTGGTCACGGCATCACGCGTGAACGACTGGACCGATTCCGTTAATTCTTTTTTTGTTGTGTTTGTTATTGTCAGGAGAAGGTTCTGCGAAAAATTTGATAATAATTAAGACAGGGCAACGTCTGTCGGGTCCGCTAGTTATCATATAAATATGATTTCATATCTGTCAAAAATTTATGATCATAGTTCGACGACCCTCAAACGATGATCATAGATAATCACATGTAGTTATTATACCGTAATTTGTTCTTCATTTAAAAATGACTTACACATCTTTGATCATATTTCTATGATAGTCTAATAGCGGCCTAAGTGTATTATACACGATAGATGTTACAAGTTTGACAGTATTAAGCAAATTATTAGCAGAGTGGGTCATGGTTAACATGTTTTGTTGCTTCAAGTAGTAAAGGATTATGATCTTTATACATAGGTAAATAAGACGCTATTTACGTTGTTACATGTTTTTAAAACAGTTTCTATGCAGACATGTTTTACAGCAACAGAATTTTATTTAAAAGTTTAGTTACTAGAATAAATACTAGAGGCGCTGTACATATTTATAAACAAATTTTTTAGCACGTTAGGATTTTCTTTGTTTTAAGATTACCATTTTTCTCTAATTTCAGTTATGTGATATTTTATCCAACAGCAAAACAGAAAGAACGAAACATTTTCCATTCTAAACTTTACTGTACACAGTATAAAGTCTTGATAAGGTTAGCAAACCATGTGATGAATGCTCACGACCGTTCAAGATGGCGAATATTGGGAAAAGCCTATGTCCAGCAGTAGTCTAATGGCTGATTATGATGATAATAAAAGTCGCTACTTCTATTTTCCTGCTAGCTTCTTCTAAATCATGCATTTTTTACGTTTTCACCATAGTATTATAAATCAGGGTGCCTAGTGCGAGTTTTTTCTACGTTACTACGTACGATATCGTCTAGCACGGTTCGTTTCCAGCGTTCATTTCTCCCACATACGTGCAGGTTCTGGAACGAACTACCAGCTGCGGTGATTCCCGTGCGCTATGACATGTCCTTCTTCAAACGAGGTTTACAGAGAGTATTAATATCACGGTAGGCAGCGGCTTCGTAGAGCCCCTGGCATTGCAGAAGTCTATGAGCGACAGTTTCCACTTGTCATCAGGTGGGCAAACATGTCGATCGCGTTAACGTAAAACAAACTTGCACTAGGTACTCAAATTACAGTTAGAAAAAGGTGAAAAATGAGAAAATGTGCCAGAAATATGTTAATAAGTCGTAAAATATATATGAGTACCTTCGTGTGACGCCGGAACGGGTCACTAGTGCTAATAAAACTATTATTGTTTTAATAACGCAGTTAATTTTATAACTACTTTTTTATTATATATTTCGCACGTTTTAACTGACTCACATTTAACATTAACACCATTAACCGATAAGATATTAGAATTCATGAGAAATATTGATGTTAGGGAATCCATTTAAATGTAATATATTTCCATAGAATTTGACTAATGGGAATATAAATACTAGTCTTACTTGCGGCGCCAATGTGTGATTTAGGTCTCATAATGGACCCCATCAACACCATTCGTAGACAGTGACTAGAACCTTAATTTTCTTTCAGTAATATTAATTTCAGCGTTACCTGAAACAGAAAAGAAAATTAAATATAATTAAAAAAATATATTTTATTCACAATATTTTCCTTCAATGTAAGTTAATAAATATAAATAAGAACACTTTATTAAGAAACTAGCTTGCCGCATCGCGGTTTCACTCGCGCGTAAAATATGGTTTGTTGTATCTCTCGGGAACCAGACCGATTTTCGGGATAAAAAGCCTATGTACGTCTCCGGCACCGAATCTATCTACATACCAATTTTCATCCAAATCGGTTTAGCCGTTTAGGCGCTAAGTGGTAACAAACACACACATCCACACACACAACCCACGCACGCACGCACGCACGCACGCACGCACACACGCCCACACGCACAGACGCACGCACGCACGCACGCACACACGCACGCACGCACGCACGCACGCACGCACGCACGCACACACGCGCACACATACACACGCACACACACACGCACACACACACAAACACGAACTTTCGATTTATAATATTAGTAGGATATATAATATAATAAGATACGTAGTTATATTACTAATTTTATTTTCATAATTTAGCCATGTTTGTGTTCATTGGCTCAATTATGAACCTAAACCACTATGTGTTACATATGAGTGGTTTATGTTTATAATTGGTACAGTGACGTACAGAATTTATGCCTGTGTAAAGATTTTACGGCTCAGAAATATCATGGCATCAGGAATCTACGTAATCATCTTTCTGGTAAATCACTTCATTTTGTAAAAGCTTATGTACTAAAAAAAATTTAAGTGGTCATACGCACCCGTAACCAACGTAAGTGTGAAAAGATTAACGAATGTTAAAAGGAAAAAGTGTGTATGGATTGCAGCAAATGACATTCAATAGTCTCTGCTCACCCCAATAATGAGAGTCGGGAGTGGAGTTGTGTATGTAAGTGTATTTGTATGATTACAATAGGCACAAAATCTTAGCATTTCAAGCTCTGTGAATCCAGTGAAGATTATGGCAGTGAGAAACTTCTTTGCTTCTGGACGAAAGAGTCTGTCTAGCCTATTGACCAAATGATTTAAGTCCTAGTAAAGGAGGCCATCAAAAAGTAAGATGTATAGTTAACATACATACGTAACTTCACGCCTGTCTCCCTGTAATGGCGTAAGCAGAGACTATAGAACGCCATTTGCTACGATCCAAGCATACCTCCCTTGCCTCTTTAAAATTTATTAATCTTTTCATACACACGTCGGTTACGGGTGCTTGTAATTGTGCTCTTTGTCAACACATTATATACTATTTGGTCCATGTATGCCCGTCTAAGGCGACCGCTACCAATTTTCCCAAGCATTTCTGCTCCATAAATCTGTTTCGTTATTCGACTTCCATCCATCCTTTCCACATGTCCAAATAACCATAACATACTCCTCTAAATTTTTGTCACCATACCATCACTCAATTCATATTCTGCATGCAAAGTTAAAAGCTTTCAAAATGTAATACGTCTACCTACGTATTAACAGTTTTTTTATTATAAAGATTTGTTATTTACAAATCTTTAGGTAGTTAGAATAGAATAGAAAAGAATAGAATTTTATTTAGATATAAGTTTTACATTGTATACCCATACATTAGTATATATAGTAAGTAATAAAACTAAGTATTAACAATATTATTAAGTACCTACAGCAATGCTTACACCTATGCGTAGGTACTTATACACAAAAGACATCGACGTGTTGCTTTACACATCTTCACTTCTGCATACGTTTTGTTACAAAATATAAAATTGAAGCCAAACCACTACACCATTCTTTATAAAAAAAACATGGGACCCCATTTCAGAGTATACCCTTTCAAATAAAAGAAGAATTTTCAAAATTGGTTTATAAATGACCGAGTTCTGTTGTAACAAACATACAACCACTGAACCATTTCTTATAATAAAAAAATGGGACCAATTTCAGAGTATACCCTCTCAAATAAAAAAAAAAAATTTCAAATCGGTTCATAAATGACCGAGATATGAGGTAAAAAACATACAAAAAAAAAACTTACGACCCGAATTGATAACCTCCTCCTTTTTGAAGTCGGTTAAAAAGTAAATCAATGACAAAGCATAATGTTGTAGTTGACCTTAATATAAAATTTTCGAAATAATTTTGTAACTGCCTGTACCAGAGATATTTATTTGTAACATTGAATTAATCACGGCGTGTAAGCAAGAAGGTTAGATACGTGCTATTATTATGTACCTTATTTACGGCGTAAATGTCTACAATTTTGTAAAATTTAGGCTAAATAATAATAATAATATAAACGTAGATTCATTTATAAAACGTATCGTAGTAGAAAGTCAGTGCTAAATCTCTTACTAATTCTTTTGAAAAAAGGCGTAATTTTTAGAGTTCCGTACGTACTTTAAGAGGCGAAACGGAACTCTTACAGGTTCACTGTGTTGTCCGTCTGTCTCTTTTTCTGTCAAGATCTTTTTCTCAGTAACGCGTGACGGTGTAAAGCAAAATTCCTATCGTATACTTTTGTCTGCAATCTCTGAAAGCTTTGAAAAATCAACATAGAAATCAAAGTTCTATATCAACGCAATCAAAAGATATATATATATGAGTTCCCCGCGACCCCGCGCGCGAGACGATGTTGTTTTGATCGGTCCGTGTAGTTAAATTCGTAAAGTGAAGTAAAATAAACTATTGAGATATGAAAATGTCTCTGACATTTATCTTTAGTGTCTATATACCTGTAGAAATTGGATTACAGTGATTAATTTAGAAACTATGGTGTTTTAAAACATTTTGTGTATTAAATAAACTAAGTTCAACATTACTAACAATTCGCGGGTGGCGTGAATACGGTAAATAAAAGCCAGCCGCGCATCGCGCTCTTTCACTCTCACGAGTAGTGCCTAACTCCTTCTCTGTCGCACGCGCGCCGAGTTGTTTCTTGGAGTTTAAAAAATGAATTGCACAATTTGTTTTAATAAAATTGCTACAGGAGAGCTAATAAAATGCAATGGATGCAAAGCAGGATACCATTATAAGTGCGTAAATATCACCTCTGCCGCATCTATACAGGATCAAACTCAATTAAAGCGCAGTTTTAAATGTGAGGACTGCCATAACATTACTCAACGTATACGAGTAACAGATGATACTCCTGTACGAGGAGTCCGTGGTGGCATCATGGACACGAACAGGGATGAGGCTAACCAATTTTAAGAGCTCAGAAAATGAGAACACTTTGTACTTATAAATTTCTTTATTGCAGATATCAAATATCACTCACAATCACTTTTCTTAACATCTGTACAGTTCGAGAGTTAAACCTCAACTGTCTGCTCCTGCTGTGCGCGCGCTACTCTCCCTCTCCCCTCGCTGTTTATTCAAACCCGAACCAGTAAGTAACGGCCGTTGTCAGCCGGAAGTAGTGCGCGCACAGCTCAATGATAATATAATTAAATCTTATAACATTAATAGTTTCTAAAATTAAAATAACAATAGATTAAATCAATAATAATATTTAAACAATATTAGTGTGTAATTTAAGAAAGGAATCTAACAGTCGGCCTTTCCTGACAAATTTCCCGTCCCGGGAAAACAATACAAGATTCATTATAATACAATATCCAAAGAAGTAAATTATAACATAAATTAAACAAATATATAAAGTACCTAAATACTCGTAAAATCATAATGTATTGTTGGGAAACTAATCTTAATTGTTAAATTTTCACAATTGCATAATGTTAGTATGATTATTATAATATGATAAGATATTAAGGCCTCATACATATCCTCAATATCTGTCCTAACTGAGACCTCAGACTTATTCTCAGTAAGGCCATTTGTTAGTTAACTTAAACGTTAAGATATTAAAGCCCCATACATGTCCTTAATATCTGTCCTAACTGAGACCTCGGACATATTCTCAGTCAGACCAATTATTTGCTAGTCTTAACGCTAGAATTTTAAGGTCTCATACACATCCTTAACATTTGCCGTAACTGAGACCTCAGACATATTCTCAGTCACGCCGCTTATACCATTTAACATAGTTAATCTTAATAATCACTAAGATATTAAGGCCTCAGACATATCCTTAACATCTTTCTTAACTCACTACTGACTCATCAGTCTCATCATTGTCTGATGTTTCAGACTCTGTGTCTGCTCTATTAAACACCATCCAAGGATGAATTTTGTCTACAGAAAAAATACCACTAAAATTTCTGTTGCCCTTCCTGGATAATGGCGTATCTTCAATAACATATCGATCATTATCCAGAGTTTCTTTTATACGATATGGGCCTCTGAGTTTCGGGATAAGTTTTCTACTGTTACCAGTTGATGGAATCTCTCTTTCTATTCTAACTAAGTCACCTATTTTGTACGCTACTTCCTTTCTAACTTTATCAAACCGTTGCTTTTGCTTATTTTGATTATCTTTTATTTGGTCTGTCATCTCTTTTCTAATTTGCTCTATAGGAGTATCAATATTATCGATATTATCTGCGACACTAAGTTGTAACAAAGAGCCTGCAGTCCCTACTAAGTCAAGACCAAACAATGCCTGAGCGGGGCTTTTCCCCGTACCCTTATTTTGAGTATTATTAAGTCCCCATTGAACCTCAGATACACATTCGTCCCATAAGTTATCAGGCTTACCATGATTTGTAGCCGTTAGTGCTGCTAAAACCGTTCGGTTATACCGCTCGACCTGGCCATTAGCCCGCGGCGTCGCTACAGCGTTCATAATATGCTTTATACCTAATGAATTTAAATAATCTTTAAAGTTTTTAGAGGTAAATGAAGTACCGCGATCAGAGATTAATCGTTTTGGCACACTGAATGTGTGAAAATAGTTTTTCATTGCGGAAATAGCATGTAAAGATTTAGTACTTTTAACTGGCACAAGTATGACAAATTTTGTAAATGCATCAATAATTAATAATAGATAAGCATTTCTGCGCCTGCTTCGGACAAAAGGACCGAGGTGGTCTATATGTAACGTATGAAACGGCTTATCTATTTTCTCGATAGAATGTAATTTACCTGCTCTTTTCCCAGAAGGTAGTTTAGAATGAGCACACTCTAGGCAAGATTGTACATATTTTTTTATAAACTTTCTCATTTTAGAAAACCAGTATTTATTCTTAATTATCTCTAAAGTTTTATCAAAACCGAAGTGCCCGATTTCGTCATGGTTTGTTTTTAAAACCTGCCATCGGACACCTTTCGGGACAACCCAACGATCGCCATCTTCAGTCTTCCTATATAATAGTCCCCTTTTAACTACAAAATTATTTTTGATCTCTATGACATTATCGTTTTCACTATCATTTAAAATCGAAACAATACGTTGAAGTTCGGGATCGTTCTGTTGTACCGTAGCCACCCAATCAGTATCGATATGTCCTACGTGTAATTCTACTGGGTCTGATGGGATAGGATTACGGCTCAGCGCATCCACGTGTGTCATAGCTGTGCCAGGTTTATATATAATATTAAAATCAAATTCTTGGATAACATTCCACCATCGTGCAACTCTAGGTATTGTGTCTCTTTTCTCAAAAGTGGCACGAAGAGAGTTGCAATCTGTAACTATAGTAAACGAGATTCCTAACAGGTATATTCTGAACCGCTGCAGCGAAACTACGACCGCCAATGTTTCCAAATCATAAGAGGTAAGTTTAGACTCTTCGGGAGAAGTTTGTCTACTATAAAATGCTACCGCACTGAATGGGAATTCTTTATTTGGTCTTTGCAATATTATTCCGGCAACGCCGATTTTAGATGCATCTGTATGTAATTGAGTTTCATACTCCGGATTATAAAATGAAAGTATAGGGCGTTTGACCAGTTCTTCCTTTAATGTCAAAAATGCAAATTCTTCTACGTCACCCCATGTCCATTTGGCATCCTTTTTTAGAAGTTGCGTCAATGGTTTTGCAATTATTGAAAATCCTTTAATAAACTTTCTGAAAAAACTGGCCAAACCTAAAAACTGTCTGACTTTATGTTGATCTGTAGGTCTGGGAAATTTATCTACTGCTTCGATTTTTTTCTTGCCTGGTTTAATGCCTAATTCAGTGACTTCAAAGCCTAAGTAATCGATTGTTTGTTTTAGAAAATTGCATTTCGACAGATTAAGAGTTATACCAGAAGAACGAAATAAGTCTAAAATATCATGAAGTTTCTGTAATCCCTCGTCTATAGTTTTAGATGGTATAATTACATCATCCATATACGCAAAAGCCTCTTTGAATCTTGCGTTCCCCAAAATACTGTTAATAGCCCTTTGAAATGTGGACGGAGCATTGACGAGTCCAAATGGCATGCGGTTGAACTCGTAATGTCCGTCAGGCGTTACGAATGCTGTATAGCGTTTTGATGTTTCAGCCAATGGGATCTGGTAATATCCAGAAGCAAGATCCAGAGAAGTATAATATTTATAACCCGAGAGATTATCCAATTGATCGTCTATTCGCGGTAGAGGGTAATGTTCTTTAATGGTCTTTCTATTGAGTGCCCTAAAGTCAATACAAAGGCGGTAGTCGCCAGACTTCTTTCTTACAAGAACAATTGGTGAAGCATAATCAGAAGAAGACTCTCTAATTATGTCAGAATTTTCTAATTCTTGTACAATGTCGCGAACTACTCGACGTTCTGAATGAGACAACCGATACGGTCTATAAACCACAGGCGTGGTATCATTAAGTTTAATATTCATTTCGGTACCAATCATGCATCCCAATTCTTTACTTGAGAAAGCAAAGACGTCCCTAAAATTATTCAATAGCTCAGTCAGCTTTAATATGTAATCAGAACTAATGGAACGATCTACTTGTATAGCCTCAGCTTCGATTTGGAGTATGCTATTATCATCAGGGCAGTGTTCAATCTTACTAACATTCAGCGACTCTACTTTTAACTCGTTCAGAGGCAGTGCTCGCAGCAACAGCAAGTCTTTAGTTAAAACAAACTCGGAACCAAGTCCCTTCACAACAATATGACCACGACCATTAGTTATACGAATTATGCTTTGAGATATTTCGTATGGTTTTAAGGGATCTTGACAAAGGCTTGGTTCAATAAACAAATCACCAGTGTAATCTGGTTTGGAATAAACTTCTACTACGGTTAGCCCTTTCATGGTTACTGGATTATTAATATACAGATTAACACTGGGTGTTAGACTATTGGATATTTTTAAATGATTATTGGTTTTATAAGCGACTACGTGTTCCTGTTCTGTAAATGTTTGACCTACTAATAAGGGTACTAATAATAAATGGTCAGGTACGATAAGCACCTCCACTGAAGCCTTGACCGAATCTATCTCTAATTCAACTACACATTTGCCTAAACAATTTACCACGCTATCTCCAAATCCTCTTACTACTGGTAAATCAGATACTGACCAAGTACTGACCAAGTTCTTCGCAAAAGATTCTCTCAACATGGTACATTGACTTCCAAAATCAACGTAACACTCAAGGTTTTGACCATTAACATTGGCAAGTTTGAAATATTTAGATTCGTTATCATGTTGTTTAGAAATACGTAAAACTGTTTTACTATTGTTCTCGTTGGTTTTGGATTCAGTCTTTCCCGAACAGTTATTAGATAAATGGCCTACTTTATGACAACTCTCACAGCGTTTGATTGGCCGTTTACACAGAAAATAAGGATGTCCTTCTTCTCCACAATTATAACACTTAGTTAGCTTAGAAGATCTGTTACTTTTAGCATCAGATGTATTATGATTAGATTTGGATGGTCGGAATTGTTTATTTTCATTATTGCCTGCCTGTATGGAAGGATTTGGCTTCTCGAGCTTTCTAGTTGATCGTACATTTCTTAAATAGACTAATAATTTATCCGGTTCTGTGAACTGTGCTGCTTCAGCACTAGTCCTCACCGACCTATCATCGATCCCAAATAAAATGCAATCTATAGCATTTTTACCAACGATATTGCAACGATTTAACAACACCATCTTTTGGTAAAAATACTCTTCTAACGAGTCGCCAAATCTAGCTCTACAGGCAAGCATATCTGTTAACAATTGTCCATAATTTTCATCACTTGGAAATGCCATTTTCAGTTTATTCTGCCATTCAACCCATGAGAACAGTAAACTAGGTAAGCCCTGGTACCATTTTTGTGCCAAGCCCGATAATTTTGGGAGAGCGTAATGAATTGTTTGTCTCTCAGTCCAGTTATAAATTTCAGCACACTCATTAACCTTCAATAACCAAGTCTCAATAGTTTGATTGCGCTTGGCAGGATCAAACTCTGGAATAACATTCATTACCGGGTAACGTTCATTACTACCATCTGTTTTCATGGTCTGAATAAGCTCTTTGAAAGCCGAAACTAAAACGTCAGTATTGGAACCACCATTAATATTAATTTGAGGTGCACTCACGGTTGGCGTATCCCTTGGTATAGTTGCAGACCGTGATATTCTTGCATCTTCTTCCCGGAGTGAGGGTCCACTTTGCAGCTCCTCAGGGCTTGGAGTCACATAGCCATCTCGCGACACATCACTCCTTTGACACATGCTAGGAACATAGGCACCATCATGGCCTCGCGATACACTACGCCTTTGGGGCATGCCAAGACGCCTTTTAGACATGCTCCGCTTCTTCGACTTTCTATGGTGTTGCGACCTGCCGGGGTCTCTCGATAAGTCACGGGTTTGTGACCGTCGAGCCTTTCGCCGTCTTCGCACTGGTGAGCCCGATTCACTCTGCGTTGAATCGCTAGACTCTGTCATACGTCGAGTGGTCTTTCTTTTACGACCCATTATTTTTTGTATGGGCGGTAAGTCCTTTCACCGAGAGCGATTCTAATCGCTATCACGATTATATCCCACTTCTGAGCTTTAAGAGCTCAGAAAATGAGAACACTTTGTACTTATAAATTTCTTTATTGCAGATATCAAATATCACTCACAATCACTTTTCTTAACATCTGTACAGTTCGAGAGTTAAACCTCAACTGTCTGCTCCTGCTGTGCGCGCGCTACTCTCCCTCTCCCCTCGCTGTTTATTCAAACCCGAACCAGTAAGTAACGGCCGTTGTCAGCCGGAAGTAGTGCGCGCACAGCTCAATGATAATATAATTAAATCTTATAACATTAATAGTTTCTAAAATTAAAATAACAATAGATTAAATCAATAATAATATTTAAACAATATTAGTGTGTAATTTAAGAAAGGAATCTAACACAATCCTTCGAGGTTAGTGTTTCTAAGGAAAAGGGGCCGTTGTTAGGTGAACAAAACGAAATTATGGCAGGTATTATGGCAAAAGTGAATAGTGTTATAATGGCAAAACTGAGTGATATTGAATCTAAAATAATGGATGAAATAAAAGCTACTGTTACTATCTTAGCGTTAGAAAACACCCAGTTACGGCAAGAATTGAAAGAAGCCAATAAAAAATGCATTTGTTTTGAACAAGAAATTTTATCTCTAAAAACAGAGAAACAGAAAATGAAAGAAGCACATTTTAATAGTGAAAGCAACTTGGGCTCTCCTAAAGGAAAACAAAGCCACTTGTCTATGACTATGCCAGTACCAATCCCTACAACATCATCACCGGCCACCAATATCAGTACCACCCCCAGTGTGCACGGCATCAATAAGCCGCGGTCACAAACGCAGCCCAGACTCTTGCCCGAGGTTAGTTATGCGTCGATGGCCAAGAAAACAACGAGTGATACATTCGGCAATGAAAACTATAAGGATATTAACGTGTGGACAGAAGTTAAAAATAATAAGATGAAGAACCCTATAAAAAGGGGTGGAAACACGACAACTGTTTCTTTGAAAGCTGTTGAACGCAAGAAGTTTCTACATGTCTGGAGATTAGATAAAAGTACGACAGAAAATGATATGATAAAATTTATAAAAAATATATTGGGAAGTGACTGTGATATAATTGTGGAACAATTGAAACCAAAAACAGACCGTAACTACTCGTCATTTAGAGTTGGAGTTACTGAGTATAATTTTGAAAAGCTTTTTGATCCTGACGTATGGCCACTGAATGTTGAGTATAGTGAGTGGATTTGGTTTCGTCGAACAAATAAGCCAACCGAAACTGAAAGCAAATAGATGCTTCAATATATTGTATCAAAACGTGAGAGGACTCCGTACGAAGACTATGCAATTCTTAACGTTACTTGAATCATCGGGTGCTGACTTATTCGCTGTAACAGAGAGTGGGCTAAATGAAGCGATTCAGAACGCGGAGTTAATACCACCAGGATACCATACACTGCGGTGTGATAGAGCGGATGGGCGTAAGCAGGGAGGTGTACTTCTAGTGGCTACATCGCGCTACGAGTTGCGGCAACTGACACTGCCCGATGGTATTAACATAGACAATCACAAGTTTGAACTAGTATGTGCCGCTGTTTACATGCATAATAGGTTTTTGTGTACATGCTGTATATTGTATATTCCGCCGCAGACTGATGAAAGTGAATACATGATTATGTTTAATTTATTAGAAAAAATATGCGTTAAGTATAAAAATAATTTAGTTATATTAGGTGATTTTAATTTATTTTCGTGCAATAATGTTGTTTGTCATTATTATGAATATTTTATAGCCTTCTGTGAATTGGTTCAGTGTAGTACAGTACCTAACTGTAATGGTAGACAGCTGGACCTAGTGTTGAGCGCGCGCAGTGGTGTGTGCGTGAGCGCGGCCGACGAGGGCATGCAGCCCGTTGACGCGTACCATCCGCCGCTCGCGGTTAGCGTCGAGCTAAGTGCGCCGCCGCCGTGGCCACCGCCACGGCCACCACACCTAACTCCTTCTATGATGCCGTGTACACAACGCTCTCATATTGAGACAATACGTAAGCATTGGAACTTTAGAAAGGCGGATTTTAACCATTTATATTATTTAATTTCGTTAATAGATTGGAGTGATATGTATTGTGTGAAAGATCCTGAATTAATATTAAAATTATTTTATGTTAAAATATACGAGGCATTTGATGTTTGTGTTCCAATAAAACAGACCAAACCATCAAAGAGTAGGTATAGTTACCCGGTATGGTATACTGCTGATGTTATAAGAGATATAAAACTTAAACATAAATTACATAAAATATATAAAGCTAGTAAATTACCTACTGATTACTTAGCGTTTTCTAGATGCAGGGCAAAAGTAAAGGCCGGTATTGCGCAGGCACATGATCTGTATCGTGACCGTGTGCAACGTCACCTAACCACCGATCCTCGAGCATTTTGGGATTATTTGAGATCTAGGAAAAGCAACTCGAGTACATATAAATTACTAAAGAATGGAAGAGTCTTATCGGAACCTGAATGTGCGAATGAGTTCGCGCAATTCTTTCACTCTGTATACAGCTCGGATCCAGCCGTATTGAGTGTAGCCGAGGCAAGCGCGGGGCCTGCACTGGCACCGGGTGCGCGGACGCACCTTACAGCGCTGTGTGTCTCCGACGTGCGGTGGGCGCTCGCCCGACTGCTGCCCAAGCGCTCTGCGGGACCAGACGGGATACCAGCGTATATCTTTAGGGATTGCAGTGAGGCACTAGAGAAACCTCTCTTACATTTATTTAACAACTGTATCGACATAGCGACCTTTCCTAATATCTGGAAACTTACTCGAGTTGTACCTGTTCCCAAGGGTAGTGGAGGTACAGAACCTCTTGATTATAGACCAGTAGCAGTGTTGTGTTCTCCAGCCAAGGTTTTTGAAGGTGCCATTCACAAGCAACTTTATATACAGGTAAGCAGTCAGTTGTCTGACTTACAGTACGGTTTCCGTTCAGGGCGTAGTACAGCAGGGAACTTAATACACTTGATGTCGCTAATAGTACCGGCGGTGGATGCAGGAGTGCAAGTGGACGTGGCCTACTTTGACTTCAGGAAGGCGTTCGATACAGTAGATAACGATATCTTGATGTCGAAGTTGGCTAGAGTGGGTTGCACGCCACATACATTATCCTTCTTCGCTAGTTATTTAAAAGATAGATGTCAGTATGTGGATTGTGGTGGATGCTTATCTGAACCCTATTTTACGAGGTCGGGTGTGAGCCAAGGCAGCACCCTCGGACCTTTACTGTTCAATATAATGATAAACGACTTACCTGAAATAGTTACCAATTCTACTCCTTTGCTGTTTGCCGATGATTTAAAATTGGTCCTTAAAATCGAACAGGTTACAGATTGTGACATGCTGCAGAGGGATATTGTTAACGTGGTAAAGTGGAGCCTAAAAAATAAACTTTCTTTCAACGTGGCCAAATGTTCCATGTTATCATTTAGTCGCGCGCGTACTCCTCATCACTACTTGTACACCATGGAAGGAGCGCCCATGCAGCGTGTCACTGAGGTAAAAGATTTAGGAGTTAGATTTACAGTCGATTTGAATTTTCGCAAACATATTATCGATACATGTAAAAAGGCTTATCGGAATCTGGGGTTTGTTTTGCGAACTGCAAATCAATTTACTAATATTGGGGCATTAAAAGCATTGTTTGAAGCTCTGGTGAAAAGCCGGCTGGAGTGTAGTGCCATAGTTTGGTCTCCACATGAAGCCAAATACAAATTTATGTTGGAACGTATTCAGAACAAGTACATTAGGTTTCTATATTTAAAACAGTATGGGGTTTATCCTGGATATCCACTGGTATATCCTACTTTATTTGTTCTGGGTATGGTTGGCTATTGTAAACTTGAAGTTAGAAGGGAAGTGGCATTAGCTACTTATTTATTTAAGTTGATACGGGGTATCATTCAGAACGCTGCTATTCTGCAGGAGGTTAGGTTGTGTGTTCCAGATGACTACGTGGGTCGGCGGCGGCGGCCGCCACTTTTTGATGTTCCGCGAGCGCGTACCAACTTGTTGCAACACGCACCACTTACGAGGGCGCTGCGTACGCTCAACATGGTTTCCATTAAATTGGACATTTTCTCGTGCTCGCTGAACGAATTCACTAAGGCTGCGTATTGTGCACTATGTGTGTAGTAAAATGTTTAATTATAATAAGGTGTGTAAATTAGTTTAAGTCATTAAAAGTATGTTGTAAAGTATGTCTTATGTTAAAAAGTATTAATGTTCTACACTATTGTATTAGGGTTCACCTGTAAAAATAGTTGTATGTGTGTATAAATAAATAAATAAATAAATATATATATATGTTATTTATATTGACTACAAGGTTGTACGGAACCCTCAGTGCGCGAGTTCGACTCAGACTTGACTGTTATTTTTATATGGTAAGTCAATACCTCTGACTGCCTCTGTGGTTCGGTGGTACTGTGTAGGGACTGCCATGCAGAGGTCGCGGGTACATTTCCCGCTCAATGCAAATATTTGTGTGCATGAACATGAATATTTGCATTGGTCTTGGTGTTTCTATGTATGTAGTTACAAAAAAATAGGTTTAAGCAATCTAGAACTCATAACACAGCTATAATATATGCTTGCTTTGGATCTAGATGGCGTTGTAGTTGTTGTGATTTTATATTATTATATACCGTAACATATACATGGCTATGTTTTCTAAGTACTTATTACAGATACAATACTTATAAAAATTATTTTTAGAAAAAAAAATTTAAACCGACTTCAAACAACACCTACATGTTTAATCCTTAACTAAAAAATAGAAAATAATATTTTAATTACTTCATAGCAAAGAATATTAAAGGGGAATCAACGCAATCCTTGATACCTATAATACTTTACTATTTATAGTTTTTAATCAGTTATTTTGGAGTCGGTGCCAGCCAAGAAGGATCTTTAATTCTGCCTTTGCAATAAACTTTTGTAATGCACGGGGCGGTAATGGCACGCGTGGGGGATATGCCTGAGTGCACTACCCGAACGCGGTCATACTCGTGAACGCAGACGTTATTGATAGTTGTGTTCAGATATACATAAAAAATTTTACGCGCACTTCTTGTATTAAATCTATATTTTTCATTCATATATTAATAGATTAATCAAGAAGATTTTTTTTTGCTAGTAGGTAGGTTATTTTTATGAAGGTCATTATGATCCTTCTTGGCTGGCACCGACTCCAAAATAACTGATTAAAAACTATAAATAGTAAAGTATTATAGGTATCAAGGATTGCGTTGATTCCCCTTTAATGTTCTTTGCTATGAAGTAATTAAAATATTATTTTCTATTTTTTAGTTAAGGATTAAACATGTAGGTGTTGTTTGAAGTCGGTTTTCATTTTTTTTTTCTAAAAATAATTTTATTTTTAAACTTTTAGTGGGAATTAATTGTGTATAAATATATTCAATATGGGTAGACCTACTAAACGTGCTGCGCAATCGAGACAGCACCGCGCCGTTTGAAAGAAAGTATAGACGAGAGGTAAGATTGTAAATAGAGATATAAGGTCCTTGTCAACACTTTCTCGATCGCTAAACCCTGAATCCCAGAAACCACAAATCAAAACAAAAAAGTGATGATCTACCAACAATAAAGAATCATCGAAAATCATAATTTAACTAACCGAGCAATCGCTTAACAGATATACAAAAAATAAACAGTGGTGCTGTAAAGGTAGATTTAAGGCCGCCCGTTGCTGTTGTAATTTCGCACGACCATAAGGCCCTCCAACTTGGCTTAACGACAACCAAATTATAGTGATAATCTTAGTCTACTGCTTCTAAAGAATGAAGACGTTGAAAATGGAATGACACAAATGGTCACTCGTCCAGGGCCACTTCGTTTCTAACAAAAAATGAATTTTGAAAATCACTTCGCACTTGTAGCATGGACATGTCAATGTCAGATAATTCGTCGCAAAAGACATCGACGTGTTGCTTTACACGTCTTCACTTCTTGCATACGTTTTGCTACAAAATATACAATTGAAGCCAAACCACTACATCATTCTTTATAAAAAAAACATGGGACCCCATTTCGGTATATACCCTTTCAAATAAAAGAAGAATTTTTTAAATTGGTTTATAAATGACCGAATTCTGTCGTAACAAACATACAACCACTGAACCATTTCTTATAATAAAAAAATGGGACCAATTTCAGAGTATACCCTCTCAAATAAAAAAATAAAATTTCAAATCGGTTCATAAATGACCGAGATATGAGGTAACAAACATACAAAAAAAAAACATACGACCCGAATTGATAACCTCCTCCTTTTTGAAGTCGGTTAAAAAACAAGAAATCTGACTGTGAAGGGACAATAGAATTATATAAGAAAAGGATAAAGAGCTATTGACCCCATAATTGAGTGCTCTCACATAACGAACAAGACGCAAAAGTATGTCAACTAATACTCTACGTCGATATTCTTTGAGAGGCTTTTTCCCGATGATTCCACCCATTCATGCTGAAAGCGACAAAACTCTGGATACTATTTGTGTCCGCCAATTCAATGTTTGTAAAATTACCCTCGGTTTTAAGAATAAGAGAATGATTTAAAATAACGTATATAAAATATATATAACTACCTTTCCGCGTCTTTGCTTACAGCTTCTCGTCTTCCTCGATAATTGGACTATCATACGCAAAAAGAATTTTTCAATTCCGAGTGGTAGTTCCAGAGAACAACAAATAAACTCTTCCGCTTTTTTAATAGTATATTAAAGAAGATAGTACAATAAAGATTTTTTTATTCTAATCTGAGGGTCTAGACAAGGGGCATAGATTTCTATTCTTAATAGAAACGAAATTGAACAGATTAATAAATGTATGGGACTGATTAGCTAACGACAATGTTGGCGTTAGGTTATGTCAATCTCTTATTTTTTTTTATCTATCTATTCTTTTAGCATTTATGCCGACTTGTCTAGGCTCTTTGGTGTATGTGGCAGCTTGGAGAGATCTCTCACAAGAATGGTGGTTACCCGGTCATGTGTCTGTGGATTCATGAATGTAGGCGGCTCATGATTGGGTAAAGTAGCGAAATTTGAAATAAGCCTATAGTTAACAGTTAACTATGGGTCTTATCCGAAGGCTCAAAGTCGCTCAGAGGGCGATGGAGCGGGGTATGTTAGGCGTCTCCCTGCGCGTTCGTTTGAGAAACGAAGAAATCCGCAGGCGAACGAAAGTAACCGACGTAGCTCGCAGAGTTGCTTCTCTGAAGTAGCAATGACAGAACTGACGGCCGCTGGGGCACAAACCGGAAGACGCAGCGTGGGCACACTTATAAGGTCGTCGGTCCACCTTGTGAAGGACAAGGTGGACCGATGACCTTATAAGGGTGGCGAGCAACCGATGGGATGGAAAATTGGGGGAGGCCTATGTCCAGCAGTGGACGTCTTTTGGCTGATTTGATGATGATGATAAAATGTTTTATTATAAAACTATCCACATCAAAATTCAAAAAACGAATAGAAATGTGAACAGTATAAAAGCTAACTCTAGAGTTACTCCGGTCTGATCACCCAGATCGGATCCACTCAGGTTATAATTACTCTTTACTTTCGTTCTGATCTTCTGCATATTTAAATAGTCATTCCGGAACATTTCTTTCAACCCAGAAAAATATGACACAAAATTAAATTTTACCTAAGCTACTACACAATGTTGACTTTAGAATAATTGAAGGAACGACTTTTTTTTTATTGCCTACAGTGGCAGACGAGCCAACAGCCCACCTGATGGTAAGTGAAAACTGTCGCTCATAGACTTCTGCAATGCCAGGGGCTCTGCGAAGCCGCTGCCTACCGTGATATTAATGCTCTCTTTAAACCTCGTTTGAAGAAGGACATGTCATAGCGCTCGGGAAACACCGCAGCTGGTAGTTCGTTCCAGAGCCTGCACGTACGTGGGAGAAATGAACGCTGAAAACGAACCGTGCTAGACGAGATCGTGTCCAGGTAGTATGGATGAACTTTGCTGCGATGTCGAGTGGTGCGATGATAGAAAGGAGACGATAGCACCAAGTCAAACAGTTCCTCAGAGCACTCCCCGTTGAACACACGATAGAGCACGCATAGAGAGCCAAAGTCCCTCCGCTGCTCCAGTGACTCCAATTTGTATGTGAGATTGGGATCATCGACGATTCGAACAGCTCGCCGTTGGAGGGAGTCAAGTGGGTCGAGCTGGTATTTGGGGGCTCCTGCCCACAGGTGAGAACAGTACTCCACGTGCGGTCGGACTTGTGCTTTGTATAGCACAAGCCGTTGAGATGACGTAAAGTACCGTCTGGCTCTGTTCAGGACGCCCAGCTTTTTGCTCGCCAGTTTGGCTTTGTCTTCCAAATGACTCCCAAATTGGACCTTGCTGGATATTTGAATCCCAATGTCATCGGAGATACGGAGAGAAACTCCTTGGAACTGAGGCGCCATAACAAAAGGGTCCTTCTTCGCAGTGAACGCGCATACTACATAACTGTCGCTCATGGACTTCTGCAAAGCCACTGCGCGTGATATCAAGGCTCTCTTAAAACCTCTTATTTTGTAGTGAGTTATCAAAGTCAAAGTCAAAGCATTTATTTCATTTTGATCATAAAGTATGATGCTTATGAAAAGTCAAAATTACATGAAATCAGCTAATTAGCCTACAGCCAGTTCGCTGACGAGGTAGAGCTGTGAGAAGAACTGGCAAGAACATCAAAATATTACACATATTTCAACAACTACATACATCGCCATGTTTGAAAAATATTTCATAAACGTAAGTTACTAAACAATTATATTTATTACATCACATATTATAAATTTACCTTTATTTATTAATCTATTCATTTAATAACGAACTTATTATCCTCCTCATACAAAGTAACGTGTTTTGACAAACATAAAATAGTCATTATTTACACTGAGTAACATAAACTTATACAGTCTCTGTTTACCCTATTAATGAGAGACAGGCGTGAAGTTATGAGAAGTCATATAAACATGTTATACAAACAAAAGTTTAAAGATAATTTAGACTGTAATAAGGTCACAATTCAACATGGTGTTAAAATGAATTGTTGCGTGCGAACAAGTAAAAGGCTTATTATATTAAACAAAATAATCCTATTAATATTATAAATAAATGCGAAAGTTTGTGTGTATATATTTTAGCGCTAAGCGCTTAAACAGCTAAACCGATTTCGATGAAAAATGGTATGTAGATAGATTTGGTGCCGGCAACGGACAAAGGCTACTTTTTATCCCGAAAATAGCTTTGGTGTACGATGGAGACAAAACATATTTTGACGCCGATCTAACAACAATTTCACACAACAAGATCTAGATCCTTAGTAAGCATAATATTATAGCTTGTGTTATAGGTTCCTAAATGCGGATATTTATACATAAATACATAGGTACTGTGCATAAAATCAACCCTTGCCAATAGACAATATAAAAATAGATACTTCTATTCAGAAGCATGACTTAAGTTAGTTAAGGCTTTCCATTATTCCAACAAAATTCAATTTTAACTTAAATTTTCTATTTATTATTGAAACTTAATTGGAAAAGTCTCATGAGACCGATGTCCTATTTGTGTGCGATTTCCTAAGGGATCGCGTATGTGAGTAATAAGTATCATTTTAGTTTTCCAATAAATAACTTTCATCATCATCATATCAGCCAAAAGACGTCCACTGCTGGACATAGGCCTCCCCCAATTTTCGCCATCGTAGCCGGTCGTTCGCCGCCCTCATCCATCGGTTGCCCGCCACCTTTATAAGGTCGTCGGTCCACCTTGTGAGGGGTCTGCCCACGCTGCGTCTTCCGGTTCGTGGTCGCCACTCTAGAACCTTTCTGCCCCAGCGGCCGTCAGTTCTGCGAGCTATGTGTCCTGCCCATTGCCACTTCAAAGAAGCAACTCTGCGAGCCACGTCAGTTACTTTGGTTCGCCTGCGGATTTCTTCGTTTCTCAAACGATCGCGCAGGGAGACGCCTAACATAGCCCGCTCCATCGCCCTCTGAGCGACTTTGAGCCTTCGGATAAGACCCATAGTTAGCGACCACGTCTCTGCTCCGTATGTCATCACTGGCAACACACACTGGTCAAAGACCTTGGTCTTAAGACACTGCGGTAGTGCGGACGAGAAGATATGTTGTAGCTTCCCGAACGCTGCCCAGCCGAGCTGGATTCGCCGAGTGACCTCTTTCTCGAAATCGGACTTACCTAATCGGACTGTTTGTCCCAGGTATATGTACTCGTCAACGAATTCGAGCATCGAGCCTCCGACCGTAATAGGAGTGGGTGTAACATGGACATTGGTCATGACTTTAGTCTTGTCCATGTTCATTTTTAGGCCCACTTGTCGAGACTCTACTGAGGTCATCGAGCATTGCACTGAGTTCCTCCACGGTCTCAGCCATGACCACGATATCGTCCGCGAATCGAAGGTGAGTGATGTACTCGCCGTTTATGTTGATGCCAAGTCCATTCCAGGTCAGAAGCTTAAACACGTCCTCCAGTGCAGCGGTGAACAGTTTCGGAGATATGACATCTCCCTGTCGCACTCCTCGCTGCAACTGGATAGGCCTTGAGCTCTGACCATTAATTCGTACTGACATGGTGGCGTTTTCATACAAACACTTCAGCACTTCGATATATCGATAGTCAATATGGCACCGTTGGAGAGACTGCAGCACGGCCCAGGTCTCGATCGAATCAAAGGCTTTCTCATAGTCCACAAACGCTAAGCATAGGGGCCGGTTATACTCTGTGGACTTATGTATAACCTGCCGCAGCGTATGTATGTGGTCTATGGTACTAAAACCTTTTCGGAAACCGGCTTGTTCGGGAGGCTGGAAGTCGTCGAACCTGTTTGCGAGACGATTAGTGATGACTCTTGAGAACAGCTTGTAGACGTGACTCAGGAGTGTGATAGGTCTGTAATTCTTCAGAAGGGTTTTATCGCCTTTCTTGAAGAACAGCTCCACCACACCCCTATGCCATGCCTGTGGCGTTTTGCCCTCGAGGAGGACGGCACTAAAGAGCCTCTGAAGGGCCTTCAGGACAGAATTTCCGCCTGCCTTCAGTAACTCGGCTGTGATTCCATCCTCACCCGGCGCCTTGTTGTTCTTGAGCTGTCTCAGGGCCATACCAATCTCGCACAGGCTGACGTCCGGGATGTCTTCGGTGTAATGTCGAGTTAACCTAGCTCTTGGATCTGATGCTAGGGAGCTAACAGGTGCATGTTGTGTCGTGTATAACTGTCCTAAATAAATAACTTTACGCTTGTTTTTTTGTTGATCGGATGAGCAGAGATTATAATGTACTATTTGATACCATCCGATCATATGTTTCTTTAACATTTGACAATTATTATTGTTTTCATACATTAAGGACTAGATAAGTTTTTTTCATTTAAATTAACTAACATTGGCGATAGTTAAATTACGGCAGAAAAGATTTTGCCGCCTAATTAACTAGGTAACAATCCTATTAGGTATAGGCTTTTGTCATCACGCTTCTACCTACAAGAGTAGAGCAGTACCTAATTGAAGAATGTGAGGCACTCATAGCTTGTTGATTGGTAAATGATTAGCCGATTACGCAACAAGCCCATGGATAGGGTGAACCACATAGTGGTACTTGATCTGAACCTCTCCAAGCTCTAGGAGGAGAAGCTAAAAGTCGTTCGCCTGTTACCATGTTGATATGGTAAAACGATTGCGTTTTCCACAGAAGTCAAATACTTGGGCGTCACAATCGACCAAAAGTTGACTTGGAATTCACACTTGGACAATGTACTAAAGAAAGCCAAGATGACGATGGGAATTAGCGGCCGTATGATGGGCAGCAATTGGGGCATAACCCCTAGAACAACTATTTGGCTGTACACTGCCATTGTGAGGCCGATCAATACGTACGCATCAGTTGTGTGGTATAACAAGACGCGTCAAACGACCACCATAAAGAAATTACAGAGAACTGTCTGCCTCATGGCCTCGGGAGCTATGTCGACTAGCCCCGGAATGGCGCTAAATGCTTTGCTTAGATTACCGCCTCTTCATGTATTCATACAAAAAGAGGCGAAAGCTAGCATGTACAGGGCTCATATCCAAGGCAGAAGCAATTGGATCTCCCAGAAGTTGAGGACTTTACAGAACTCAATACTGGAAATACCAATACTTTGCATGCCTACGGATGCCACCCTACCCCGGTTTGTATTTGGAAAACAATACACAATAGAATTGCCATCTAGGGAAAACTGGCTCGAAGACCAGATATCTTTTGAGTCTGGTTGCCTAGTATGGTATACCGATGGCTCCAAAATAGGACAAAAAGTAGGCTGTGGAATATATAGGGAGCGACCAAAGCTCAAAAAAAGCGTGTTTTTGGGACAAAACGCCTCCATCTTCCAAGCAGAAGTATACGCCATTGTGGAATGCGCGGAAGCCAATCTGCAAAAGCGCTACACCAATCAGACTATATATATAAATTCTGATAGCCAAGCCGCTCTACTAGCACTGGATTCGAACGTAGTAACATCGAAACTAGTTGAAGAGTGCATGGATCGTTTAAACTCTCTAGGTAATATGAATAGAGTAGTTCTCAGATGGGTACCAGGTCATGCAGGTGTCATCGGTAATGAGTGCGCCGATGAACTTGCGAGAGCGGGAGCTAATGGAACTCAGCAGGGCCCAGAGCCCTTCTGTGGAATACCAAAAAGCCTAGCTCAAAATGCCCTTACAAACTCATGCATCGAAACAGCCATCAAACTCTGGTCGGAATCGCCAGGAATGAACTACTCTAAAGCCCTGATCAAAGGCTTTAACAGAAGGTACAATAACCTTATCCTTGCGTTGAGTAGGAACAATCTACGCATTGTGTCAAGAGCCTTGACAGGTCATTGTTGCTTAAACAAGCACATGCATAATCTAAGGCTAAGCGAAACACGCACCTGCAGGCGATGTAAAGAGGCAGATGAAACGCCCCTCCATCTTCTGGGGGAATGTGGCCCGCTCATACACAGGCGTCAGTTTCTTCTAGGGAAACACACTCTGGGCCCTGAAGAAATTAAGGAGCTCACCCCTAAGCAAATACTGCAATATATCATAGCTGCAGGGTTTAGTGGTGAACTCTAGCTTGATAAAGAGGCGATCACAATAGACCATTCATGGTCGCAGTGACATTACAGCCGCATCACAGAAATAAAAAAAAAAAAAAAAATACCATGTTGATAACACTCGTTACGTCAAGTCAGATGCCTCTATAAAAAATAATAGGCTACCTAGGGGCCTACTACTACCTTATAAAGCAGTTTTATTTTAATCTTACTTGGTGTTTTCTTTTTCTTTTGTACCATCAATACATATAATAAAATTTTAGTGTCTGTTTGTAATATTGAAATAACCGTTTTTTACTACATGTATATAAATATATATACGGTACATACACCTAAATAACATTTTTTTAAATTTGTTCTGTCTGTCTGTCTGTCTGTCTTTTTGTTCCGGCTATATCTTCGAAATGGCTGGACCGATTTTGACGGGACTTTTATTGGCAGGTAGCTGATGTAATAAGGAGTAACTTAGACTGCGTTTATTTTAGAAAAATCTTTTATTTTAGAAAAATAAAGTATTGTTGATCGACTGTTAGGCGGAACGAAGTTCGCCGGGTCAGCTAGTTATAAATAAGGATACAGACAAAGTAAGGGTATAATAAGGTTGCTTTGTAGTTGTAGTAGGACTCCAGAACTAATCCTGATGGTTGACCACTAACCACTCGATAAGATAATTGAATACGTAAGGCAAGTTAAACACTCAACACTCTGTGTACTCACTAAAACTTACAGCGGTTTAACCTGAACTTTGACCGTTCTTATATTACATCTTACGAATAAACTACTTATCTACAATTTCAGATTCATAGGTCAAGTAGTTATCGAAGTTTTGTGTTTAGTTAGTGATGTTAGGTACATATGACTGATAATAGGTATTTTATATACCTAAGTAAGATAAATGGTACAAGAACTCTGTATCAGTGTGTATAATACCAGCCTGACTGTCCCACTGCAGGACAAAGGCCTCTTCTCATATAGAGAAGACATGAGCATTAATCACCACGTGCGCTCAAGGCGGATTGGCAATTTCAGACTTTTAAGTCCAGGTTTCCTCACGATGTTTGGCTTCACCGTCAGTCAGAAATGTTCAAGATAAACTTAGAAAGTACGTAGTATCAGTGTGTGCGTCAACAAAAGTGTTTTCATTGTCATCATGCTTGGCTTAGATCGGTGACTACAGTAAATGTTGATGGAAACGAAGATGTTACCTTTACATATTACCAGCGACACTACTGGTTAGTAGTAGAAGAAAAATATTCCCTGCGATACTACTGGTAGTGGTAGTAGGGCGGTGGTTCAGAAGCGAGATGCAAAGCAGGATTCGAACCCGGGATACCAGTCCAGCACTAATTAGGTACTTATGCTACTTAGTTCTATCTCAGGAGTTGAAATTTGTGGACTAAAGCAGTATTACTATGAATTTATTCTTTATTTACTCGTAGTCATTACATCTACAATCAACATTTCGATTGGATGTAAAAATATTGTTGTGAAGAATAAATGCCGTAGAAGTATTTTGAATGAGATATAACAAGTGAATAGTTAATTTTTCGTTGATCAGCCTTTCAGAAACTTAATGTCTTATTATTCTACTTCACTAGCTAACATTGAGCCTTATGGCTGATACATTGTAGCAAATAATTTGCACACTTAGCTCAATTTAGTTAGTGGTCATTAATTTAGTTAGCGGACGTGCTCTTGCAACGAAAGCATAGTTTAGACCGTTAATGTTTTAATGGGAGCGTAAGTGACAGAATAACTGAGTACTGCGGTACTACGGAGTACGCAGTTTATTTATTTATCTTTATAATAATAATAATAATACCAGCCTGTTTACTGTCCCACTGCAGGGCAAAGGCTTCTTCTCTAGAGAAGGTATGAGCATTAATCACCACGCTTGCTCAAGGCGGATTGGCAATTTCAGACTTTTTAAGTCCAGGTTTCCTCACGATGTTTTCCTTCACCGTCAGTCAGAAATGTCCAAGATAAACTTAGAAAGTACATATGATTTAAAAATCACATTGGTACTTGCCCGGATTTGAACCCACTACCTCGTGTTTACGAAGCGGGTGCCTTATCCACTGGACCATTTCGACCTTTTATTTATGTTTATAGACTGTCAAATTCTTTTATAAAAAAACGTATAAATGGAGCTTAAGCTTAAGATTAAACGTAATATATTTATTTATATTTAAGGATCTCTAACAAAGACTGTGCACAATCATTGTAACTTAGAGTAAATAGGACATAAACATATTTCGGTGTACTCCTTCAATTAGAGGAGACCACATCATGGAAATATTGGTAACAATTAATAATTAATTAATTTATTAAATCTATGTATTAATAATACATTATACTACCTTAAATGCACTGTAAAGAAACTTCAACCAATTTGCATAGTTTTAAAGTGCATTAAATATGCTCTGGCTGTTTTCAATGGAAGAGAAATGGTAGCAAAATATGCTTTTTTAATACTTAAGTAAACTTAAGAGGTTAGATCCATACTTATCCATACTAATATTACAAATGCGAAAGTAACTCTATCTGTCTGTCTGTCTGTTACGCTTTCACGCCTAAACCACGATGATGAATTTTGTATAGAGATAATTTAAACCTCGGGGGACAACATAGGCTATCTTTTATTACAAAAAAATGAATTAAAGGGATTGAAATAGGAGATAAGTGTTTGTATAAAAATCGATTTAAGCGACATTTACGCGGGCGGAGCTGCGGGCAACAGTTAATATGATATAAAAAAACTTGACAAAATCTGAGCAGATCATGATAAATAAGTAAACGAGAAGTGAGAAAGAAAATGGGGCTGACAGAGATGAAAAGAGATGAATGAAAGTCAATGTTGACTGGCCTATTATTTTCACAGCATTATGTCTTACGGCATATTGTTGTGGGGTAGGGCTGCTGACATTGAAACCGTTTTTATTATTCAAAAATGAGCTATACGTTCTATCTACAACCTAGGTTCACGAGACTCCCTGAGAGAGCGATTCAAAGAGATAGGTATATTGACAGTTGCATCTCAATATATATATGCTAATGTTGTTTATGTTAAGAGTAACATTAGTCTATATACTAGGAATTGCGACGTGCATGAGATTAACACCAGGGGTAAGCATAAACTGGTTGGCTCACACTATCGCTTACATAAAGTCCATAATTCGTTTACGGGACTTGGTGTACGTTTATTTAATAAATTACCTATCGACATAATGGATAAACCCTTAGACAAATTTAAACAAATTGTCAAAAAACATTTAATACTTAAGGGTTACTACACTGATAATGAGTATCTGAACGATAAAAGTCAAGGGATGCTCGCTTGACGAAGGAGTAAATTAATTTTACTCTTAATTTTAATGACATTATACTTTTAAGGACATATTTTTGTTAATTATTGTATGAATGACATTTTTATGATTATTATGAATTATTGATACATTTTGACATAATTTATAAAATATTTTTTTTTTGTATTAATTTTAAATGACATGATACCCGAGCCATATTTGAAGAGTTAAGTACACATTTTGTATTGTTTTTTGTTAAAATTGTATACTTAGTATTGTTAAATTTTTTTACATTGTGATTTGTGAAATAGAGGTACATTGTGAACTTCTGTGGTAAATTAAGTTCATCTTACTTTATACTTATACCAAAAATTAACAGTTTATATAATATCTACATAGAAACATTTATCACAGTTCACATGTTGCCTTTACCTTTTGTAGCAATATGCAAATTGAGGCAGCCTGTAAAGCACACATTTTACTTTTTAATTTTTCTTTACAACATAGAAAGCTGTAAGTAATTAAGTATCTATAGAGTTAAGTGTATTGCCTGCGTCACTTTGCATGCTACTTGAAACTGTAACTTTCAAAAATTGTAATAACCTGGCGATTAAAAAGAGTGGCCTGAGTTTCTTGCCAGTTCTTCTCATGGCTCTACTTCGTCAGCGAACTGGCTGTAGGTTATTTTGCTGACATTTTGTAAACTTTGACGTTCATAAGTGTTAATTTAATTAACTTAAATGAATAAACATATATTTCATTTCATTTCATTTATATTTCATTTCATTTCATTTCATTTCATTTCATTTCATTTCATTTCATTTCATTTCATTTCATTTAATTTCATTTCATTTCCTGTTGGTCTAGTGGTTAGTGACCCTGACTGCTAAGCCGGAGGTCGTGGGTTCGATTCCCACCCAGGACAAACCTTTGTGTGATGAGCATGATTGTTTATTCTGTGTCTGGGTGTAATTTATATATATAATATGTATGTATTTACAAAAAAAAAATGTATATAAGTAGTATATCAGTTGTTTAGTACCCATAACACAAGCAAATATAATTGCTTAATTTGGGGCTAGATGGCGCTGTGTGAATGTGGTAGAATATTATTATTATTATTATTATAATGTTATTAATAGTAGTTAAAATTCAGATTATTATTATTATTATTTATTGTTTATTTTCAGATAAATAAATGCATATACATTTAAGACATACAATTATACACATAGATACTTAATATACTACAATTAAATATAAATATAGCGAGTCCAAGATGGTAAACACCCAATTGTTCTAAGGATATGTGAATCTATAATTCACCGCACCATCCATGCTTTCTGCTAACATATTTAGTATACTATTGGTGCTACCCCACAGCCTGTGCACCATTATACAATCAAACCAACTGAATCATGACCCATTTTGCTGATATTTAGTTTAAAACTGTACTTGTAAGATCTATCGTGTTTAGTGAACGTAAGATGTTTTTAATACTAACATAACAACAGTATACTCAGTTAAATGTTAGTGTCTAATAAAATGATAACAATCTCCTTGTCAAGGAAATCCGTCTTCAGGCGAATTTCGACCTACTTGCATTTATATGGATTGACAAAATGGGGTTATGGTGGTTCACGGTTCGATAATACATGTCTGTTCATGATAAAACTAGTTTGTATGTGAAAACTACATTGTGTTAATATAGACCACTATCGATTGTTATGGGTATTTCTATATTATCCTGCTAAAGCTTGGAAAAATGAGCGTAAAGCTATTATATAAAAGTTTCTACATCAATAAATACCTTCCTTTGCAGGCAGTCGATATAATTCAAACTTGAGACGTAAGATAAATCGGTTAGAAATATTTTTAGGCAATAATGATTGATTACATGTATTTAAATAAATAGAAAATGTTTTTATATAATACGTTTATTTATATGGATAGGAGCATGATGTAGGGCTGTGGTTTTAGCGTTACTTGTGAGTACAAATTTTTATTTTTTACGTTTCAGTTGTAATAAAAATTACAACTTCGGTGACAAGCATAGCCATCCGCCGATGAAGTTCCCTTACCTTACATGAAATTACGTGTACAAAAATGTACATTTATCTATATTTTAGTACAACTACGTACATTTATACTGTATTTTAGCGATCTCTTTGGAAGTTATACACCCGCGATTCTGACGGACACACATGATTGGCTGTATTTACGCATTACAAAAACAGTGTTAGATTGTAGACTAAAGAAAATAATGAGTGAAAACCTTCTTCTTTCTGTAGCCTTTAACACTCACTTACACTACACTTAAACTGCTGGTATGGTGGCCTCCACTATGATGGCTGGGAATGGGGTTAGGGGAGTGAGGGAAGTGAGGAAAAAGAAAAGGGGGAAATTGGGCTCCTGGCACTCTCACTCACCGAACGAAACGCAGTAGTACGAATACTGCTACTCTTACGTCGATCTTTTATGAGAGGGTAGTACTTCCCCGGACGATCCGGCCCATTCATGCTGAAACCAGCTTGGATCTACTACCGTAATACTACGGTTAGGTCTAATTGGGCCCCTGTACAATGCCACGGGCGTCCAGCGGCACCACCATTTATACGGGTCTTACTGGCCGGCGGGTCTCTGCATCAGTTGGGCCTCCGGCTCTCGCACTTACCGAACGAAACGCAATAATATGGATACTCTTACAACGATCTTCTATGAGAGGGTAGTACTTCCCTGGTCGATCCGACCCATTCATGCTGAAATCAGCGTAAATCGACTACTACTATTTCGTAATTCACTTTAATTCCACCTATTCCGTAATGAGACGTGTTAACATGTTTTTATCATAAAAAATAAAATAAGTCAAAGTGAAAACCATATTTCAATCGGATAAGCCGTTTTTGAGATTAGCGTGAATTTGAAACTCGATTTCCCCCTGACTTTCCCATCCCTTCCCCTGACTTCTCCCTCACTACCCCCGCACTTTCCCCTCACTTCTCCCTTCCGTTCCTCTTCCTCCCCCTCCCTTCCCCCTTCCTCCAAATTTCAAGTCGCCAACTTCAAAAGCAAAGATCTTTCCATACAATATTTCATCCCTTATTTCACTCCTATAAATCCACCACAGTAAAAAAAAAAAATATGAGCGTATTTATTATTTAAATAAAAGTATTTCAAAACAAAATTTCAAAGCCTTAATTTAAAAAATGAAGACGTTTCATACAATCGATTTCAACCCTTTTCGTACACTTAAGGGTTGAATTTTTAATAACCCTTTCTTTGTACACTTCTAGACATTAAGACAAACACACCCTCCAAATTTCAAGTCGCTACGACCAGCGGTTTAGGCTTTACGTTGTCTGTCAGTCAGTCAGTCAGTCAGTCAGTCAGGACAAAGCCTTTTATAATATGTATGGATGTATGGATTAGACGTATAGCCATCAGGATCAAAGCATACAGGCTGCTAGTAATGCTAACGTGATAGAGCCACATAAAGCTGACCGAAAAACAGCTAATACTTAGATCCACACCCACAACTTTTAGTGTCTTACCTTTACTTTAATTACTTAATTAATTAATTACTTTAATTAGTCATCGCAAAACACAGGCTCACTGGAAACTGGACTCGTTTAAAACTAAATGAAAGACTGTTTAGAATGACAGGAATCCGAGGAATAAAAACACTATCAGCTATTCCGCAACCTGTTAAAATATCTGCTTCTATAAGATTTCGTAGTAAATTAACGAATGTTCGATGTGATTCTTTAAATTGGCATAACTTTTTTATTTATGAACCGATTGACATGAAACAAACACTAAATGTTAAGTGAAGCTTACCACAATATATTAGTAAAAACCATATTTAAATCGGATAAGCCGTTTCTAAGATTAGAGTGCACAAACGCACAGAAAAACAGACAAACAGACAAACAGACAAACAGACAAAAATTTTAAAAATCATTGTTTTGGGTTCTATTTGCGTTGATATAGGTCCCAATAGTATTTTTTCTCATATATCTTCCATGTACAGACAGCGATCGGTTACATTTTTATTATATGTATAGATAGAAACACGTATTATGTATCACACAAGTACATAAACATGTCGCTTTGTAGGAACCAGACCGCAGCTAGATGAAATTCAATGAGACATCCGCCTTAGACATGTTAGTGTCTTCATGAATTACACAGTAGTTATGTTTCGTGATTTATGAAACTAACAAAATATATTGTAAAACAGAAGAGAAGTTTTTGTACTGTTTTACAAATTTCTTTTTATTTTTTATGTACACTTAAACTAGACTAATGTCGGCCTTAATCTATTCTATTATACAAAGTGAAAGAGTTTGTTTGTTTGTTTATACGCTCTAATCTTTGGAACTACCAGTTGGATCTGAAAATTCTTTCTGCGCATAATCGCCCACTTCTCGAGGAAGGTTATAGGCTATTTAACATCACGCTACTGGCGACGGGAGCAGAGCAGTATGCAAAGACGCGGGTGAAATCGCCCCGCGGAAAACTAGCGAAAGATTTTGTTTGACTGCTCTAATCTCTGGAATTAAGTGTCGGATTTCAAAATTCTTTCATTCTCTATTGCATATGATAGCCTAGTTCTCGAGGAAGGTTATAGGTTATGTAACATCACGCTTCTAGCGACGGGATCATAGCAGTAAATAAAGACGCTGGTGAAACCGCGCTACCGAAAGCTAATAATCAATAAAATTTAGACTCTCTAACACACATAACAACGCTATTGTTCAACTCTATTACTGTCGAGTTTGATTACGTAAACAACTAGATGAATTTAAAGTAAGTTAACTTTGTGGATAGATTTCCGTTCTACGGTAGAGTCTCAATATGAAGCTAATGTAGAGTTATTTTTTTAATTTAAGCGGATTTAATCGATAGTTTCTTTTCTGTACACTAACTTATAACCTGCTTTAAACTGAAGAATTAGAAACATAAATAATTCTACTGTCTTTACTCTAGGCAAGTTTTGCGTGAAGACCGGGGAAGTACTATCCTCTCATAGAAAATCGACATAAGAGTAGTAGTATCTGTACTATTGCGTTTCGTTCGGTGAGTGAGAGCGCCGAAGGCCCAATTTCCCTCCCTTTCTTTTTCCTCCTCTTCCTCAATTCCTTCATGTACCCACTCTCTTCGAGGTAGGCAGTTTCGCAGTGCCCCTGGCATTGCTCCTGCAATGATTTTGAGTCTTCTATGAGCGACAGTTACTGCTTACCATCACGTAGGCTGCTTGCTTGTCTGCCACTGTCGGCAATAAAAAAAAATTAATAACGAAAAAACTGTAGAAATAAGTTAACTGCCTTTTTGGAAAATACTTCTACTCTTCACATCATCACCATAATTATAAAGCCTGAATTTACCTTTAGCTGGGTCTGGCTTCTCTTAGTTTGTGCCAGACCTAAGCCGCCATAGTGAAGGCCACCATGTCAGTAGTTTGAAATGATGACTTTTGGAATGATGGCCGCCACTTGGATCCCACTGACTGATTACCATCAGGCCGAGTGGAATCACTTTGGTAGGATAATATAAAGACTTCACGTTCTTGTGGCAGTATCATTCATGTTCGACCTTTGACGGCTGTGATATCACGCATATTAATATCACATAGGTTACCTAAGTGAGTATATTGCAGTTATGTTTTTAACATCACGTGTCCGTATTAATTACCGCTCTGCTATGGACTACAGTGATGATAATTGGATTCTTTTTATCAGATTTGTAACTCTAGTATGTGTTGACGTATCTGATGATAGAATAAAAAAAATATATGAAACTAGCTTGCCGCGGTGCGGTTTCACCCGCGTCTTTGCTTTCTGCTCTGCTCTCGTCGACAGGAGCGTGATGTTACATAGCCTATAACCTTCCTCGAGAACTGGGCTATCATACGCAAAAAGAATTATTCAAATCAGATTGATAGTCCCAGAGAATAGCACGTTGAAACAAATTCTTCTGCTATATATAATAGTATAGACAAACAGCGCCCTTAGGCACTAAAATGTCACGTTTAACACTTACTTATGAAACCATGCAGTTAATGGAGTGCTACTAAAACAAATTTCTGTGGACGTTGACTTCAGCCAAAGCACGACTATGATTGGTCAGTTTCAAACGTGTCCTTAGCAGAGTGACTATGATTAACACTATTTTAGATGAGCGCGAACATCGGCTCTTAACGCGCTAACGTTTAACGAGAACTGCTTGCAAAAGTTGAAGAGCTTGTTCCCTTGTTTAAAAACCCTAATCTCTGGTACTACATTGAATTGCAAAATTATATATTATAGTATTTGATAGCCTATTCTTGAGACCCTCAGTCATTAGGTTTCCACGAGAAATATTCTTAAGAAAGGCCTTTATAACATCACACTATGAAGCACATAACCGGAGCAGTATTGAAAGACGTATATTAACGCGGGTGAAACTGCGCTGCGGACAGTTATATTATCTATTTCTCGCTAGTACCGCTACCATACCCTACGTAACAAGTTTGAACTAAACTTGTACCCATCCGTCTATCTCACTCCCTGTCAAATGTCTAAGCTTACAAATTAGTTTCAAATTGAAATTCAATCGGTTAAAATCTTTCCAAATGACATTCCAACAAGAAAGTTTGGTCTTTGTTTGAAAGTGGTATTTTAAAATCAATGTAATAATAATTCCTTTAAGAGCGTTTACGCGTCATGAGTGGTAACTGTAATGTAGGTAATATTATGAATCTATGGTACAACTATATTATTATATGATCTGTACTTGTGTTCTATGTCAAAGCTTTGAATCGCTCCTCAGTCCGGAATAAATGCTGTAACAAGAAGCTGTTGTGTCATTGCGTACTCTCCAAGTCCTGGATATTACATTGGCGACGAGGATTTTAAAAGGTAGCGGTATTCTCTAATAAAATGTCTATCGGAAAGTTACGGGAATTTGATATGCGATCAGGCTTGTGGTCGTCATACGTTGATAGGCTTGAAATGTTTTTCAAAGTAAATGATGTCGGTGAAGACATGAAATTGCCTACTTTGATTGCGAGCATGGGAGATGAAGCATATGAGTTGCTTGTTAATCTAGCTAGCCCGTTGAAACCATCAGAATTGTCATTCGAAAAAGCCGGCGAGCTAATGCGTCAACACTTACAACCGGCGCCATCTTCTTTAGCAGAAAGATACCGGTTTCGTAAAAAGCGACAAAGTTTAACGGAAGACATCGCGGCTTATGTGGCTGAGTTGAAAAAGCTATCTCGTTATTGCAAGTTTAATACACATCTAAATGAAAATTTACGCGATCAATTTATATGTGGTCTTAGGAGTGACATTATACGGTTATTTTCAGAGGACGATTCAATTAGTTTCACGGAGGCTATTAAGTTGGCATGCTCTTTGGAGGCAGCGGAAAGGGACTCAGCATTAGTAGAATCAACGAATGGAGCATCAGAGGCAAGTAGTGCGGTACACGTTATAACCGCCAGAGCGCGGCGGGAGGACGGGCGCGGGTGGAAGGTCGATACAACGGCAGATAGAGGCCGCTTGAGGCCGGCTATTGATCAACAGTCGACGGCGCTGTGTGAATCATCGTCAGCAGGGACGAGTAAATGTACTGCTTGCGGAGCAACAAATCACCACTTCGGCATTTGCCGATATCGGAACTTTGTGTGCAGCAAATGCCGGCGTGTAGGTCATCTGCGACGAATGTGCCAGGAACGAGGCGGCAAAACATCTCAGCGACGAGATGTGCATTTTGGTAACTTTGACGACCACGACACAAGTGGACAAGAGGACGAAACAGAACAGTTGAATCTTTTATCATTAAACAGTTATAAGGCGGTGAGTTTACCTATATTAGTAGATAAAACTGTGTTAAAAATGGAGATAGACACTGGCACGGCAATTTCGTGCATAAGTAAACTTGTTTACGATCAGCATTTCAAACATTTACCTATAAGTAGGGATAAAACTGTTTTAAGATTTTATGATGGGTCAAGAATTAAGCCGTTAGGTGTCATACGGCCAGCAGTGAAGTTTGATAATGTGGAGAAAGTTTTAGAATTATTTGTTATTGAGGGTGGTACTACTTCTTTGATCGGAAGACAATGGTTAACCGAGTTGCAAATAGATATACCCAAATTTTATAGAAAAAAATATTATACACATTGATAAAGAAATATGTAAATTACTCGACAGGTATAAAGTATTATTCAGCGATGGTCTGGGACGGTACACGGGAGGCAAGGCGACGTTGCAAGTGTGTGAGGGCGCCACACCGATATTTCACCGCGCGCGCCCGCTTCCCTATGCACTACGTGAGCGCGTTGACGCGGAGCTCGACGCGATGTTGAGCGCGGGCATCATAGAGCCCGTTGACTGCTCGGACTGGGCATCACCACTCGTGCCGGTAAACAAGCCAGACGGTACGTTACGTATTTGTGCGGATTACAAGTCTACTCTAAACCCTGCGCTTTTGGTTGATCGTTACCCTCTTCCTAGAATTAATGACGTGTTAGTGGGTTTGAATGGTGCTCAGTTCTTGAGTAAGATTGATTTGTCTAACGCGTACAATCAAATAGAATTAGATTCTTCGAAACAATTCACTGTTATAAACACTCACCGAGGGTTATTTCGGTATAATAGGCTAGTTTACGGGTTGTCACGAGTGTGGGCATATTCCAAAGGATTATGACGAATCTGTTAAAAGGTATTCCAAATGTTCAAGGCTTTTTGGATGATGTCATAATTGGAGGAAAAACGAAATCTGAACACATGCAGGCTCTCGAGGAAGTATTTAAACGGTTAGCAGACAACGGACTAAAACTTAAAAAAAATAAGTGTGTATTTTTAGCAGACAATGTTAAGTACTTGGGATACATTGTTTCAAAAGAAGGTATAAAAGCGGATAGATCTAAAATAAAAGCAATTTTAGATATCGATCCTCCGGTAAATGTAACTGAGTTGCGATCATTCTTAGGTATGGTCAATTTCTTTGCCAGGTTTGTTAAAAACCTTAGTTCAATTTTAGTTCCTTTGCATAAGTTGTTGCGGAAGGGAGTACCTTGGAAATGGTGTAGCGAATGTGGGCGAGCTTTCGAGGGAGTTAAAAAAGCGTTAGTTAGTAGTGAGGTATTGGCTCACTATGATCCAAGGAAACCTATCATCGTCACTTGTGACGCGAGCGCTCGGGGTGTCGGAGGCGTGCTGGCGCAGCGCGACTCGTGCGGCGAGCGGCCTATAGCGTATGCGTCACGTACGCTCACGGCCGCGGAGAAAAATTATTCACAGATTCACCGCGAAGCATTAGCGATCATATTCTGTATTATAAAATTTCATCAGTATTTATATGGCCGTAAGTTTATTTTGCGTACCGATCATAAACCGTTGGTGTCTATTCTAGGTCCAAATACAGGCATACCAACTATGACCGCGAGTAGGATGCAACGTTGGGCAGTAATTCTGTCAGCGTATGACTACGAGATAGAGTATATTAAAACTAATGAGAATTGCGCAGACGGGCTATCTCGTTTGCCAATTAACACTTCCGATCGCAGTAGGGACACAATCCCGGAACAAACGTATTTACATTTCGCTCAGGATGCGTTACTCTTAGATTATAAACTAATAAAGAGACAAACGTTAGAAGATCCGATTTTAAGTCGAGTACTTGCCTATATTCGCGACGGTTGGCCACAGGATTGTGAGATAAAGGGAATGCTACCTTATTTCAACAGAAAGTCGGAGCTATACGAGGAATTAGGTTGTATAATGTGGGGGCATAGGGTTGTCATTCCGGAAACTTGTCGTGAAAGAGTTTTAAAATTAATACATGAGCCCCATATGGGCATTATTAAATCGAAGGCGATAGCTCGTAGTTACGTGTGGTGGGCTGGCATCGACGAGGCAGTAGAACGCGAGTGCCGCGCGTGCAGTACCTGCGCTGCGCACGCAGACGCACCGCCCGCGCCGCGCCGCGTCCCTGGCCATGGCCCAACCGCCCTTGGGCTCGACTGCACGCCGATTTTATGGGCCCTATTGAAGGAAAGATGTACTTGGTCGTAGTAGATGCGATGTCTAAATGGTTAGAAATATTTTTAGTACCCAGTACCGCAGCACGTAGTACTATTTCTAGGCTTAGAGAGCTTTGGTGTAGATTCGGAGTGCCTAGGCAGATAGTCACCGATAATGGCCCGCCATTTACTAGTGCGGAATTTGCGGAGTTTTTAAGGGAAGATGGAGTGGAACACACTTTTACGGCTCCCTACCACCCTGCATCTAACGGAGCGGCAGAGAATGCAGTCAAAACATTAAAAAAAGTCATTAAAAAGGCTTTATCAGAAGGCCGGAATGTTGAAATGTCGTTAAATAATTATTTATTACACTATCGTAACACGGAACACTGTACGACAGGCGAGAGCCCGGCTATGTTGTTAATGGGTAGACATTTAAGGACTAGTTTAGATACGTTGAAACCTGACCGTGACACCAAGGTTCGCGTGGCGCAACAGGAACAGAGTAGGTCTAAAGGTGGGATAGATAGGGAAGTTAAAGTGGGGGACAAAGTATGGTATCGGCAGTATTTAAAGGCGGAAAATTGGCAACCAGGGTCGGTATCTAAGTCAATAGGAGCTAATGATTACACAATTTTGGATACTAAGGGTAACGAGATACATAGGCATGTTGATCAATTAAAGCGTCGGCCAAGGAGTTTGCTGGTAAACGAGATTGATAGGCATGTCGATCAGCCAAAGCGTCAGTCAAGGAGTTGGCTGGTAATCCCCACAAGTAGTAAGCAGACGTCCACTAGTAATACACAAGGTGTATTATTGCCAACTGTCCCTTCGCGGAACCAGTCAGTGGTACAGTGTGCAAGTGAAAACCTCGCGCTTGAGCCTCTGTCTATAGTGGAGCAGCCAGAACCAATGGAGAGATTTTCTACGCCACCAGCTTCTCCTGTACCGCCCCAGCCACGTCCCATTCGGAAATGTAGATTAGCAAAGACTATAAGATACAATTAATATTGTCTAAATTGTTAATGTAGTACCAAATCTGTTTAGTATTGGGGTTGCAGTTATGTTAATTAAGTGGGGAGGGATGTAATGTAGGTAATATTATGAATCTATGGTACAACTATATTATTATATGATCTGTACTTGTGTTCTATGTCAAAGCTTTGAATCGCTCCTCAGTCCGGAATAAATGCTGTAACAAGAAGCTGTTGTGTCATTGCGTACTCTCCAAGTCCTGGATATTACAGTAACGTCGCAATTTAGTATAATATTTCGTGGTTTTCAATTTTTATCACTTAATCGAAGCTATATTTTGAAAATATGTTTGTTAACATGCTAGAATTAGGTGAAAGCATACATACGCTCGAAAAACATTACTGTCCTTGACTGAGGCAGTCGGGGAGGATAATGCTAAGAGGGTTTGAAAATTGCTGAGAGAGTTTTCTATTGTCGGCGTTTCTCTACTACTTATGTATTCCTGTATAAATCCTTCAGTATTTTTTTTCTAAAAGATACTAAGAACCGCATTAAATCATAATAACAACAAAGTCTTTAATAAATGCAAAAATATTACACTAAAAGTTTGGTCCAACATAAAAGAAAATTATCATTTCTAAAGTTTTCTGAATAAGTTTGTCGATTTGCGATTATAATTTATATCTCCTGGGATATTTAACAAGAGAAGTATATTAAGCTTACGCCACATTAATGTAATTAGTTTGGAAACGTTCACAACTAGATATAGACACCTCCCAAAGGAGGGAATTCATGATACAATGTACAGTATAAAGTTTAATATAATTTTATGTTATAATACTATTCATAACTAAGGCGCGGTTTCACCTGCGTTAAGTTGCATCTTTGGTTACTGCACTGCTCCCATAGCTCTAAGCGTAATGTTACATAGTCTATAAACTTCCTCAAAAATTCGGCTATCTGTTAAAAAAAATATTCCAATCCGAGAACTAGTTCTAGAGATTAGCGCGTTCAAATAAACAAACCCTTCTGCTTTATGTATTAGTATAGGTGTTGTAAAAAATATATGCAAGGTACCAGAAGCGAAGAGTCACTTTTCCGAGGAGGGAAGCCGGTGGGACTAAAATACTTTGAGGTTCGGAAGGCTAGTTAGACTTTGAGTAGACACTCAAGCAGTAATAGGTATAAGGAGGTCAGGGCATATTTTAAAAGGGAAGCCGGCAGGAATCGTGTTATATGGACGCTTCGCCACTGCAAGGTACTACTTCAATCAAAATCAAAAAAATCAAAAATTTCTTTATTTAATACAAGGATTTTTTTTAGAATGTGTGTATCTTTTCTTTTAAGTTTGAAAAAACCTGTATTAGAAAAGACCCCTCTCTTTTCTGTACATCACTATGACTGTAGTTATAAAATGTATCTTAATTCATAACAAAAGTACATGCTTTAAATACTAAATAGGTATAAACTTATATCATAATACTTTACATACTGTAATTTTGCGAACATAACAAAAAATAAAATAAAGTCGCACAGATACAATTTACCTACAATGAACTTGTGTAAATAGTAGTGTTCTGCTGTAATATCAATAACCAATTATCTTTTCCTTTTCTATTATCTATTTATTTATTTATTTATTTTTATTAAATGTAGTTTTTTGCTAATATATTTAATACTACTTATCTATAGTATTATATAAAGTAGAAAAGTTTATTTATTTATTTGAACGCGCTTATCTCTGGAACAACCACTCGGATTTAAATTATTCTTTTTGCGTATGATAGTCCAGTTTTTGGGAAAGGTCATAGGCTATGTAACATCACGCTACTGGCGACGGGAGCAGAGCAGTAAGCATAATCGCGGATGAAACTGCGCCGCGGAGAGCTATTAAACAACATTATTACCTACCATAATCAACCTTCATTAATCAACGTTGATAATTATTATTCAAGAGAATGGACCCTTTTATTTTTGAGTCGCGATTAAATTAATTGTCAATTTTAAATGTCATGTTACTAAATTATGATAAAATTGAACTTATAGGTATTAGATGTTCTAAAATAATATAGCTTTACTTACGTACTTAGACTTACTGTGTTGAATTACCGGTGATAGTGTAATACATAAAAAAAATGTAACATTGTCGTAACAAATTAAATTGGACTACAGAATTTTCAACTTTGTGAATGTGAAAATAGTCAAACAAGCATAATTTAGTTTTAGAACTGAAGATGCAATTAAAAAATACTAGTTGCGTCCGCGCATTATATAATGGCATGTGTATAATGAATGTAACTCAGGAACCAAAACTGATTTTCAGAATAAAAATTATCCTATGTTCGTTTCTGGCACCGAATCTAAATACATACCAATTTTCATCAAAATCATTCAGCTCTTTAGGCGCTTAGTGGTAACAAACATACACACACACAAACTTTCGCATTTATAATATTAGTAGGATATCAACGAATCACTCAAAATTAAACACATTTATTGATTTATATCATACTAGCTTTTCGCGGCGCGGTTTCACCCGCGTCTTTGCTTACTGCTCCGTTCCCGTCGCCAGGAGCGTGATGATACATAGCCTATAACCTTCCTCAAAACCTGGGCTATCATACGAAAAAAATATTATTCAAATTTGACTGGTAGTTCCAAAGATTAGCGCGTTCAAACAAACAAACAAACTTTTCCGCTTTTATAATAGTATAGATACACAATAATAAACGTCATATCCAAAAAGATGTTCGTCAATTTTCCTACGTTTAATTCGCTGACAAAGTTAGAGTGAGAAGAACTCACAAGAAACTCAGACCACTGTTTATAATCGTCACATAGACTGTAAACCTATGAGGAAAATTTTCGTTGTATCGATACCACGTATATTTATCGATTTTATCATATCGTAATGTAGCACTCAAATTGATAAAATATTTTTATTATTTAAATAGAAATTTCTACTTTCAATGGTTTTTACGGTTATACAATAGATAATGTCTATGTATATCGAGTGTTTGTGTAAGTTTTAAATTTATAATCCTGTAACAATATATAAGCACATGAGAAAGGAAAAGAAAGAGACCGTCATGACCGAGAGAGACCTTCGGTACTCAAACACAGAAGTCTTTATTTTACATGTTAATCATTACTTAACACTTTCCAGGACAGAAGACGACATTACCATACTAGATAAAACTAAATAATTGGAATCCTCTCTTTTCTTTTTTTAATCTTGGTAATTAGGTATATTAATTGGTTGATTTGTAATAATTACTTTGTATGGTTGTTTGGCTGCGTTAAGTATTAAAATTGTAACTTATACAAAAAACTGGCTGGGCAGCGTTCTGGAAGCTACAACATATATTCTCGTCCGCACTACCGCAGTGTCTCAAGACCAAGGTCTTTGACCAGTGTGTGTTGCCAGTGATGACGTGGTCGCTAACTATGGGTCTTATCCGAAGGCTCAAAGTCGCTCAGAGGGCGATGGAGCGGGCTATGTTAGGCGTCTCCCTGCGCGATCGTTTGAGAAACGAAGAAATCCGCAGGCGAACCAAAGTAACTGACGTAACTCGCAGAGTTGCGTCTCTAAAGTGGCAATGGGCAGGACACATAGCTCGCAGAACTGACGGCCGCTGGGGCAGAAAGGTTCTAGAGTGGCGACCACGAACCGGAAGACGCAGCGTGGGCAGACCCCTCACAAGGTGGACCGACGATCTTATAAGTGTGGCGGGCAACCGATGGATGAGGGCGGCGAACGACCGGCCACGGTGGCGAAAATTGGGTGAGGCCTATGTCCAGCAGTGGACGTCTTTTGGCTGATATGATGATGAGAATTTTTAAGAGTTAATTTCAACTAAAAGCTTATAGCCGACCTATTAAAGTATGAGCTAAGTATCGGATTATTATTAATACATCGTAATCATTTTCAACCTAAAAATTCTTGGAATAAGGTTGAGTTTTATGTAAAGGTTATTATCTAAGATGGTAGTAATGTTTTACGAACGTTATCAGAAAGCTTACGTAGTAATTGTCGGGATAATGTGGACAGAGACGAATTTGTTGCTAAGTGCTATGCCGCTAATTATATATAATATGTGAAACTAGATAATATTAGTGAGAAATTGATTTATAAATACACAATAACACAACAACTACACAATGCTGTCTAGACCCAAAGTAAACATATGTTGTATGGATTATAGAATGAAAGAAAGAAAGAAAATTGACTGGCCTGTTGGTCTAGTGGTTAGTGACCCTGACTGCTAAGCCGGAGGTCGTGAGTTCGATTCCCACCCAGGACAAACCTTTGTGTGATGAGCATGATTGTTTGTTCTGTGTCTGGGTGTAATTTATCTATAATATGTATGTATTTACAAAAAAAAATGTATATATGTAGTATATCAGTTGTTTAGTACCCATAACACAAGCAAATATAATTGCTTAATTTGGGGCTAGATGGCGCTGTGTGAATGTGGTAGAATATTATTATTATTATTATTAAAATACTTTTGACACAGAAAAACAATAATACCGTTCATGCCCAGAAATGTTTGCACTGAGCGGGAATCGCACCCACGACTTATGCGTGGCAGCGCGTATACAGTATCACCGAATCACAAAGGTAGTCAGTAGGTTTAGTGATAATGGAAAAGATGATGAACTTATCACTAGTTCAGAATTAAATATCGAGCTTGTAATCAAAGATGGTGATGAACGTTGTGAGTAAGAAAAACTGTTAATTCGGTGACCATAGAGACTCCCCTTGCCATAGACGCCATAAAAAATTGTACTTGTAGCCAAGACACGATCTCATTTTTTTTAAACCAAAGTGACTCCACTCTGCCTGATGGTAAGCAGTCAGTGGAATCCAAAAGTGATGAACACTATTTCAAGAGCCAAACTACTAGTATGGTGGCCCCACTGCTTTTCACGCCCCGCTTAAGGACTTCCAGTTAAGGAGTTCCAGGCCTTAAATAATAATAATATAATTCTAGACATGAAAATAAACAGATCTCCTAGGGTATCAAATATAGGGTATCCAAAATATAAACAATTAATTAATTCATGGGGTCAAACACATTAACAATAATGTATATATTATTTTTAAGAAAATATTCTAATTTATATTTATTTAAGAAACTACTGAACTATCGTGTTATGTAACAGATTCACTGTTATATCACCTGCGTATTTCTACCACAAGTTATCAAATATACAAACATAAGCTCCTTACGTTATGATCCCCGCTTCAGAAGGAACATTATGTAGATTGGTATAAAACATTCATGTGGAGACTTAGCTCGGATATAGCTGTCTCAATAGTAGAGAACCAAGTTATTAAATTTATGTTTAAAACTTTAGATGCTGTTGTTGACTTAGAAACCAGAAAAGGAGAAGAAATGAAAATTCAACGATAATTGGTTAAAAAAGAGTTTAATATAAAGTCTGAAGGGCATCTATGCACAGCAGTAGGGCAGCATAGAAACCTTGGAGAAATTGAACGACTCTGGACTGACATAATTCAATTAAAATTTCCATCGATTCAAAAAAAAAGTATTAACTTCACCAAAAATTAATAGGATTCTTCTTAAATGTAAGAAACACCTAACACTTACAAAAAAATCTAAAAGGAAAAGCAAAGGTGTATGATATCTATATTTTAGAAGTAATGTTGTATCTCGTGAAACAAGGGATGAGTCTGTTCCCATTTACTTGGCACAAGAGACTGCCAGAGGCTCAATTTCCCTTCATGCCCTTTTCCTTACCCCCTGAATCTCTTTACTTAGCCCACACCCTTTACGTTAAGTAGCGGCTCCGTGGAATCTCTGGCATCAGTAGCAATGTGCAATGCCAGAGACTCTGAGTCATCCATAAGCGTCAGTTACCACATACCGTCACGTGGGCTGTATGCTCTGTCTGCCACTGTGCCGCAATAAAAAAAAACTGATCCAGCCTTTAGGCTAACATTAAACTTTGCTCTTCAGAAAATTCTATGATCATTTAATACAACGATCAAACCCAAGATCACTCGTGAAAGTCAATCAAACCATCTTCTTAATTTCATCATCTATACATATAAAATTGGAGTGTCTGTTTGTAATATTGAAATAACCGTTTTTCACTACATTTATATGAATATATATAGGGTACATACACCAAAATAACATTTTTTACAATTTTTGTCTGTCTGTTTGTCTGTTTGCCGTCTGTTTGTTCCGGCTTATCTCTGAAATGGCTGGACCGATTTTGACGGGACTTTTATTAGCAGGTAGCTGATGTAGTAAGGAGTAACTAAGACTACGTTTATTTTAGAAAAATCTTTTATTTTAGAAAAATAAAGTAATGTTGATCGACTGTTAGGCGGAACGAAGTTCGCCGGGTCAGCTATTACTCAATATTTATGTTATTTGCTATTCAAATCTAGAGATCATATTGTGGCTTTAACTATAGTTTATTACTTAAATGAAATTGCGGGTAGAATTAAACACTATCAGGCAAATTAGAGGTATTTAGATCCCCTTAGTTTAAGTCTTTAGGGGTATTAGTTCTGAACATCTCCTAATAATTATTCCGGCAACCCTTAACAGGCTCTATTATAAGTCGGCAATAATTATATGTCTAAATTGGTTGTGGCTTGCGGTTCAGAGTCGCCACTTCAAAACTTTTTTGATCCAACAGCCATTAATTCTGTTTTGTGCGTACTTAAACTCAATTCTGTGGCAAAACTAATAAAAATGACGAGAATAAAGAAGAAAAAAATCGATTTCTCTATTAATAAATTGTGGACCGATTTTCAACTATTAGCACTAAAGCATAGGCAACTGAAAGACTTATTCCTTGGTGATAAAAAAAGCGCGTAAGGGCAAACAGGTTATGAATAATAGACAAATTACTGGAAGTTAGTAGCACTGCAATATATCATTATATCGTTTAATATTAATTTCATACCGGATATCTGGCATGCAGGTCGGTAGCAGTTTAAATGGCACATGCGGCAAATGTGTAAATATGTTATGATTTTACTCAATACTCAATCGTTTATTGCTTTCACAAGATTTTATATAAAATATTTAGCAACATTTTATTCAAAGTTTGGCCATTTACATAATGATTGAAAAATTTAATTTATTATTTCACTAGCGACTCGCCCCGGCTTCGCACAGGTATTATGCTGATACTAAATATACTACAAAATGTATTTTTTAACCACGTTCGCAGCTTTTTTGTCATTAGACAATACAAACATGTTTTCTTTAAAGGCTCCCAGCCGGTATATACCTACCGCCGCAACCGCTTTGTCCCTGCATTACATTAGAAACTTCTAAAATTACCAGTGTTTCTCTACTATATTTTGCACGTATTATACATATAAACCTTCCTCTTGAATCACTCTATCTATTAAAAAAACCGCATCGAAATCCGTTGCGTAGTTTTAAAGATGTAAGCATACATAGGTACAGACAGCGAGAAGCGACTTTGTTTTATACTATGTAGTGATAACACCAACTAATATTGATATAACTTATAACCACAGACAATTTAGGTTTCGTTCGATAAGTGAGGGATGGGGGGAGGCAATTACCCTACTATAATTAAACACGTAGAACAACAGTACACTTTTCTTTATTTTACATTTACAGCTATTTACAACACTTTAAATATAAATCAACGATTGGATCACCAGTGCACTAGTAGCGTTTACAGCTATTTACAGCTCTTTACACTGTAACTGCCGAAAAACGTACAAAAATTAATACAAAAAAAATTAAAAATTAAAATCTAAACTTAATCTCCAACACATATTTTCGCATCGCAACCCTACCTCAGAAAAGTGTTGCCAAACTAATAAATATCAAAATAGAACCTAATAATATAACAATCAATATTCTTTTTGTGTAAAAATGAAACTAATTGCATGAAATATAATATTTTAAAATAAATAATTAAAGAATCACAATACTACAATACCTTACTTTTGATGGATGGGGGTTCAAGACTGGTCAAGATGGCGAAAATTGGAAGAGGCGTATGTCCAGCAGTGGACTTCTACTGGCCGATTATTTTGATCTTTTCATATTTTTTGCATGTAAGCCAACTAAAATGGCTAGACTCTGCCTAATGTGTGCCTGTCAGTGGGATCCAGAAATGTTGGACGACATCCCAAAAAGAAAGAAAGAAAGAAAAAGATTTATTTTGAATTCACACAAAGGTAATTCTAATACATGCGTACTTAAATCTAATAGGTCGTTTTGTGACAATTATTATTATTATAAAAAATAAATTATTTACCTCTGTGTGGTTTCAAAAATGGTCCTTAGCTCAGCATAGTGCCGCTTCGTTTATTCATCAAAGCGGCGCTGGTATTCTGCTAAGGCCGAATATGACATTACAGACGTTAAAACTACCTCTAATTATGAAAAGAATATATATATATATAATAAATAATAATAATACAAATTAAAATATATAATAATAAATAAATAATAATAATTATGCATTATATTAAAAACTACTGTGTTTATTATTTTCTCCTTTTAACGTTTGACTCTCTTTGGTTATGTATGACGTTCATAAGTATTGTGGTACTGTGGTTTAAATTTATAAATGAGTATCTTTGAGTTTGGTACTATCCGCATCATGTCTTGCATTTATTATGACGTCGAGGAAGATACTTTTAAATTGAATTTCCCCATATCTACTTCAGTATCTACAAACAGCTGACATTACATTAGCTTTATCGATCCCCACAAACCAAGCACAGATACGTTACACAAATATCATTGTTAAAATTAGGTCAAATTCATGAATGTAAACGTGTTTTCGAGCTATGAAATGGAGTATATTCAAAAATACCTTGGCTATAGTTAGTAAATCCATTGTTTTTATGTTAGCTTACCAAAGTAACACTTGGTCTGATGGTAAGCAGTAAGTGGAGTTCATAAATGGTGGACATCATTCCAAAAGCCATCGTCTGAAACTGTTGGTATGGCGGCCTCTACGGCAACTTAGTAAAATGTAAAAACCCAGGATCAAAATTAGATGGGGACATTTTTTACAAATATGTTTATTGAAGTCGGCTTCTAGTGAATTGATGAAATTTTGAAAAATAAGAGTTAAATCTATTCAGACAGTTTTTAAACCATTTATATAAAAAAATCTTTATAATTCTATTTTTAACCTTACATTCAAATAACAATAAAAACTATTTATCAAAACAAGTAGAAGATACTTTTTTTTTTTTTTTTTTTATTTGCCCAAAGGGCAGGCTATAGTCTTTCGACCATACTGCCTAGTCTTCCGTGTAGGATTTCTTACGTGGTAAGTAGAAGATACGTATCAGTGACAAACAAAGTAATAACAGTTCAAGAAATAGTTCAGGAACTCATTCAGGAACTCGTTCAGGAACTAAAGAACTGTTTTACTCCATGAAAGAAAACTTACGGGACACAAATATTTTTGTATTAAAGAATGGGAAAGTTACACTTATGTGTAATGATGGGAAACAATTTTATAAGATGTTTTTTTTGATGAATCGCTAAAAACAATTTCGTACAGACAAACTTTAGATTTACTTAGATTACGACTAGCTTCCCGCGGCGCGTTAGTTACTGTTCTACTCCCGTCGCCAGTAGCGTGATGTTACATAGCCTATAACCTTCCTCAAGAACTGGGCTATCATACGAAAAAAAAATTATTCAAATCAAACTGGTAGTTCTAGAGATCAGCGCGTTCAAACAAACAAATAAACTCTTCCGCTTTATATAAACGAGTAGTATAGATTATTTAGCTGTTAATAGCGTTGAAATAATACATGTACGTATTCGTTGTGGTAGGTTGCATTCAGTTACTGTGAATTTAACAATTTCACAAATTAATTAAAATACTAAGACGTTCTCTGATTTGATTTTTTATATATATGGCTGTAGGTTAATTGGCTGATATTTTGTAAATTTTAACGTTCATAAAATGAACAAATATAATTTCATTTTCATTTATAGTTTGAAAAATATAGTGCAATACAAGAAAAGTGAATAACATGCTTTTCATAGGTTCAGAATTATAATTAAATATTATGTTTATACAAATTAAATCATGATATCCTGCTAGCCATCCTCTCCTACTTTATGATCTCTGCCGAGGTATTGGAATGGTTCTCGTCTTATCTTCAGGGACGTCAGCAGTCAGTGCGCATGGATGATTCCTCGTCCGGTTGGTGTTATCTTGATTCTGGTGTTCCTCAAGGCGGCATTCTCTCTCCTATATTGTTTTCAATTTTTATTAATCTTATAACCCAAAATCTTCAGTGCTCGTATCATCTGTATGCCGATGACTTGCAACTTTATTCACACGAAAGGGTATACTGTTTACATACGACAATTAATAAAGTGAATAATGATCTGGACTATATCAAGGGCTGGTCAGATAGATTCGGTTTGATGGTAAATCCCAGTAAGTGCCAGGTCATTATGCTAGGTAGTCAAAATATGCTACGTAAAGTGGATACTATGACGCTTCCAACAATAGCTTTTGGTGGTTGCCCTATAGAGCTGAGTGCTACTGTCAAAGACCTTGGTCTGTACATTGACTCTGCTCTAAACTGGCAGGCTCAAATAACATGCGTTAGTCAAAGGGTCACTGTTACCCTACGCGCTCTTTATCGCCTGAAGAACTTCCTGCCATCCAAGATTAAGGTGACACTTGTGCAAACTTTAGTTTTTCCTCTAATTGACTATGGTGACGTATGCTATTTAGACCTGAATGCAGATCTTCTCAACAAATATGACCGTCTTCTCAATAACTGCATTCGATTCATTTTCAGTTGTTCTCTGCATCACCCGTAATAGTTGACTGGTAGAGAATGCCTTAGGCATTAAGTCCACCAATATACTTTGTATATGAAGTTTTTAATAAATAAATAAATAAATTATCATGAGTGGGCATTGAACTGCAGATAGCGTAACTTTAGTAACACAACTAGCTGTTGCCAGCGGCTACGCCCGCGTGGGTAGGAATACCACAAAATATATAGTCTATGTTACTCGCTGATATTGTAGCTTACTATATGTGAAAGAATTTGCAAATTGGTTACGTACATTTTGAGTTTATCCTCAAACAAACAAACATACAAAATATAAAATCTTTACTCTTTATTATATTAGTTTAGACTAGACGTACGCTTTCGCTTTGCTTCGGTATCAAAAGTTTCATTCGGTTTCACAACAAACGCCTACTAAAAATACTATAGCAATAGTGTCGTATAGCATCATTCAGATTTACAAGGGCTCTTAAAATATTGAAATTTTGATAATGACTGAAAAATATGTTAAACATAATAAAATATTAGCTATTTTAATTACCCGCCCTATTTGTAGCTTCTGAAAGGTGAATGAATTTTTACATGCAAAAAATCAAATCTTTTCTCTTTAATTCGAATGTTCTATACCTCATATAAACCTCATAGCTTCCACTCAAACATTCATCTTATCTGAAAACCATACAATTGCCCCAAGTCTCGTTTATTCGAACATTTCCCTGTAAAATAATGTTCCATGAAAATTCTATGTCTGTAGTTATGTTTAAGGCATAAACATTTTTATTAGAATTACAAAGTTTTTCATAGAAATTGTGCTGAGATACAAGCGTACAAAGTAAGGATCTACTACCGAGGAAAACATTATGCGACGTTTTAATATGTTGTAATTGCCTGCCTCCGTGGCACAATGAGAGCGCAAGCGACTACTGTGCACGAGGTTGTGGATTCGATCCCCACACGAGACAAAACTTTATGCGATCCATATATTTGTTTTAAGTCTGGGTGTACTTTGTGTCCATTAATTGTATGTTTGTAAAGTTTCCCGCCGCCCCCGCAACGCAGAGCTTGTGAACTTAGTGCATTTGAGGTTAAGCTTTAAATTTAAGTAACTTAGTATTACATTATATATTTCTCTTCACTTTTTTATAAATTATTAAGTCACTAAATAAAAGATTTCATAATTATTCATTTTAAAATACTTCTGAACTCAAAACAATTATAACATAATATTTATTTACATAAAATATTTGTAATATCTTTACAAAGAAACTTTCTTTTGTCACTATAATTGAACTGTCAGGTCTGTTTTTGTCTATTGACGGCTTTCTGTCGCCAGAAGCAGTTTTTTCGTGATTACTGACATATTTTAAATGTAAAGTTACAATGAAAAAATTATATTGACGTCTTAGATATATATTTTTAGCTATGTAAAATATTATATAGTCTTCCTCGGTGGTATAGTGGTAATGTTAACAGACTGGCCTCACAGCGGTCTCGGGTTCGATTACCGGATAGAGTATGACATGGGGTTTTTCTTTTGAGAAAATAAGAACTATTAACATGGCATTTGAAATTGTGCCCTGGTAACCAACTTAAGGCGAACTGCTGTCAACTTTTCTGTCTGCCCTTCCAGAAAGAAACGGCGTAAAGCTAAGTTGTAACCACATAAAACACAAGACGTATGGCAGATTCCTATGTTAACACTACATTCAAAACGCTTACTAATACCACAAAAGTGCTCACAAACACATTGCCTCTACAGCTGCCAAACCTAGGCCTTAGTTAAGCCTTACTTTAACAACAAAGGGTTAAACGAGCACAAACATGACCTTTTGTACAAAGCGCTGAATAATAAAAAAATCCCCCTTTTCTTTCAAATTACGCCTTAATCGTTATTCGAGCAAAGGTTTCAAAAGGATTATTTCTTTTTAAACTTCGGATAATATTAGCAATTTGGGATTGTGAAATGGTTTTTTAGATAGATCGTAGAACGGTAATATTAAGCTTATAATATTTAAAGGTTTATCTTTGTGTTTAAATTAGCTGCACATACACTAGTTTTTTTTTTTATATTGACCACAAATGTGACTACTAAGCCTGATAAAAAACGCGTTAGTTTTTTTTTTTTATTGCCTTCCTACTGCTAACAGCCCACCTAATAGTAAGTGGTAACAGTCGCTCATGGACTTCTGCAATACCAGCGGCTCTGCGAAGCCGTACTACCGTTATATTAATGCTCTCTTTAAACCTCTTGAAGAACGACATGTCATTGTGCTCGGGAAACAACGCAGCTGGTAGTTCGTTCCAGAGCCTGCACGTACGTTTAAGAAATGAACGCTGGAAACAAACCGTGCTACACGAGATCTTGTCCAGGTAGAATGAATGAACTTTGCTGCGATGTCAAGTGGAGAACCACTTGACTCAAAAGGAGAAGATGGCAGCAAGTCAAACAGTTCCTCAGTGTGGTTTAAAACTCCTCAGTGTGGTTGGTGGCTACCATTCTAAAAGCCACACCGTCTAACTACTGACATGTTGGCCTCCAAAAAGACTTCTTTTGAGATGCTTTAAAAAAAATCCACCTCAGACGCTGGTAAAGAACGCCAGGTTATGACAGAGCTATAAAGTACTGAATTGTTCCAAACTCTTTAGATTATACTGTGATTTTTAAATACATACATAATACATAGAAATTCAGACCAATGCCAATGCAATAAGTCATACACATGCACACAAATATTTGTTCTGAGCGGGAATCAAACCCTTGTCACAAAAAGGTTTACATAAAAATCTAATAGCGCAGGACAGTGTTCCAAATATAGTAAATTGACAAAAAGGTACGAATTACGTGAAATTGGGGCACAGATGGTTGGACGGGATCTATAAAAAATAATGTCTGTGTATCGATCAAACCTTATTCAGGCGGTATCACTCAAGTTTATTGAAAAGAATTGCTAAGAAGATACTGGCGTTTTAAATAAGTGTTCACATAATACCAAATGCTAGATCCTTTTAATCTATCTACGCTGTTATATAAAGCGGTAGAGTTTCTTTAAACGCGCTTGTCTCGAAAACTATCAGTTGAATTTCAAAATTATTTTTGCGTTAAAAATGATAGCCCAGTTCTCGAGGACGGTTATAGGTCATGTAACATCACGCTACTGGCGTCGGGAACAGAGCAGTACGCAAAGACGCGAGTGAAATCGCGCCGCGGAAAGTTGACAAATAGGTCGATAAATTGATAGTAGTAAAAAGCTTAAACCATATAAACGTAACACATTTTAATAAGTTACATAAAAAAAATTACTAGAAATATTCTGAATATTACGTATTCAACATTTTAATTACCAATTACAATTACTAAGCATACAACAATAGCTTGTTACAATTTCTATAACTTCCTAAATCAATTAATATAATACAGAAGTTAAATTCGCACAATTAAGACCCATTGTTTTGATAAATAACAAGACCACAGTTTAAAGAAAAACAGCTTTGTAATTACGAAACTTATAGTCTAACTTCTGTAGAAATATAATAATAATACCAGCCTGTTTTACTGTCTCACTTCAGGGCAAATGCCTCTTCTCATATAGAGAAGGTTTGAGTATTAATCACCACGCTTGCTCAAGGCGGATTGGCAATTTCAGACTTTTACGTCCAGGTTTCCTCACTATGTTTTCCAGTCAGTCAGAAATTTCCAAGATAATCTTAGAAAGTACAAATGATTTGATTAATCACATTGGTGCTTGCCCGGATTCCACCCACTACCTCCAAAGCCTTATTCACAAAGCCATTCCGACTTGAAAGAAATATAAGTCTCTTACTTAGAAATATAAGTCGTATGTCATTATTATTGTTAAATTATACAGTTGTTCGCATTATATTCTACTCTATTTTAGTTCACATAAGGTTTTGGTTTCTCGAAGTCTAAACGATACAACAATACTATGGTAAATTAATTATCTCTGCGGCGTTACCTAAAATTACTCGGTTTAATTTCAGGAAGCCTCATACCATTTAAACTTTTGCAAACTTTGTTTTCATTATCATAATATCTTTACTTTTGATTAAATTCTATATTTGTGTGGTTTTTGGTAATTTTAATTTATATCAGTGATGGGACAATTGTGTATGAATTCATGGTAAAGAAGAAAATTTGAGTGCAAAATAACGCATGTAATGCAATGTATGTAGATGAGATCCTTAGACAGAAAATATGTTTTATTTTATTGTTATAATATATCTTGACAATGGCAGACGAGTCAACAGTCCACCTGATGGACTTCTTGAATGTCAAGGACTTTGCAAGCCACTGCCTACCGTGAAGGGACTGGGATAGATAAAGAAGAATGAGGGAGGAGAGAAAAATGAAAGGGAAGAAATTAGGCCACCCGCGCTCTCAATCACCGAACGAAAACGCAATAGTATGGATGCTACTACTCTTATTAACTTCTACTATTATTTAATATACACATGAGTTTACGTATTACTATATTTACAAATTATATAACTCGCCACGAAAGTCTAGAAACACGAATTTTGCCAACTCCAAATTTAGTCTATTCCTAACTTAAAATATCCAACCATTTCTATCACTGACGCAAATATCACATTATACGTTAGCGGGTAAAAAGGGTATAATACTGTATTCATTTAAATAAATATTTCGTATTTTCTCTCATACGAGATTACATTTAATCTTATGTGGGTTTTAAATGATCAAGTCTTTAACCTACATATCTATACTAATATATAAAACGATAGAGTTTGTTTGTTTGAACCCGGTCATCTATGGCATCACCTCGAATTTGAATAATTCTTGTAACATCACGCTACTAGCGACGGGAGCAGATTAGTAACCAAAGATGTAACTTCGTGTGGGTGAAACCGCGCTGCAGGAAGCTAGTTTAATCATATAAGAAAACATAATATTTTTAACAAGTCGTTGAAAGTTTTGGCTATTTACTACTAGAATATGCATGTAATATACTTTAAACTCTGCCCAAAATAATTGCTTAATGATTTTGAAAAACGTTTAAATCCGTTAAATGGTTTAGATGTAGTTAGCGAGGAAACACAGAAGAAAGCAATTTTACTATTTAGAGACTTAATGGTAAAAGTACCTACTGGTTTAAGCACGAATATGCCGTATCGATCGGGAACATAATACCTTCTCATAACTCGTTGCACTCACTGATCGGTAAACATTTAGTGGGTTAAGCAACCTTTTTTTATATATTAGACTACCAAAGTGACTCCACCCCGCCTGATGGTAAGCAGTTATTGGCATTTAGAAGCGGTGACCACTATACCAAAAGCCATCGTCTTAAACTTTCTTTCTTCGTCTTTGTCTCAGATCTTAATGTCCTCAAAATTAGAATTAAGTGAACTAACGGAGAAGGACTACGTTATAGTTATCGGAGGAATATGTGATAAGCGTCCGGATAAATCATTATTTTGTATACGACAATTTTTATGTAATATTAGTGATTATAATGTAAAAAATTCAGAGGCTCCATATAATAGACATGAGAGAGCGTAAACTAAATTACGAAATAAAATATATATGTTCACAATTTAAATGTGCAACATTTTTAGACATGAACTATAGTACTTTTCTGCCTAGTCGCCGCTATGCGGTTCAGTATAAATGCCAAACATTATTACAAGAAATTTTACGCATTGACTACAAATTAAAATATGACTATTACTCTGAATGTAAAACTAACAATCTAGAGCATAATTCTCGTACCTTAATAGACAGGTGTACTCAAACTGAAATTATGAATGCCGAAGATAATGACCATTCCCAACTACAGACCAATAATAATGAGTTTTTTCGTATCTAAAAACATTCATATCCTCCATCAAAATATTAATGGCTTAATTTCAAAATCTGATGAGTTGACAATTAAACTTCAATCTTTTGACAATTCCATGGATTACGGCGTGATATGTATCACAGAACATAACATGTTAGTTAGTGACAGATCTAGTCTGAACATTAATAATTATGTACTAGGTTCTTCTTTTTTTAGAAAACGATGTCGAGGTGGGTCCTGCATTTTGGTGCATAGATCTCTTGACTTTCATGTAATTAGTGATATTGGTAAATATTCTCATGAGATTATTATGGAATGTTCTGGTATAGAATTATGTAATCACAACATGTACATCATATGCATTTATAGACCTCCAAAGTGCAATAATGAAGATACTAACAAATTCTTTTCATTATTTCATTCATTGCTAAGTCGGTTTTGCTACACAAAGAGAAAGGTAATACTCTGTGGAGACTTTAATATTAATGTTCTCATTAAAAATAGTATATCCACTGAGTTTTGTAACACTTTAGCAAGCTATAACCTTAAACTGGGTATTAAAGAACCTACACGACTACTGAGTGGAACATGCATTGATAATTTTATATACAATGTAAAGAATTGCAAAACTAAGATAATTGAACTTGCATTTTCTGACCACACAGCCCAAATACTATCATGCCCGGTGAAAACAAGTTACTCTCTAAAATACTGGTATATTAAAAAGCGCGACTACAGTAAAGAAAATATATACAAATTTTGCGAGTACATTAATTGCCTTAGTTTTAGTGATGCCTTAAATAATAATGACCCTAATGAATCATTCAATATGTTTTATGATTTATTTTGCCTACTGTACAATCTCTGTTTTCCTATAATACGCATCCGACAAACTATTAGAACAAGGCCAAAATGGATAAGCAAAGGCATTAGGAATTGCTGTAATCTTAAAAGAAAGCTTTTGTGGGAGTACCGTAAGAATCCAAACAAGGTAAATAAAAGCAGATTTATGACCCTCTCGACTAGACTCAAAAAAATTATTAAACAAACCCAAAAATTACAAAATGCTCATTACATCAACTTAGCTTTAAACAAATGTAAAGCAACGTGGGAGGTAATAAATGACAATAAATCAAGTAAGCCGAAGAATGAAATTTCACACCTAAATATAGAGGGCAAGGAGGTTAGTAATCCAAAAGCAATCGTTGATCATTTTAATAACTTTTTTACTCACCAAGTTACTTCATTAGATACAGACAGTCCATTTGTAACCATTCCAAATTATTCTAAGTCAATATTTATGCCTCCTACTATACCCAACGATATAAATAGAATAATTCTAAATCTAAAAAGTACTAACAGCACTGGTTATGACGATATAAGCAAAGCAAGCAGCAAAAATTTTAAAATGGGTTTCATGTAAATTATCGTACATACTCAGCCATATAATTAATTTATGCATATTACATGGTGTCTTTCCTGAAAAACTAAAGTTGACTATAATTACACCTCTATTTAAAAAAAATGATAAGCATGACATGAGTTGCTATAGACCAATAGCACTTGTTCCTGTAATGTCAAAAATTTTTGAAAAAGTAATTTATGAAGCGATTTACAATTTTTTTGACACCAATAATCTATTTTGTTATGAGCAAGTTGGTTTCAGAAAAAATAAAAGCATCAATTTGGCTATTTACGATTTTCTACAAACAGTAGCTACTAATATAGATAGAGGTAACCAACTATGTGCACTTTTTATGGACTTAACTAAGGCTTTTGACCACGTTGATCACAATAGATTGCTAAACAAGCTGTATGCCTATGGAGTTCGTGGGAATGTACTAAGCCTAATAAAATCCTACTTAAGTGACAGATTACAATCAACACAAATTACTAGACTATGTCCTTTAGTAAAAACAGAAACAAATTATGTGTCTGACTACAGCAAAGTTATGTTTGGTGTTCCACAGGGCAGCGTACTAGGCTCACTTTTATTTATTATTTATATAAATGATTTGCCCAAGGTGACTGAACATAAGTCAATACTATTTGCTGACGATAGTACAATTATCTTTAATGGTGCTAACCAAACCTGCTTACAACTTGACATAAACTCTACATTGACCAATATTATTGAATGGTTGACATCAAACAATTTAAAAATTAATCTTAGTAAAACTAATTATATGACATTTCGTAATAGAATAAACAAGTTAATTGATATGGACATTACTTACTATGACGTGAAAATTGAACAAGTGGAAGTAACTAAGTTTTTAGGTGTTCATCTGGATTCTACTTTGAATTGGAATACACATATCGAATCACTTTGTTCGAAAGTATACCAGTTTTCATATGCCCTGCGCGTTTTGTCTAATAAAGCAAGTACGTCGACGGTTCTAATGGCATATCACGGTCATATTGCACCACTCTTAAGGTATGGAATTATGTTCTGGGGCAACACGCTACAAATAAAGAAGCACCATTCATAGCCCAAAAAGGTGCATAAGAGCTATTTGTAATTTAAAACAAACAGATAGTTGTAGACCCTATTTCTTAAAGCTCAAAGTACTTACCCTTTCATGTATATACATTTTGGAAGTAGTGATGTTTGTCAGAAAAACATAAACATGTTTGAAAAGTTAAATAGTCGTAGGCATAAGTTAAGTATACACATACCAAAGAATAAAACCAGGCTATTTAACAATAGTATACTCTGCATGATTCCACGTATTTACAACAAACTACCAATTTCGATACTGGAAATTACTGATGTGTACTTGTTTAAAAACAAAATAAAACACTTGTTACTAACCAAGGGGTACTACACTATTAAGGAATATTTAACAGATAAGCATTTGTAATTACTATAATATAATAATAATATATAATATTCTACCACATTCACACAACGCCATCTAGCCCCAAATTAATTAAATTAATTATGACTGTGTAATGATGATACTTAATAATGTCTTAATGAATATGTAATGTTATCTTATTTTTTGTTTATATAATTATCCACCTCTGACATACTCTCACGCTTTGGTTGACAAATTAAATTAATTGTGAAAATTCTGTTTAAGTTCTGTGTGTAAGTTCATAAATTAACCTATTGACATTGACATAATCACAATTGACATATCTTATTCTCCTTTTGACGTTTTTTATATTAATTTTATTCTCAATGTGACATTAATCATAATCATAAAATAAAATTGTATTGTATTTCATAAATTTATTAAGATTTAATCAGGTGAATGAACTTATTTTTATTATATTTGCATGCTATTCAGCCGAATATGGTGATACTACTATTATATAAAACAACTTACATGTACCCATCTCACGCAAATAAATGATTTTGATTTGATTTGATTTGATTTGATTTAAACGGCTGGTACGGTGGCCTCCACTATAGCGAATGGGTTAGGTTAGGGAAAGGGAGTGAGGGAGGTGTGGAAAGAGGAAAGGGGAGAAATTGGGCCTCCGGTGCTTTCACTCACCAAGCGAAACGCAGTAGTGCGGATACTACTACTCTTACGTCGATTTTCTATGAGAGAGTAGTACTTCCCCGGACGATTCGGCCCATTCATGCTGAAACCAGCGTGGATCTACTACCGTATAACATAGAATGCGGTTGGCCTATGGACGGGTGACCTGACTGGTGTTTGATCTGAGCTTTTCCGTGCTTCAGAGAGCACGTTAAAAGTTGGTCCCGGCTGTTATCATGCTGATAACAGTAGTCAGATGCCTCTATAATAAATGATGGGCGACCTGAACAAATCCTGACACTAGGTTGATCACTAACCGCTCGATATTTGATTTATGACTCTCTTTTCTTAGTTAGAGAACACAGCCATACCCATAGGGTGCGGTTGTTTGCTTATTTGCCACTAAAGCTAAAAAAAACCAGTATGATAATCAAAGAAATCAATAGCTGTTTTACATTAAACTGTCGTCAGAATATGTAATTTAACTTACGTTATATAGAAAAGCAATATTACGTCAGCATTAATAATACTTAATTGAATATTACGTAACCTTTATATTTATTACTAGTTTACTGCGGCGCGGTTTTACCTGCGTTACTGCTCTGCTCTCGTCGCCAGCAGCATGATGTTATATAGCCGATAACTTTCCACAACAACTGGTCTGTTATACGCAAAGAATTATTCAAATCGTACTGGTAGTTCTAGAGATTAGCGCGTTTAAACACACAAATACTTCCGCTTTATATAATAGTATAGAATTAAGTTATTACAGTTGAGTTACATATCACAGACGGCCTAAAGCACTTATTTTAAACACCGTATGAAAATCAATAACACCTTATCTATCTTATTCATGATCCGGTTGCTTTTGTATCTTATCTGTGACGTCATTCTATAATTATAGTAGGTATACCAAACGAAAAAGTCTTTGAAAGATGGAGAATATTTTTGATATCTTTTTTACGTTTTTTTTTCAGCTACTCTTAATCTATACTATTATAAAAGCGGCAGAGAGAGTTTGTTTGAACGCACTAACCTATGGAACTACCAGTCGGATTTGAAAAAATATTTTTGCGTATGATAGCCCAGTTATCGAGGAAGGTTATAGGTGTAACATCACGCTACTGGCGACAAAAGCAGAGCGGTAAGCAAAGACGCGGGTGGCGTCAATATGAATGAGTTAAGTTATTTGTGACAGAGATAAGTATAGTACATTTCTTCTTGAAGGGGTAGGCAGACGCGTATAACACATAGTATTTTGAGCCACATGGGAGCGAATCAGTTGCCAATTTCCACATACATTTCCGAACTACGAGTTAAAGAAAATGTCGGACAGAAAAACCACGACACACACCGACACGGATTAAAAGTCTGCATGCCAGTCTATATAATATCACAGCATCAAGACAGCCAAATGTAAATTAATCTTTATTTATGCCTAAACTCGTTGTACTACCATGCAGCAGTTTAAAACTATTGCTTGTGCGATGGCGTCCATATCTCCTAGACCCTACTGATTGCTTACCATCAGGGCATCAGGCAGAAACATTTGATAGCCTAATGCCGCGTACATACTTACGAAATGCATCATTCAATGAAAGAATTCCCATATTCTAGACACGCGCACGAACAGAGCATTTTAATCGTGCTCATCGCGATCAACAATTTGTCGGTTTTTTCGCCGAACAAAGGTGTGCGCAACGCGCACGAACTGCGTGCGAACCAAGACTATGGAAGAAAACAGACCTACAGTAGAGGCTACTCTTGATGCTCGTTTCATGTTACATTGCATGTTGCATTTCATAAGTCTGTACGCGCCAATAACAAATACAAAAATTTTAACATTTCTTTGACAGGAGATAACTTCACAGTAAAACATTTATTTACAATTAAAATTTTGTAACAAAATTTGTCTAAAATGAATTCAGGTTCATTTATTGAAGGATCCTAAACAAATATAAAACGTGGTAAGCTTATCCTTGTCAAAATAAACCGGTCAATACAACGATGTTTGTGTTGATATGCTTTTGTTTGTGATATTTATTTCATCATAAAAGAGGAGCCCGTTTTGTACTTTATGCTCTGTATTATAAAGACTAGCAAACATCTTTGCTCGATGAAATATCTTGTACTTTATGCTGAAAATTTCAGAGATTGTAATATTCGAAATTTTCCACTTTTTTCTACTATAATAATAATACTACAACAAACAAACTATGCAATTTAGACCCAAAATAAGCTTAATATATTAATACCTTATACTATGGGTTCTAGAATGCGAATATACATACATATACTATTTTTTTCTAACATACATACATATTACACATAGAAAAACCCAGACCAATGCAAATAGTCATGTTCATGCATACAAATATTTGCACAGAGCGGGAATCAAACCCGCGACTTCTGCGTTGTAGTCTGTACAATACCAAATCATAAAGGCAAGTATATTAAATGTTAAAATCTGGTATTTACCTCAAAATCTTGATATCCAGGTCACAAATTTCCCGCAAAATATTCAGTACTCCCATAAGGTCGACCGTTCAAGGGCATACGGATGACCTTTGAATGACATCAGCGATCGATAGCTTGTACGATATTTAAGAGCTTATATAGGGTAGTTATCTGTGCTATTTTATAAAGCGGAAGAGTTTGTTTGTTTGCTTAAACGCGCTAATCTCTGGAACTAACAGTCGGGTTTGAAAATTATTTTTGCATAAGATAGCACTGTTCTCGAGGAAGGTTATAGGCTATGTAACATTACGCTACTGGCGACGGGAGCAAAGCAGTAACCAAAGACGCGGGTGAAACCACGCCGCGGGGAGCTAGGTAGGTGGTAATAAAGGGATGTATGTTCAAAGTAAATAAATAAGGAAGCATGAGGTTTTGGATTCAAAATCGGAGATGATCTTCAGGTGAATAATCTGAAGAGTTATTTTCTTTGTTTTAACGCCTTAATTTCTTGTATAGTACAGTTGGATTTGAAAAAACCTTTTTGTATTTGATAGTTCATTTCTTGAAGAATGCGATAGGTTATTATAACATTACACTAGGCGTAGACGGGAGCAGTGCAGAAATGAAGGACGCAGACAAAAACGCGCTGCGGACTGCTAGTCATAAATGAAAATCTACGTATTGTACATGCGAAGTAACGCTAATAAAACACGATACTGCGTAGTTACTTAATATCTGGTATAATATATCAATTTATCGATATATAATCGTATTAACATTATAAACGCGAAAGTTATTGTGTGTATGTGTATGTGTGTGTGTGTGTGTGTTACCACTCAGTGCCTAAACGGCTGCACCGATTTCAATTAAAATTGGTTTGTAGATAGATTCGGTGCAGGATACGGACATATATGCTACTTTTTATCCCGAAAATCGCTCTAATTCCCGAGTTATACCAATTGCCGCGCGGGCAAAGCCGCAGCTAGCAGCTAGATTACCATAACTTTTGGGCAGAGTCCTAAGCAAGATAATAATGACACAACAAGATCACAACGCCATCTAGACTTATACATAATATATACTCGGCGCTTGTGGTATAGGTTCCAGAATGCGGAATAATGCAAGGCAAACACAATAAACGGTTTGCTGATCGTAAAGAGAAGAGAAAAGATGAGTGAAGGAAGAAATTGGCTTCCAGGGGCCCTACTACAACCTCTTAAAGCAATTATATTGTAACCTTACTTTGTCTCTATCCTTGTTTTTAATGGTACAAAAGAAAAAGACAAAATACAAAGTAGTATTAAAATAATAGTGCTATAAGAGATGGTGAACTCTCAAATTCAATCACATGTTGCCTTTACCTTTTGTAGCAAATAGCAATATGCAAATTGAGGCTGCTGTAAAGCACATATTTTACTTTTTATTTTTTTACAACATAGAAAGCAGTAAGTAATTAATTACCTATAGAGTTAGGTGTATTGCCTGTGTCACTTTGCATGCTACTTAAAACTGTAACTTACAAAAATTGTAATAACCTGGCGATTAAAAAGAGTGGCCTGAGTTTCTCATGGCTCTATTTCGTCAGCGAACTGGCTGTAGGTTAATTTGCTGACATTTTGTAAACTTTGACATTCATAAGTGTTAATTTAATTAACCTATATGAATAAACATATTTTCATTTCAATCAAATAATAATTGAGTTTATCTGTATTTACATAGCAATCAATTACCTTATCCTATAGAACAATAACATAACTACAGTGTACGGTATCTCGAGTATCGTTCAGGTCGTTGATATTCAAAGGTATCGTTCCATCTTGTTTACTTTGTCGTGGTCTTACCTGTGTAAAAACGAAAATTATATTACATTTTTATTAATAAAAAAATTAAATAACAAATTGTTGTGGCCAAATATGAAAAAATACATTTTTCTCAAAAGTATTTGTTAATACAATTCAGTACGTTTTTATAATATTTTCCTTCTTAATAAAAATAAATGTTTGTCCTGCCGTGCCGAAACCAATGATCAGATTATAATGAAACTTTACGAGTTTCTGGGAACGCTCGATACTCTTCCAACCCAAGATTATGGTTTTTTTTTAATAAGGCTTGCAACGCATGCTGGGTTTAGCTAATACGAACTAAAAATGATGTAATCGGTGCAACCTGGTTAAAATGTCAAGCAAATATGATTTGTAAGTAAATAAATGGATAGATAGCGCTAGATGGCGCTGTGTGAATGTCAAAATCAAAATCAAAATCAAAATCAAATACTAATTAATGATTCGCTTTACTACCCGTGTATGTTTAATATAATATGTAATGAGAATATTTACTTCTAAACTTTCTCGTTGCATAATATAAATTGTAAGTAAACATACAGAAACTTAAGCGATCATGCATTAGGTATTTACATACATCTATGTGAGGTATCTCCCTGCGTGATCGTTTGAGAAATGAAGAAATCCGCAGGCGAACCAAAGTAACTGACGTGGCTCGCAGAGTTGCTTCTCTGAAGTGGCAATGGGCAGGACACATAGCTCGCAGAACTGACGGCCGCTGGGGTAGAAAGGTTCTAGAGTGGCGACCACAAACCGGAAGACGCAGCGGGGGCTGACCTCTCACAAGGTGACTGACGACCTTAGAAGGGTGGCGGGCAACCGATGGATGAGGGCGGCAAACGACCGGCCACGGTGACGAAAATTGTGAGAGGCCTATGTCCAGCAGTGGACGTTTTTCGGCTGATATGATGATGATGATACCTTATTTTCACCACGGCCGGTGTAACCTGGTCAAAAACAAAATAAGGTATGTATACCTAATACGTGTGCGTGTTTTAGAAATTTGGAAAAAGCGAAAGAGAACGGTGTCATATTTAGTTCGTAAATCAGCCGCAATGTCTCTAGTTGTTACACGTAATATGAAGCCTACTCTTATCTACTTATAGCCTGTTATACACTTTATGCTTGTACATTGGATCGTTAAAATTCATAATTTAGTGGATTGTCGACAACAACCGACTCGCCATGCCACACGCATACAACTGTTTCGGACTAGGTATATATTACTATTCGTCATAATTTAATTTATTTATTTAATATTTCTCCCAAAGTTATTTTACTATTAAAATAAGTTTTAGGTTTTAAATGTATTATTTGCATATAAATAGAACTGTAAACGCAATGTTTTTATGCTTTTTATACAACTTTCACCTAAATCTAGCATGATAGCAGAACATATTTTTAAAGTATAGCTAAGATTAAATAATAAAAATAGAAAATCACGAAATATTACACTAAATTACAACGTTACCACTCATGACGCGTAAAGACTGGCAGATTGGCAATTTCAGCCTTTAAGTCTAGGTTTTCTCAAGTCAGAAATGTCCAAGGTAAACTTATAAAATAAACAGTGACTTGGCTTCTTACTATTTGATATACATATTCCCTATTGCCTTATTGCTTGCATTTCTAAGCAAAGTCCAGCCGTTTTCCCTGTTGAAAGAGAATTTTCTAAGGCACGTTTTGGACCCCTGAATATGTAATATACACTGGCGTAATCCCTAAGGAAAACGAATAAATAAATTCATAGAAAGCTTAGAAAAAGATTTCGCAAAGGAAGCATATTTTAGAAATATGTATTTTTTTAGAATTTAAAGAAAATATAGATACGATAAACAAAATATTGTTAATTACTTTACTGACGACGAAGACATTTTGTTCATTTAGAAATAATAAACATTTTTCATTTACATTAAATTTCTGTTTTATGTTTTCGTAATTTAAATTTTGCGTAAAATGTTTATTTTTTATTATTGTTTGTATTTGTACTTCATAACGTTATTAAAATTTATGAGACCGTTATGTCCTACTGCAGGGTACAGAGCTCTCTTTTCTTTCCTCAGCTCTCTTTGTCCAGTTTATCCCACTAACTGATTCTTCCTTCTTTAATTTTTTGCTTGAGACAGGAGTCAAAGAACTCTTTACTTTTAGGCGCTGTAACTAAGTACCCTCTCATAGAATATCAACGTAAACTAGTAATATGCTTACTTCTACATTTATTTCGGTAAGTAAGACCGCGAAAGGCTTACATTCTCGTTCCTTTTCCTTTCCCTTTTCCTCACGATGAACGACATCGAAATGTTTATGTTTTCTCAACATTGTACAATCTATACAATTGTAATAAAGAGTTAGTTTGTTTGAATGCGCTAATCTATGGAACTACCAATCGGACTTGAATAAGCCACCGGGCTATTAAACGCAAAAAGTATTATTCAAAACCGATTTAGCCTGCGTAGCGTTATGTTATATAGCGTATAACCGTCTTGAGAAAGCTTATAGGCTATTTAACATCACGCTACTGCAATGTATAGTAGGTACAGCTGCAGTAACTAAAGATGTAACTTATCGCGGATGAAGCTAGTACCTAAATATATAGCCATCTCCATAGATGCGCCTTAAAATACCTAGGAAAAATAATATTCATACTTTTTGTCTAAACTAATAGTGTGAAAACTAATACCGCAATAAATAAATAACTTTTGAATATTGCTTCTGCAGTACTTGTGGAACACAGCCATGTCTAAGCACGGCCGTGACCTCACCTAGGTCATATTTACACAACTAAGGCCATGTGGTCTACAATATAAAACCATTTTATTTCTTCCCATGGGTGTCGTAAGAGGCTCTCTGGGGATTACAAGGCAATAGGCAGCTAAGTTACCTGCGTAAAATAAGTTTAATAATCCGCTGCCTCTGTGGTTCGGTGGTACTATGTACGGATTACGCAGAAGTCTGGGGTTCGATCCCCGGGTCGGGTAAAGTAATATTGGGTTTTTCTGTCGAAAAATTCTCAGTGTTAGCCCGGAGTCTGGAATTGTGCTCGATATATGGTAACAGGTTCGCCCCTTGTTACATGGAACTTAAAATAAATAATGGTCAAAAGTGGGTCGTTAAACACCTTTGCCTACCCCTTCAGGGATAAAAAGCGTGAATCTATGTATGTAGGTAAAAGTCGCGTTGAGCCGAACAATGTTCACGCCTTCTCTGTATAAGAAGATGTCTTTCCCTGTGGGATAAAATGAGCTGGTATTGATAATATTTTTACAATCACTTCTTCTTAATGTGCCAGAGAACATTGTTTATGCAATGCAAACAATTTTCAATATTCACTTTGACGTATCATTTGAAATATCTATGATTTAAAATCCGATTAACATTACCAAGGCCTGGGAAAATAAGTATAGATTTATATGTATTCTACCAGTACGTCGTATCCTCAGTGGTCAAAGAAAGTGACTGATTAAGCAAAGGTTATTTCTATCTTCACTGTTAAAGGAACCTTCAATATTTTTGGCCACTATTGGTTGATTATTGCTAACATTTGGGAAATTCCTATATATCAGAGGACGCCGTCTAATAATATATCTAATAAGAGAGGTAGACTAGCAAATTGATAACGTATCGCCACTTTCATTAACTAAGTGCAACGTTATGAAAAGCCTTATCACTGATAACGATTAGCGTTTTATTTATTGTTGAAAATGTGTGAGTAGCGTGTTGAATCCCACTAGTCCTATTTTTATTATAAACGCGAAAGTTTCAATGAATGTATGAATGTTTCATTCTCTTTCACGCAAAAACTTATAAATGAATTTTAATGAAAATTTTACAATAATATTTGTCATACATCAGAATATCACAAAGGCTATAATTTATAAAGATACTAGCTGCGCCCCACGGCTTCACCCACGCCTTAAGTGTGTTAGGTCTCCCTCGGGAACCAGACCGATTTTTGGGATAAAAGTAGCCTAGTTCGTCTTCGGCACCGAATCTATCTACATACTAATTTTCAAAGAAATCGGTTCAGCCATTTAGGCGCTGAGTGGTAACACACATACACACACAAACTTTTGCATTTATAATATTAAAAGGATTATGTTAATGTTTAAATTTACGCAAGGCAAGCTGCAGGCAACAGTTAGTACCTAGTATAAAAGTTTTTTTTTTTTTTTTATATTATAGCCTACCAAAGTGACTCCACCCCGCCTGATGGTAAGCAGTCAGTGGAATCCAGAAGTGGCGGCCACCATACCAAAAGCCATCGTCTTAAACTGCTGGTATGGTGGCCTCCACTATGGCGGCTGGGAATGAGGTTAGGGGAAGGGAATGAGGGAGATGAGGAAAGAGGAAAGGAGGGAAATTATATGACATAACCTTCCCCAATTTTTCCCACCTTGGCCGGTCGTGAGTTGTTCTCATTCATCGTTGCCCTCGACTCTTATAAGGTCGTCACAATGTGGACCGACAGTACTACGCCGATATTTTATCCATATTATAATGCAAAAGTAACTCTGTCTGTCTCTTACGCTTACACACCTAAACCAAAAACCGATTATTATTAAATTTTACATAGATATAGATTAGACCTCGGGGAACAACATAGGCTATCTATTATTACGAAGAAATGGCTTGAAGTAATTGTAATAGGGGATGAAAGTTAGTATGAAAAATCATCAATGTATAAAAAGAACCGAAATTCACGCGAGCAGGGCGGAAAGCAACGACTAGTGAAGATTTAAATACTCCATGAAAACCAGTAAGAACTTTCGATGTCAAAAATGTATTAGCTCTCTAATGATTCACTCAATTAGACTAACACTTAACAAGTTTCTTAACTTCAAGCGATCCAAGAGTAGGAAAACTTAATAATAAAGGCAATTTACGAAAGGTCAAACCTCTCTGGTTTGTACATAGATATAAATACAGTATAATTGATGTTTTTCCTGTCTGTTTCGCTAGTAACTTATTTTAAACTGCGCAACGGATTTTGCTTTTTTTATACGACTTTGGTGGCATACAAGCATACGATCCACCTGATGGTATGTGGTAACCGTAACCTATAGAGATGGCTGTGTTTTCCAAGCATTGCAGAAGTAATAATGCTTAGAAACACAACCAAACCTTTGCCGACCACGGCAGGATAAGGGAAACGGTGGAGTACTAACGTGGAGTACGGGGGTATTTGGGCTGCCGGCGCTCTCACTCAGCGAGCAAAACACATTAGCATTAAAACTAATATTCTTACGTCGATCTTCTATGAGAGGGTAGTACTTCCCCAGTCAATCCGACCCATTCGTGCTGAAACCAGCATGGATTTACTACCGTGAAAAGTTTCTGCTAGAGTTTCACTTCAACTTTTAGGACGTTTTAACGAAAGAATATTAAATATATTATAGCTGATATGATTATGATGAATTTCTGAAGCTTCGTTTTATAAAAAAAAACCTAAACTTATATTTTAAAATCTACATGATTTTCATTATTTTCGTGTTTTTATGAGAGGCATGAAATACTTAACCAATTCCAACTAACTTCTATTTATATTAATCTTGATGTTGTTTACTTCACGATCAAGTTTTGTTTACTAGTTAGGTTTCTTCAATGAATAATAAGAGGGTTGAGGGTCAATATTTGTTTTTGAGTTAGATCAGTGTGAAACTTATACTTTTGAATAGTAAAATAATATTTTAAATATATATTGTATATTTTATTTATATATATTAGATAGTTAATTTGTTATTATTTAATGTACCTCTACGCCATAACTGCCGATTAATATTTGTCTCAAGTACATCCAAAGGTTGTCTGGAAGAGATTTTAGTGATAAGACCGGCTATTGTGACTTTTTATTATTGTGTTATTCTATCATTTGTTTTGTATTATGAGGTGTGCAATAAAAAATATTCTATCTAACTATCTATAAATAACATATAAATTGAAGTTTTAAAAACCCCGACTCAGTCTGTACATTATTCTACTAGTCAAGCCCTTTCATTTGATACCCATATTATCAGTTGTGAAAAAATGTAAATTCCGCCATTTTGTGGCGTCGGCCATCTTGGACCGATTTTAATCAAACATAGCTAAGAACACTACAGACTAATTCATCTTTCTAACAAAAAAAACAAAATCAAAATAGGTTTATCCGTTTGGAAGCAACACCCCGTCGTTTTTGGGGCCCCCCATGTGAGCTAAAAATGAATGCGAATGAATGTTGAAGAGGCACCAAAGGTATGTTTGGATCGCAGCATTCTTTAATTAGTCTTTGATTACCATTAATAATAATAATAATAATAATATTCGACCACATTCACACAGCGCCATCTAGCCCCAAATTAAGCAATTATATTTGCTTGTGTTATGGGTACTAAACAAGTGATATACTACTTATATACATTTTTTTTTTTTTTTTGTAAATACATACATATTATAGATAAATTACACCCAGACACAGAACAAACAATCATGCTCATCACACAAAGGTTTGTCCTGGGTGGGAATCGAACCCACAACCTCCGGCTTAGCAGTCAGGGTCACTAACCACTAGACCAACAGGCCAGTCAATGGGAGACAGGTGTGAAGTTATATGCTTTACTATCTTTCCGCGGCGCGGTTCCACCCACGTCTTTGCTTACTGCTCTGCTTCCGTCGCCAGTAGCGTGATGTTACATAGCCTATAATCTTCCTCAAGAACCGGGTTATCATGAACAAATTTTATACAATACCTTATGCTTTATATCTATGTATATATAAGACAAAGTAGCTGTTTTTGTTTGTCTCTTTTTTCGCAAACTTCTTTTAAACATCGCAACGTATATTAATATTGAGTTCACTGTTCATAGGAGAATTTCTAAAATTTTTGTTAAAGTAAATTAATAGAATATAATATACTTACAAATTTTAATTGCTGTATTCTAAATATTAGGCGAATAGCTAATTGTAATTTCTACATACATACATACATACATAAATTCAAACTTCTCTTCCATTAATGGAGTAAACATACCTCTGAAACGAGACATAGAAAGAAGGAGGTTGTATTTTCTTCCTTTCTTAACAATATAGGTATCTACTGTGTTTGCAAATTGTACAAAAATCTTTTCATATAAAGTGAAGGCTATATAATCCTTTCAAGGCTGAAGTAAAACTAGGTTATATAAAAGTTTTAGTATTAACATTCCAGCTATTATAAAGCCTTGCTAAGTTTAAGTTAAGCTGGTGTGGATTCAAAAGTAATTTAGTTGTTAAGTTAATATTTCAAAACTCCTTGTTACTTTTGATTACAGACAGTAGGTTTGGCACATGGAGTATATGGAGTGCTTATGGAACAATTTCTGTCAATAATAATATTAATATGTAAACAAAAAACAAAAACCAGCCTCAAAACATTCTCGTCACAAAAGATATTAATGCGTTGTTTGTGTCTCTTTACTCTTTGTATACGTATTTACAAAATATAAAACTAAAACCAAACTACTGAACGATTTTGCATAAAAAAATATGGGACCAATTTCAGAGAATACCGTTTCAAATAAAAAAAGAGTTTTCCAAATTGGTTTATAAATTACCGAGTTCTGCGGTAACACACATACAAAAAAAAACGAACCGAATTGAGAACCTCATTCTTTTTGAAGTCTGTCAAAATTTAAAAATCGCTCGAAAAAGGCATTGACCTCAACAAAAGCGCGGTTGTAATTGATTGATTTCAAACGCGTAATGTTTGACACTATCGAAATGAGTGAGATCCTCGGTGTTTAAGTATAGCGCTAACGTTTGGCGAGCTAGAACAAGCCGTATACGCTATTAGCTTTCCGCGGAGCGGTGTCACCCGCAACTTGGCTTACTGTTCTGCTCCCGTCGCCAGTAGCGTGATGTCACATAGCCTAGAACCTTCCTCAAGACCGGGCTATCATATGCAAAAAAAAATTTTCAAATCCAGTAAGTTCCAGAAAAGAAAAGAAAGTTTCGTTCAAACAAAGAAACAAACTTTTCCGCTTTATATAATAGTATAGGCATATACGCTATTATGTGGTTTAGCATGAGTAACAAGGGTCTTCACTGTTCTTCGTTTTGTATCCATGACTCAATTTTTTTTCTAATAATACATGACACACTTTAATATCATAGTTATTAGTGCCCAGTGACGGTTCCAGTGACGCGGGTTTGAATCCCGCTTCGAAGTTGTAACTTTTCCAAATATATTTCATAAATGTAGTCAGTGTATTTGCTAAAAATATTCTCAATTTATATTATTATACGTTTCAGGTTTCGTAATCAAGTTTTGTATCTCATACATGAAGTAACAGATACGTAGGTACATTGCGTCACGCATCACACCTGTACCTATTTCTAAGAGGTAAGTAAAGGTACACCCACGCAATTCGCCATATTAAAGCCTGTATAAAAGAAAGTGAGCCTATAATCCTCCGGGCAAATTCCTGATAGATATTTTCTCAATATAATTATCTTTATGCGTACGACACCTACTCAAAGATTAGTATAATTTTGTGAAAATACCACGAAGATAACTAGGTTTGTGGTCTCCGGTGTTGAATATGAACCTTTAATCATTATTTAATTGAACTTAGAACATTATATTCACTGTAATTTCTGTAATGACTGGCCTGCTGGCCTAGCGGTTAGTGACCTTGATTGCTAAGCCGGAGGTCGTGGATTCGATTCCCACCCAGAACAAATCTTTGAGTGTTGAGCATGATTGTTTGTTCTGTGTCTGGGTGTAATTTATCTATAATATGTATGTATTTATGAAAAAAAATAATTAAGTAGTATATCAGTTGTTTAGTACACATAACACAAACAAATATAATTGCTTAATTTGGGGCTAAATGACGCTGTGTTAATGTGGTAGAATATTATTATTATTATATGAATTTCATAATAATTTAAATTATTGTTGGACATTTAATAAAAATTTACATTTTTAACTTTCGTATGCCGTCTCTGTGAATCAAGAACTGTTTTTTATCACTGTGCCATCTCTATAACCTGTGTTTTACGAAATAAACATAATGTAGGTGTAAAGTATAAGGGTATAAGGAAATTCCAGGTTACCATTGTTATCTGCGTACCTACTAAATACCATCTTACCACTGCCTTCTTGCCAAACGTGGTAATTTTAGCAAACTTCTTGCTTCGTAAAACTCCTACGTTAAGCACTGAACGTCTTTAAGCTTTTAAAGAAAATATAGTATCATGCCATAAAATATATATTATTATATATATATTTTATTATGTTAAACATATTTTTAACAATTTTCAGAATTTCAATATTTGTAAATTTTCAATACAGTAATAATATAATAATATTCTACCACATGCACACAGCGCCATTTAGCCCCAAATTAAGCAATTATATTTGCTTGTGTTATGAGTACTAAACAACTGATATACTACTTTTATCCTTTTTTTTTTTTTTTGTAAATACATACATATCTATATATATAAAAGAAAGTCGTGTTAGTTACTTCACTTATAACTCAAGAACGGCTGAACCGATTTAGCTGAAAATTGGCAGGGAGGTAGTTTAGAGCCAGGAGAAGGACATAGGATACTTTTTATCTTTACTTTTTTTTTTTTTTTTTTTTTACGTATAATGACAGCTATGTAATGACGTGTGGATGACAATTTGATATTTGTAAGAAATCAATAATAAAACTATTTCTATTAAATAAATAATTAACATTATTGCCCAATTGCCCATTCGTATAAACAGTGAAGTGAACTATAAAACTCGGTATGGTTATATATATAAAAGAAAGTCGTGTTAGTTACTTCACTTATAACTCAAGAACGGCTGAACCGATTTAGCTGAAAATTGGCAGGGAGGTAGTTTAGAGCCAGGAGAAGGACATAGGATACTTTTTATCTTTACTTTTTTTTTTTTTTTTTTTTTACGTATAATGACAGCTATGTAATGACGTGTGGATGACAATTTGATATTTGTAAGAAATCAATAATAAAACTATTTCTATTAAATAAATAATTAACATTATTGCCCAATTGGCCATTCGTATAAACAGTGAAGTGAACTATAAAACTCGGTATGGTTGAAAATTTAAGTTTTTAGGTGAAGTGAAGTTTAATTAATAATGCCGCGACCAAGACGATCGAATCTTTCCCGACAAAGCCGTGATGCAAGAAGAATACGAAATACTGCAAAAGAAAGGACTGAAGAAGAACAAAAATTTCACGCTATCAAGTTGGTCGTTATGTGAACTGTAATGAAGCGATTTGGCGTATATTCGCATTTCCCATTCACGAACGTCATCCTACTGTTACGCATTTGGCGGTGCATCTGGAGAATGGTCAACGAGTATATTTCACGGCTTCGAATGCTACGCAACGTGCTGAAACACCTCCAGCAACTACATTGACCAGTTTTTTTGCAATCTGCCAAAGCGATCAGTTTGCACGAACTTTGCTTTACTCGGAGATGCCACGTTATTATACTTGGAATGCTTCATCGAAGAATTTTCAAAGACGGAAGCAAGGCGATGCGGTTCCTGGGTATCCAGATGTGCGTTCTACTGATGCTCTTGGTCGTATGTATACAGTTCATCCAAAGAATAATGAATGTTTCTATTTGCGGTTGTTGCTGGTAAATGTGCGTGGGCCAACGTCATTTGAGTCACTACGAACTGTTAATGGTGTAATATTCCCAACATATCGTGCTGCATGTGAAGAATTGAAGTTATTAGAAAACGATAGTCATTGGGATACGACAATCGCTGAAGCCATTATCTCTGCATCTCCAAGTCAGATACGCACATTATTCGCTATCATAATTTCGACATGTTTTCCATGTTTTAGCGTGAAATTTTTGTTCTTCTTCAGTCCTTTCATTTGCAGTATTTCGTATTCTTCTTGCATCACGGCTTTGTCGGGAAAGATTCGATCGTCTTGGTCGCGGCATTATTAATTAAACTTCACTTCACCTAAAAACTTAAATTTTCAACCATACCGAGTTTTATAGTTCACTTCACTGTTTATACGAATGGGCAATTGGGCAATAATGTTAATTATTTATTTAATAGAAATAGTTTTATTATTGATTTCTTACAAATATCAAATTGTCATCCACACGTCATTACATAGCTGTCATTATACGTAAAAAAAAAAAAAAAAAAAAAAGTAAAGATAAAAAGTATCCTATGTCCTTCTCCTGGCTCTAAACTACCTCCCTGCCAATTTTCAGCTAAATCGGTTCAGCCGTTCTTGAGTTATAAGTGAAGTAACTAACACGACTTTCTTTTATATATATAGACTAGCTGACCCGGCGAACTTTGTTCCGCCTTAATGTCAATAAATAATCATATTTTTTTTTTATTGGAAAAAATACAAAAAAAATTAAATTTCTACATCAATCATTCATAATTATTTCTTTATTTTAGTACGGAATAACAAAATTGACGTATAATGACAGCTATGTAATGACGTGTGGATGACAATTTGATATTTGTAAGAAATCAATAATAAAACTATTTCTATTAAATAAATAATTAAAATGATACATCTATCATACAGCCAGGCACGTCCAAAGAGTTTAAAAATTCAATTGGATAGTTGGTGGCTTCATCTTCATTTGTGACGCAGTCAATAGATTTGAATGAATGCATTGTTCCAATGATCTTATTTTGAATTATGTAGTTTAGGTCATCTACATCTTTATTCTTAGCCGCTAAAATTGCTCGCTCACTCATCCATTCATAATTTTTGTAGTTAGAAATAATTTCTGGAAATACATTGTTGATAAGTTCGTCTTTTGATGAGACAAAATTACAGAAATTATTTGGAAATGATATTAATCCACTCGATTCATCGACAGGTACTTGACCATTACCGATAGTCAGCAATTGCTCCGAGAAATCTTCAGCAGATGTATCATTAAGCAATGTAACTCTCATGTTTGTTGTCAGTTGCAGTTTCTTCACATAGCGCCATAGATTTGACGATTTGAGGCAAGCGTTTATTTCGTCGGCAGCCGTAGATCTTGGAATTACTGGCAGTATTTGGCGGAAATCGCCAGAAAGTAAAATCATTGCTCCTCCAAAACATCTCGAGTCATTGCGTAAATCTTTTAATGTTCGGTTAAGTGCTTCTAATGCACGTTTATGCGCCATTGTGCATTCGTCCCAGATGATGATTTTCGATACCGCTAAAACTTTGGCCATTGCTGAGTGTTTTGCAATATTACACGTTGGTTCTTCAATAGTTTGAAGATTTAACGGTAATTTGAATGCTGAATGAGCCGTACGGCATCCTTCTAACAATGTGGCTGCTATTCCAGAAGAAGCAACTGCAACCGCTATGTTAGATCTCGCCCGAACAGTTGCTAAAACTAATGACATGAGGAATGTCTTGCCAGTTCCACCAGGGGCATCTAGGAAATATAAACCACCATTTTCATCATCGATTGCCTTCATTAAAGTATCATAAACTTCCTTTTGTTGGTAATTCAACAGAGGTACATTCGTTTGAACTACTAAATCTAATTCCTGGTGATCATATTCACGTTCCCGTTCCAATTCTCGATTAAATGCGTCATTCATTTCACGATATGGTGCTGGCATTCCTAATCTGATTAATAAATTACCGCACATGAGGTAACACATATCTTCGATCAAGAGTAAAGCACGATTATGTATCTCCTCATTCATCTCAATATCGTGATTTCTGGAACTGACACGAATTTGATGTAAAATATCTTCTGACATATTATCCTTGTATTTGTGCCACAGGTTACATGGGTTTGGGTTTATTATAGATAAATTACACCCAGACACAGAACAAACAATCATGCTCATCACACAAAGGTTTGTCCTGGGTGGGAATCGAACCCACGACCTCCGGCTTAGCAGTCAGGGTCACTAACCACTAGACCAACAGGCCAGTCAATAAATATAAATAATAATAAATGATATCCGATTTCCTTCCTTTTCTCTTTCCTCATCTCCCTCATTTCTTTCCCCTACCGCATTCCCAGCCGCCATAGTGGGAGCCACCATACCAGCAGTTTAAGACGATGGCTTCAGACTCTGGTATGGTGGCCGCCACTTCTGAATTACACTGACTGCTTACCACCAGGCAGACTTTACTTTAATAGGCTTATATATAAAAAAAACTCATAGCTTACTATCTAACAGAATAAAATCATTTACGCATCAATATCTTTGTTAATAGTATATTCGTAGCACGTGCTACGTCGTAGACTCGTAGCCGTAGAGCTAGTAAAATATATCAGTTATTGAAACATTACCATGATGGAATATTAATGTCACCTGTACAGTGAGTGTTCCTACCGGTGAGTAAAGAGAGAGAGAGAGAGAGAGAGAGAAGGGGAGAGAGAAAGAGAGAGAGAGAGAGAGAGAGAGAGAGGGAAGGGGAGAGAGAAAGAGAGAGAGAGAGAGAGAGAGAGAGAGAGAGAGAAGGGGAGAGAGAGAGAGAGAGACACATTGGTTACCTATCAAAAAGACGGAGGAAATCAGGCCGAAATGACTAAATGTGCAGGGGATCAGATCGGAATTAAAGAATAATTATAACCCTAAGGGATATAATCTGGGGGATCAGACCGGAATAACTCGGCAATTTTCTTTGCATGATGGCAACGATATGATAAGTCTCAGGCATACAGTAAGATATTGCTACACTAGCTTTCCGTGGCGCGGTTTCACTCGCGTCTTTGCTGCCTGCTCTGCTCCCATCGCCAGTAGCGTGATGTTACATAGCCTATAACCTTCCTCGAGAACTGGGCTATCATACGCAAAAAGACTTTTTCAAATCCGACTAATAGTAAACAAACAAGAAACAAACAAACTCTTTTTATTTATTTATTTAAAACTTCCTGCAAATAATTGCACAAGGCGGACTTAATGCCCAAGGCATTTTCTGCCAGTCAATCTTAGGGTGATGCAGATATAAACATGGCAGGTGACAAAAATTAAAAAGCAAAGTTGAACAAAAGGACAATAGTTAAATTAAGATACATAACTATTAAAAACTATTAATATATAAAAAACATATATAATATACCTACATATAAATATACCCATATAATATAATATAATATACCTACATATAAATATAATAATACCCAAATAAAATATATTATATATTTATACGTATATACAATATATACAATATTCACCTAACTATTTAACGTCTTCATTTCAATACTTGTCTTCTGTTAATAATAGAAATCTACGTTCTTCAAATAACCGTTTACTTACCTGTCCCTCTCATACTTCTGGTTTCGTACACTCTTCCTTTGTAGTGCAGGTTATTCTTCTTTGGAATGCGCTTCCTCTCGAGATCAGGATGTCCACTAACTGATATACATTTAAGCAAAAGATTCGTACTCTCCTGTTTGATGGATTGTCGGCAATATCACGTTAACTTTTGTATATATGTATGTATGTATGTATATACATATATTATATATATATCTATGTAAGTATTTATGTATACTTATATGTATGTTTGTATACCCACTTAAATGTATGTAATCTAGTATACCAATATTATTTATTTTGTATATATATTATTTTTCTTTAAGTAATTTAAGTATCTATTGTATTGAATACCTATTTTTGTAATATGATTTAAGCCTCCCTTTTTCTCTATCATAATTTACAACTTCATTGCACCTACTTCGCTTATCTCTGCATTACCTTGGTTGACTGGTAGAGAATGCCCATGGCATTAAGTCCGCCATTGTACATTAGTGCATTAAGTTTTATAAATAAATAAATAAATAAATAAATATGATTACTACTACTATACTCTTTCGTTTTATATAATAATGTAGATTACTTATATTCCCTGTGGATTGAATCCAAAATCAGAGTTTTATTTAACATCAGTAGCAGACGAGTCAGTTCAATTAGTTATCTTTTCATATATCTTCAATAAACATTATAACTTCTTCAAAAATTAGTGAACCCTACTAATAATACAAATGCGAAAGTTTGTGTATGTATAATATGTGTGTGTATGTGTGTTAGTTACCATTCAGCGCCTAAACACATGATCCGATTTCGATAAAAATACGGTAGACGGACATAGGCTACTTTTCATCCCGAAAATCGGTCGGTTCCCGAGGGATACAAAACTTTTACGTGCGGGTAAAGCCGTGAGGCGCAGCTAGTAACATAAATTAGGTCAAAGGATCTCAAATTAGAGTGTTCTCTGACATGGTTACCACAATGCGATGACGACCCAATTTCGCTGTCTAGGTCAAAGGACAGCGTATACCTATAGCTATTAATAACTTTCCATAATAGGTAAAACTAATTATGTAGATTGAATTTTGTTACATCGAAGTAGTGAAAATGCGTGAATGCAAAAGGTCGTCAGTTCAGTTCTCACACAGGATAAAACTTTCCGACTTTTTGAACGAAAGTTTCTCTAAAACAATTTTATTTAACACATAAAATTGTAGTCAATAAACGATAATTTCAAAGATTTATAATTATATTGTAATATATATACCTACTTATATAAGTACCGTCGAGCAAAGTCGGGGCAAATCGCTAGTAAACAATATTAAAATTTGATCCTTTTTATTTCATATTCTTGTCGCATTTTGTCGATTCTACGATTTGGCACCGATTGAAATGAGATCGAAATTTTTCATTATATATTCTTTAACGTGACTTTATTTATTTGTAGTCTGTATAATACACAATAATGTTTGGTATTCTTGCTAAAATGTTAGAATCTGTATATTTTAGTGTTTTAAATCAAAATACCTAAATGAGAAGAATGCGAACATTTTCTTTTTCCTCACATAACTGTTTAGATTCTCCGAAGCTATATATTTTTTCGTGGTACACCTACCTACACGGGCGAAGCTACTGGCAACAGTTAGTAAGTTATATAACAGCAAAGATTACGACATAATAGCCATATATCCGAACAAAATATATTAGTAAAAGTTACCTATAAAACAAGAATCGACTTCCAAGTCACGTTTACCTACAAGTACTGAACAAGTAAAGCATTCGACCCTTCGACCTTTAACGTAATCAGGATAACATCACGTTTTTACCTGAAAGGGATAAGCAGATAAAACGCCTACACACACTATCGAATTATATATTAATAGTTAAAGCACAGTAAAAGGCACACAAACGACTGCTGTGCTCTTTGTGAAGTTGAATTTTCACAAGTGGCAAAACGTTGAATCATTCGTAAAAATCTTTTCGATGCGATACGAAACAAAACTTTGTGTCGTAGATTATTATTTATTCTACCAAAAACATAAATGTGAAAATGGCAGCCAAGTTTAATATGACAATTATGTTGCGGTCATTTACTTCACAGACAGAAGACTTGATATTTAAAGGGTTGTACGTAGACGACGTAGTCTACCTAGAACGGCCGTCCAATGAGCACCTGCGCCAATAGGCCCTAGCCTAGTCCATGTTGAGCTATCAATATTTTTACCACGGAAAGCACCTGTCAAAGTATTGATGTGCTCAACGTGTACTAAGCTAGGTGATATTCACGCAGGTGCTCATTCGGAAGGTGCTCTATGTGGAGTTCATCCTGTAGACAATCCTGAATTTGGTGTTTAAGTTGGATAGTTTTTGAAAGGGTTAAAAGTGGCTCCAAATGAGTCGTATAAATGACACATGTGTGCTCACCAGTTCTCCTGGCTAGAACTTGGCTCGACACGCTACTGAGTGTCTAATTTATTTATTATGCTCAGTGCAAATATTTAAGGTATACATGAATTTGACAAATGTATTTTTTTTTTCCGTGGGTAATGCATTACGCATACGCACCCGCCCGGGCAATGTCGGACTCTCCGACCGCACTCAAAGCGCGGCCAGTATACCGACTAAAACCCACGGTGTTCCTCCAGACGGCCAGAGTGTCGGGGTCACGGGAGTCGCTTGCGCATTCATCCGCGACCCCGAAGGGCCATGGCCCGCTCACCGCGAGCGGGCCCCGTCCGATTTAGGGGCCTAGCCCCCCCTCCTTCGAGAGGCGCGTGCGGAACACGCGCACTGCCGTCTCGGGCCCGTGCTGTTCGGGCGGCGACTGCCCGATCGCCGCCCGCAGGCCAACTCGGCCGCAGAGGATAGGGAGAACGGCGCATCGCAATACCGACACTCCTCTTCCCCTGCGGCCCCACCGCGTCCGCAATCTGGCGGTTGTGGCCCCGCCGAGGCCGCGGAAGGTAGGGAGAGCGGCGCACCGTTATACCGGCACTCCTCTCCCGCCGCGGCCCCGCCACTCCTCAGCCGCAGTGTCGCCGAAGCAACACTGCAGCCCGACCCAGTTGCGGTCTCATAAAGCTGCCCAAACAGCACCGCAACCCACCAAAGCCGCTCCATCGTGGGCTTACCGGCAAAGCCCAGAGGAGCGGCGCCTCCTTGGGGTTCCTCTTGGTTCACCGTGGTCCTTGGTAACCACGGCTACTAAGCCCCCCCGCCGCGACAAGGCGAGAACCCCGTTGGGGGGAATTTATTGCACATCCTATTTTATGTTACACTACCGAAGTAACTTCATTTTGTTGATGGTAAGCAGTCAAAAGGCTCCAAGAGTGATGCATACGATATTTTGAAAAGCAATTCAAACTGCTGGTATGATGGCCTCCACTATGGCAGCTTTATGAGATGTTTTTACGTCCCGCTTAAAAGATCCAGGATCAAAATAAGATGGGAACTCATGCGCTGGTAAAGAGTTCAAAGTTTAACATACTTTTCTATTTTTAAAACACAATATACAAAAATTTAGTGTTAAAAAGAATATAGAAAAATAAACAGTTTCTAAAAAGGTTGCGACTGAGTATTTATTTCCAATGACATGTAACAAATGAAGAGTAATGTCTTTCTCACTTTAGTTAAAACGCAACACTGTATTTATTCTAACAAAATATCATCACACTGTGTCCCAAAGGAGTAAACACATATTGTACTAATGCCACGTTTTTTTAAATAACGCTGTAGCTAATAGAACATTTTAGATTCATGTATGTGAATAGGTTTCTATCTTATTTTTATTGAATAAAATAAAATACTATCTAATATATAAAAATCTCGTGTCACGGTGTACGTTATTGAACTCCTCCGAAACGGCTCGACCGATTTTCGAGAAGCGGAATGGGTGGAGTGAGGAAGAAGGGAGAGAGGAATAGGGGAAAGTAGTGAAAAGTTTACGGGGGATATCTGTAGGTAGGTGAAAGAGAGTTTGTAGAATGGGAGATTAGAAATATCTATTTATATAAAAATAAATCCCTATTTCCCTTGGTCACGGCATCACGCGTGAACGACTGGACCGATTCCGTTAATTCTTTTTTTGTTGTGTTTGTTATTGTCAGGAGACGGTTCTGCGAAAAATTAGATAATAATTAAGACAGGCCAACGTCTGTCGGGTCCGCTAGTCTTTATATATAAAAATGAATCCCTATTTCCCTTGGTCATGGCATCACGCGTGAACGGCTAGATCAATTTCGTTAAATCTTTGTTTGTTATTGTCAGGAGATGGTTCTTATGAAAGAAAAACTAGAAAGTTTAAGATACTTAACCACCATATTAAGTTTAAACCGCTAAACCGATTTCGGTGAATATTGGTATGTAGATAGATTGGGTTTCGGGACTAGTCTACTTTTTTCCCGAAAATTGCTCTGATTCCCGAGTTACATTAATTAAATATATGGCAATTTTCGCGCGGGCGAAGCCACTGGGCGCAGTTAGTAAAAAAATAATTATGTTTACAATTTTAAATTTTTCATAATACAACGAAAAACGTAACGAAAAAAAGATATAAAAACAATATTTTAGCAACTATTATCATGTTAAAAGAGGTTGTAAATAAATTGAAAAACCAAAGAGGTCCATCAAAATGAAGGATATTTGCCTTGAATTTTTAATCCTACACACAAAGAAGTTTTATTAATAGTAGTAGCTGATTTCAGCATGAATGGGCCGGATCGTCAGGGGAAGTACTACCCTCTCATAGAAGATCGACGTAAGAGTAGTAGTATCCGTACTACTGCGTTTCGTTCGGTGAGTAAGAGCGCCGGAGGCCCAATTTCCCCCCTATCCTCTTTCCTCGCCTCCCTCATTCCCTTCCCCAAGCCCCATTCCCAGCCGCCATAGTGGAGGCCACTATACCAGCAGTTTAAGACGATGGCTTTTGGTATAGTGGCCGCCACTTCTGGATTCCACTGACTGCTTACCATCAGGCGGGGTGGAGTCACTTTGGTAGGCTATAATATAAAAAAATAAAATAAAATAGATACACATTATAGTGCAGAAAAGCCGAGCTTTTAAAAGATGTGAGAAGATATTATTGATATACAAACATACACATACACACGTGCAATGCCGGGACGGGTAGTAATATATACTATTAGTTATTTAGACCAATAATTATCAACTCGGTCCTTTTCTCTTTTACTCATCCCGTTCTGCCGACAGACCTCAAAATGTTCGTTAGCCAAAACCTTTCGCAAAAAGCAAAAAAAATACTTAAAAAAAAAATCTCTGGTAAATTACAGGTTCTACAGAATAAAGTACTAAACTGTTTAAGAACTCTAAATGTTACTGTTAAAGAGTAGCATTTAATTCCTAACCCACAAAAAGGGCTAGAAACCATTTCTAATTTAAATATCGGTAAAATCACAGGGCGCGGAAACAAAGGCACGGATGGACATGACGTCACAGATACAGATACAAGGTAATCTGCTAATGAAAGCGAACAGATAATACTGCTGTGTGTAAAAATAGCAGGTGTTTTTGTGAGGAAGTTATTTTTTTTATACAACTGTATTGGCAAACAAGCATAACCTGAGGTTAAGTGGTAACCGTAACATATAGAGATGGCTGTGTTTTCTAAGCATTGAAAAAGTAATAACGCTTATAAAACACAACCAAGCCGCTGTCGACAACGGAGAAAGGGGTGAGGAAAAAAAATGACAATGGAAGAGGACCGAAGGGGTATTTGTGCTGCCGGCGCTCTCACTCACCGAGCGAAACACATTAGTATGAATACTAATATTCTTACGTCGAACTTCTATGAGAGAGTGTAGTGTCTATGAGTGTGTGTGATGAGTATGAGAGGGTAGTACTTCCTCAGTCGATCCAGCCCATTCTTGCTAAAACCAGCTTGGATCTATTACCGTAAAGTTTATTGAAAAGAGCTTTATTATGATTTTGTGTATTCTAGTGAGCTTGTTTCTCGATGGATGAGGTGGTAGCTAAGATGGCGAAAATTTAAGGGACCTATGTCTATCCGTAGACGTCTCACGGTTGATATGATGATATTCTTATAAACTTTTTTCAGTAGAAAACAGCTTAAAGTATAATTCTATACTAATATATTATTATAAAGCAGGAGAATTTGTTTGTTTGTTTGAACACGCCAACCACGAAATACCAGTCGGATTTTAATAAATATTTTTGCGTTTGATAGCCCAGTTCTTGAAGGTGGTTATGACATATAACATCACGCTTCGAGCTACGGAAACAGAGCAGAAACCAAAGATGTAGCTTAACGCGGGTGAAACTGCGCTCGGAATACAAATATACAACTTTAAAAAAATCTAATGCTCCGATCTTAAAGTCTCTATGAAGCTGAGCACTCTATACGCATTTTATTAAATCTCTTTTAGTTGTTATTTGAATATTATTTTAATACATTATTACATTAGCAGCCTGACATTAGTACAATAAAATGCACAAGTGAACTTTACAAAGAAAAACAGACAGCGAGCTACGAGTACTTAGTACTGCTAAGTACTCATACGGAATTAGCTGCGTTAGTGAGCTTTAATTCTCAAAGTGGGGAAGTAGTAATATGTCTAATACCACTTTGATAGATCAACTACTAAAAAAGATCGACGAAAAATATTATTACAAAACGGCCATACTGTGTGAATTCAATTTATTACGCCTTTTATCATAAAAGCTTGCACTGCACAATCTGACGATTAAAAAGAGCGGCCTGAGTTTCTTGCTAAGTCTTCTGACGGCTCGACTTCGTCAGCGAACTAGCTGTAGGATAATATGTTGGAATCCATGTATAACATACAGGCGAGGAAAGCATGCAATTTGGAATTATTGAATTCGAGACACCGGGCTAAGAATATATTGGCAGAGAAATATGGGGTTGATACATTATGGAAAAAAAAGAGATAAAAAGATACCCACATTATTAAACTATTTTTTTTTTTTTTATAAAGCTTATATTATGCAAAGTATCTAATTTTTAAAATCGTAATCATATAATCTAAGTATGTAGATATTTGCTTCATCATACTAATTGTTACATTTCAACGCAAGATTATAAATATATATAATTGTGATCTACGTAATTTTACCTTGTTCACAGCAATCTAAACAACATCCATTGCCACAAAAAGTACACAAAAACACAAATGACGCACTTTAAACACTTAAACGCACTTTATAAACCACACAGCACTTATTTCGCGATTCAAATTTGCCGCTGCAACAATATGGCGGCAATGAACGACCGCTCCGACTCGCGACACTCGCCTGACTACAGGATACGCAAGCCTTTGTTAAGGCTTTGTAAAGGTTTTTGAACGAATGGATTTAAAAGTGCATTATTTATGAAATTAGTGACGTACGTGGCATTTTTGTTGCTTAGTAAATTTTGGAACTTTGTTAAATATAGCGTGTGGTAAGTACATCGATAATATTTAAACTATCTTTTCTAGTAGGTATTCGTACTAAGTAATAAATAATTGTTAGTTTTTTCATGTTAGCTTACTAAAATGACTCAGCTTGGTAAGTTGTAAGTAAGGTCGAAGAGCGGTGCCTACCATCCCAAACGAAAAGGTGGGAAATTACTAGTGTGGAGGTATCACACCATATACCTCCAACCAGGCTACGTGATCGTGAAATTTATAAAAGCAGAAAAGCAAATAAAGCCGTAATAGTGCAAGCCAAGCCATAGTGACTTTGCTTCATTCCACATAAAATACCCCAGAATCAAAATTAAAAACATGTGCTAAAAAGTTTCAGGCTTATGCGACATAAGTATGAAGTACCTGTTAGCCTTTTAGTTCGAGACACATTAGATTCCACTGAAATCAGTGAAATGAGTATCTTAATTCCGTAAGTGTCCTATTTTATATTACTTTTAGTAAAACAGTATGTAGAAATACTTAATGTTAATTCAAATACCTCCTTGTGTTACAATCCAATCAAAATAAATAATCTATACATATAATAAAATTGGAGTGTCTGTTTGTAATATTGAAATATATGAATATATATACGGTACATACACCAAAATAACATTTTTACAATTTTTGTTTGTCTGTTTGTTCCGGCTAATCTCTGAAATGGCTGGACCGATTTTGGCGGGACTTTTATTGGCAGGTAGCTGATGTATAAGGAGTAACTTAGGCTACGTTTATTTTGGAAAAATCTTTTATTTTGTAATAATAAAGTAATGTTGATCGACTGTTAGGCGGAACGAAGTTCGCCGGGTCAGCTAGTATCAAATAAATGTAATATCCACCTTTCTGTGTAAAAAGAGACCACAGTGGAAATATATTGGGCCGGGACGATTTTTTTAAAGACAACTCCCGCACTAGGGAACAAGTCCTGTGTCGCGGAGGACTGTACAATACATTCAACGGACACAGGACACCCAGACTCGCAACAAATATTTAAATATCACGCAAAGTTTGTCCCGTGTCGAGATTGAACCCACAACCTCGTACACAGCAGTCGCTTGCGCTCCCACTGCACCATGAGGCTGTCAATTTACTTAGGTACTAAAAATTTTAACTTATCATTATCATTTATCAGCCGATAGACGTTCACTACGCCTTCCCAATTTTCGCCACCTTGTAGTTCATATCCAATTGTAAATAAATGGCGATAAAAATTATAGGCGGAGTATTTTGCTAGCTCTTCTTGGCTCTAACTAGCCGTAGGGTGTAATGCCTTTGCATTAAGTAGGTATTAGGAACTACTCACACTTATTCAGCTCTATTCAGCTTATGCCCATAGAAAACAACGATGTTGTATAGACGTTGTATACGTGTACGCATCCATTCAGCTTTCCGCATGCGTACGCGTCTCCATACAAAATCGTTGTTTTCTATGGGCATAAGCTTAATAGAGCTGAATAAGTGTAGTAGTCCCTTATGGTATACTTAGTTAAAATGTTAAAACCAGAGTATTTTCTTATACCTACCTATCCTTTACCGCAAGCATTCACCTGTAATATAACGTAATATACCTAACCATGATCTAATAATGAATTGTGAAAATCATGTGCTGAACAAAAAAAAACCTTTAACCACTTTGGCATTGATTTTGTAAATATTAATGTGCTAACGTGAAAATGCAAACAGCCTGGTTCTAAGTTCGTTACTTACCTTCCACAGATATGCAAAAAAGTTGTACCTATACTTCTTTTCATGAATAATTTTAACGTAAAAGGAAAACTCTGAAAACTGTTTATTATTCTACAAGCGAAAGGAAACGTACATTCTGCATGCTTTTGACTGATACTATTGTAACGTGTTGAGTGAGATAGCAATATATTCTGTCAGTTTCAGAAAAAAAAATTAATGTTATCCATTTGACATTAAGTTGCTCTAATTTCAAATGAAAAATGAAAGTAAGCAATACATAACTAATATAGTAGTATGATTGGTTTACGTAAATATAATTGTGTAGGTATGTGTACGGCACAAAAGTAGGTACTTATTTAAAAATAAATTGAAATAAACATACTTACTTAAAGTTACGTAATATAACTATAGGTACGCACCACAGAGTACATTTTTTAGACAGAACAGAAAAATATAGACCTGATTCTAAATAAACAATTTAAAAATATTTGTTCCGAGTTTAAATGTTTTTTTTAATAATTTACCAATGTACCTCTACTCTGCCTGTTATAAGATTTATTTATCAAAATACTCAAAAGTAAAACTTAATATTAAAACACTTTTAACAATATTCTTTTCTAGGTCACAAACAATACCTACTTTATTTCGAGTACCCACAGTAAATCTGAACAGAAAAATATAGACCTGATTCTAAATAAACAATTTAAAAATATTTGTTCCGAGTTTAAATGTTTTTTTTTAATAATTTACCAATGTACCTCTACTCTGCCTGTTATAAGATTTATTTATCAAAATACTCAAAAGTAAAACTTAATATTAAAACACTTTTAACAATATTCTTTTCTAGGTCACAAACAATACCTACTTTATTTTGAAGTAAATTGTACCAGAGAGAAATGTTATTATGTTTTTGTTGAAATGAAAGTACTGTCCAAGTAACTTTTACTGAAAGCACAGATTAAAAAACTTTTACTAGCGACCTGCCCTCGATTCGCATCAGTAGTCAGTACCTATCAAAAGTAACGTTTTCCGGCTTGGCTCTCTATCACCGTTGCTGTTCGGCTCTTGGTGATAATTTAATGTACTATTATAGTAGCTGCGAGTGCTGCGACCAACGGCTTCGCCCGCGCGTAAAATATGTTTTGTTATATCCCTCGGGAACCAGACTGATTTTCGGAATATAAAGTAGCCTATGTCCTTCTCCTGCACCGAATTTATATCTACATATCAATTTTCATCGAAATCGGTTCAGCCGCTTAGACGCTGAATGGTAACAAACACACACACACACACACACACACACACAAACTTTCGTATTTATTATATTAAATAGGATGTAGGTACCTACCAAAATCTTTCTCGAAAAAAGCATAATATAACAGTAAAAATTCTATTCAAATTTATTAAGCGGTTCTCGAGATTAGCGATTTTATAAAAATAGACACGGTGATTCCGGTGATTTGAAAATCTAGATATTAGGTAGATACTTTGACCACTATACCTACTAAAAGGTTTAGAATTCACTTGGCGCACTGAAAACAGTAGCTCTTTAGTTTTTAACCCTTGAGCGACGCAAAAACGACGGGTGTTATAAGTTTGACTAGTCTGTGTGTGTGTGTCTGCCTGTGGCACCGTAACTCCCGAACGGATGAACTGATTTTTTTTTGTATGTAAGGTGAATTAGGTCGGTTCAAATTTTTCGCAACTTCGTTAATATGGATATCAAATGAAAGGGCTTGACTAGTAGAATAATAATGTAATAATCGTTTATTATTAATAATAATAATCGTTTATTATTAATAATAATAATCGTTAATAATTTCTTACACAGCACCATCTAGTCCCAAATTAAGCAATTATATTTGCTTGTGTTATGGGTACTAAACAACTGATATACTACATATATACATTTTTTTTTGTAAATATTTACATATTATAGATAAATTACATCCAGACACAGAACAAACAATCATGCTCATCACACAAAGATTTGTCCTGGGTGGGAATCGAACATACGACCTCTGGCTTAGCAGTCAGGGTCACTAACCACTAGGCCAACAGGCCAGGCAAATTTCTTATTTATTATAACTTTACCTCATAATAAAGAAGTCTATCAAAACTAAACTTATCAAAAATTCAAAAAAATCTGCATTCCCTTTTTAAATAATTCAAGTAGGTGCATAAACCATTTGTTCCTTCTTTGTTTTTGCTGACCATACGTTTATGCGGAAAAATCCTGTACAATTTATTTTGCTGACACTACGTAAACGTTAAGCTCGTGCCCAGCGTTATACAATTTATTTTGCTGACCATATCACATAAGAATACTGCATTTCTTTATTTCTAAAAACAGAGGCAATGCTGTAGTAATATGACTGCAGCGTTCAGGGAATTATTTAATACTAATGTCCGCCCCCGCTTTGCTTCGGTATCAACCGTTTTATCGGTCGGTCTTACAACAAACGTCTACGCAAAATATCATAGCAATAGTGTAGTATTGCATCATTCAGGTTTACCAATGCGCTTAAAATATTGGATTCTGAAAAATATATTTCTAAAGGTGAAAGATTTTTTTTAATCGGATACTTAGATTTTGAGTTAAATCGCAACAAACATACAAACAATCAAATCTTTTATCTTTATAATATTAGTTTAGACTTACCATTACTCAAAGTGGATTAACAATCCAGGTTTTCTCACAATATTTTAATTCACCATACGTTCATGTAGCCAACATGTCGGCAGCTTTACTAGACTCGATGGCTTTTAGAATGGTGTCCACCACTTCTGGATTCCACTGACTGCTTACCATCAGGCAGAGTAGAGTCACGTTGATAGGCTAATTACGATCGAGTTCGCAATTTGCCTAAAATTAATACAAAGTTAATCCTTACTTATTAATATAGGTATTTATAAGTGTATGTGTTAGTAATTTAGTGTAGAGTAATTTATATAATTAATTCATACACACATAATATTTACTCAATTACTTAATAAAATGTTTGCTTCACTAACAGAGTGATTATTAAATTGCTTAGGAACAATTAGAGACCCGCCCTGACTTTGCACAACTAATAATAATGTTTTATAACTAAAGACTAAACTTCTTTGACTAATCCTCCTAAGCAATCTTTATAGATATATATTTATACAGTAGTAGATCGATGCTGGTTTCAGCATGAATGGGTCAGATCGACCGGGAGCGTACTACCCTCTCATAGAAGATCGACGTAAGAGTTGTAGTATCCTGCGTTTCATTCCCTTCTCCTACCTCATTATTTTCCAGCCGCCATAGTGGAGGCTACCATACCAGCAGTTTAAGGAGATAGCTTATGGTATGGTGGCCACCACTTCTGGATTCCACTGACTGCTTACGATCAGGCAGGGTGGAGTCACTTTGGAAGGCTAATATAAAAAATAGAGTACCCATTTATGCAGAGTAGCAGGATCTTTCAGGGTGGCTTGTTTGTCTTGTATATATATGAATTTGGAAATTATACATGTTATGTTGGAGGTCGTTGATAAGCAATGAATGTCTTTCAGCTTAAACGACAATTAATATATGAACTACCAGTCGGATTTGAATTCCTTTTGCGTTTGATAGTCCAGTTCTTGAGGAAGGTTATAAGCTATGTAATATTACGCTACTTGCGAAGGCAACAGAGTAGTAACCTAAAATGTAAGTTAACGCGGTTGAAACCGCGCCGCGGCGCAAAGATATAGAACGTTGTCTAATCGATCAAACAACATGACATGTTGTGTTGAACTAACTAACGTCAATCGATACATAAATAATTCATGTGCCAAAATTAGTTCCATAAAAGAGAACGTTGACTTTGTACAAACGTTTTTATTTTATTAACTGTGAAACAAAGAAAGAAGTATTATATCCCTCTGCCTACCTCCCCGGAGGTAAAAGGCGTGATGCTATATGTTATTTAAGCACTCTCCTTGATTGGCCCGTACCAATTAATAAACCTAATATTGTACAATATGAAGCGAGGGTGCGAGGGTCGAAAATCGGAGATCGAACCCTTTAAATGATTTTAGCTACGAAGGAGATGTAAAATCTTTGGCAATGTGATTCTGTTTATAGCGAAATTATCTGTTTAGAGATTGCTGACAGAGGTTATTTAATCAAATAAATTATTATAAAACAAATTATTAATAAAGAGATTATAAATATACTGCCTATACAGTGGACTGGCCTGTTGGTCTAGTGGTTAGTGATCCTGACTGCTAAGCCGGAGGTCGTGGGTTCGATTCCCACCCAGGACAAACCTTTGTGTGATGAGCATGATTGTTTGTTCTGTGTCTGGGTGTAATTTATCTATAATATGTATGTATTTACAAAAAAAAAATGTATATAGGTATGTAGTTTATCCGTTGTTTAGTATCCATAACACAAGCAAATATAATTGCTTAATTTGGGCTAGATGGCGCTGTGTGAATGTGGTAGAATATTATTATTATTATTATTATTATACTAGCTTCCCGCGGCGCAGTTTCACTCGCATCTTTGCTTACTGCTCTGCTCCCGTCGCCAGTAGCGTGATGTTACATAGCCTATAACCTTCCTCGAGTATACTAGGCTATCATACGCAAAAACATTTTCAAAGACTGGTAGTTTCAGAGATCAGGGCGTTTAAACAAACTCTTTAGATTTAATTGCCGACAGTGGCAAGTGGTAACTGTCGCTCATGGACAACTGTGTCTGGCAATGCTCCTACAACGTTAGGGACTCTGCGAAGCCGCTGACTAGCATGAAGGGAATGGGGTAGGTGAAGGAATTGAGGAGGGTGAGAGGAAAAAGGAAAGGTTACAAATTGGGCCTCCTCCGTTTAGGAAAGGTTTTCTTCAGTGAATCTCATCACGTAATGATGTGATAAACAGGTACTCCATTAAAAATAAAAACCTTTAAGTATGGATAAATCATAATATATTCTCTTAAAATATAAACATTTAAAAATAATATGTTTTTCTTACGATACATAAACTTTGGTTAGCGATATTGATGCAAGAAATGACACTGCAAGAAAATTTGAAGCAAGAAATTCTTGCTTAATAAAATATGAATCAATTCAATACATTATATTAGTACTAGCGACCCACCCGGCTTCGCTTCTGTACAAATTATCTTTAGTTATATTGCAAGTATCCATACATTAGTTTAAAAGAAAGTTGCTAAAAGCGTACTATGTCTGTCTGAACGCGCTAATCTCGAGAACCACCCAATGGATTTGGATGTGGTTTTCACTGTTATACTGTGGGTTTTCCGAGGAAGGTTTAGGTATATAATACATCAACCTATCACCTATAGGAGCCGAGTAGTTACGATAAAAGTAAACCAAGCGGCAAACGGGCAACATATTTTAGTACCGATGCGAACCGAGGCGAGGCGCTAGTCTTGCATAAACCTTTCTTGTTTTCTAACATACTTAAAATACCGCTATAAAATCATTTATGCATAGCCAAATTACAAATTAACAAACAATGCATAAATCAAATTAACCTATACTTGCATTTTTACACACACGCAAGAAATAACAAAAATATTGGTCCACTTTACAAGTAAAAAAAAAATTAAAACATTAACAAAATCGCACCATGGGTATATTTAGAAAATTCTAAGATTTCTTTTTAACACAACTGAAGTAACAAACGTGCATATAGCCCACGTGATTGTATGTTTGTTTGTTTGAACTCGCTAATTTCTAGAACTACCAGTCGAATTAGAATTTTTTTTTGCCTAGTTGAGGAAGGTTATAGGCTATGTAACATCACGCTACTGGCGACGAGAGGAGAGCAGTAAGCAAAAATTTAACTTAACGCGCTCTGGGAAGCTAATAATTCTATAAAATGCTTTCTATATAGACGGATATTTTAAGTAATAAAAAATACTTATCTATTAAATAAAGCGGCAGTTTGTTTGTTTTTTGAACGCGCTTATCTCTTTTTTTTACGTATGATAGCGCAGTTCTTGAGGAAGGTTATAGGCTATGTAACATCACGCTACTGGCGTCGGGAGCAGAGCAGTAGCCAAAGACGCAGGTGAAATCCTAGCTTTTTTTTTTTTTATGAGAAATGTAGTAAATATCACTTTGTGTTACCAAAATAATCTCAACATAATTAAAAATACTTAAAACAAAATTAACACAAATGTTGTTTTTACAATTTTTATTCCGATTTAGGAAATACATTTTTTATATTATTCATGTTTTAAGATAAACCTGTCTTTAAAGGTGTTCCCTCACCGCGAACATTTACTGTAACGTAACGTTTGCAGATTCTATTTTAAGCATTAGCCTCACAGACTGCCGAGCATTCGCTTGTAAACACGAGGTCGGGGAGTTTATCTGGACATTACTGACTGACGGTGAAGGAAAACATCGTGAGGAAAGCTGGACTTCTGAGGAAGTCTGAAATCGCCAATCCACCTTGAGCTAGAGTGGCGATCAATGCTCATACCTTCTCTGTATGAGAAGTGGCCTTTCTCTGCAGTGGGATAATAATGGGCCGATATGATGGTGAATGCTCGGTTCGCCTCTCTAACCATTGTAATGCTCGTATCTGCAACGTTACATTACTGGTGAACGCTCGCGGTCAGGGAGCACCTTAAGACATTTTCAGTACGTTATATACAGTACTTATATCAGTACATATAATTTAAGTGGAAGGATAACGGTCCCTAAAACGAAAACTGGTAATAGTGAGTGATTCGACGTCTTGTAAAGCTCACCAGGTTCAAAGCTTGTGCGTCATTGAGGCGTCACACTTACTCAGTGGCGCACAGGTCAATGACCTTGATTGGTAATGATGGTGTTATTTTTATATTTGCCTACAATATGAAAATAAAACATAAATACAAAGTATTTCTGACTTTGCAATAAAAATCACCAGTTCTACCATGTATTGCTTTTCGGGAGCGTATCCCTTCCACATAGTATTTAGTTCACTTTAGCACACAAATATATATAGATATTTATTGGCATTCCTTGAGCACTTGCAACGACTTCCTGAACAACTCCTGTTGAGCGCGAGCATGCTTTATCTCCAATTCCGCTAAGTCGATTAAACTGTAATAAATTAATACAAATTAATTGGTCAGTTTTATTTTTATATTAGCCTACCAAAGTGACTCCATTCTGTCATTATTCCAAAAGATAGTATGGTAGCCCCCCACTATGGCTTAAAAGACCCAGGATCAAAATTAGATGGGATCACATGCGCTGGTAAAGAGTTTAAGGCATAATTGACATCTTAGAACTTAAGCTCTTAGTCGTAAGAGTAGTAGTATCCATACTACTGCGTTTTGCTCGGTGAGTGAGAGCGCCGGAGGCCCAATTTCCCCCTTTCCTTTTTCCTCACCTCCCTCATTCCCTTCCCCTAACCCCATTCCCAGCCGCCATAGTGGAGGCCACCATACCAGCAGTTTAAGAAGATGGTATGGTGACCACCACTTCTGGATTCCACTGACTGCTTACCATCAGGCGGGGTGGAGTCACTTTAGTAGGCTAATATAAAAAAAAAAAGCAGTAGCAATAGGCGGCGTCCTAATTGGTAGCGATCGATGGCGCGATGAGATGAAAATATACCTGTAAAAATGCCTGTGTTCGTGCGACGGCAATTAGAACACTTTTAAAGAAATCTGTATAGTTGAACTTATCGCACGACGAGAACGCATCGTGTCATCGTACGATCACTGCCAATTGGTACGCCGCCTAAGAGTTCACACACATCTGGTAGCACGGAACCGCACTTTCCTATGCTTCTATCCTTTTCTATTATCAAGCTGTAGACTTCCACTGCTGGACATAGGCCTTCCCCAATTGCCGCCACCTTGGTCGGTCGTGGGCCGACCGCATAAATTAAATGGCAATAAGGCAGAGCTGTCAATGGGCATTTTACGATGGCTAAACAAAAAAAAAAAACAAAAAAAAAACAAAAAAAAAACAAAAAAAAAACAAAAAAAAAACTTTGGAAAATGAAAGGTTCTGTCCCTAAACCTGAACGGACTAAAATGAAAAGCATTCTAGCAGTCTATTGTAATACTAAAGGCAGCTCATCTTCAGTAACAACGTTGTATTTTTGTATCTATAATGTGCATAAGAGCATCTATTACTTCTATAATGAAACTTGTAGTAGTGTAATAGTGGCTACTATAGCTCTTATACAGTTGCTGCAAACAGTCTACAATTAACCCCACTCTGTAGTTAAGTAGCATATAAAGGTTACAATTGAAATCACTGTGCAGCTGTAGGTAGCAGAATGACGTTCGTAAATCTCACATAAAGGTGTAAGCAGCAAATGAGTTCTTCTGTGAACTACTGTAAAGGCTAAAGTTGTACTTGGTTCAGGTTCTAGCTATTTTAGTAACTTCTCTACCTAAAGACGTTACCGGACGCAGTTACGCAACTGTGAACTGCTTTTTTAACCCTTAAACCGCTATTTTACAGCTGAAAGTTACAAAATAGGCTGCTATTTTCACTAGTGTGCTCGTTGAATCAAGAACCTTTTTGTCCCAACGGCTCTAAGTTTTCATCATTATTTTGGCTGGAGGTTCACTGTTGGATATAATATAACTTCTTCATGCATCTTCACCTTATCCTTTTTTTATTTTGAACCATCTTCATCCATCGGTTGCCGGCCCCCATCAGTTCACAGTCCACCTTGTAACTAGAAGAAATGCGTATACGTAAGATACACGTATACGTGTCCGTACCTCTTCCGGAAGGCCGCGACGCGCCGCGTGCGGAAGTCGACGAGCTCCTCGCGCGCGCGCGCCGACAGCTGCTCGAAGCGCGCGCACGCCGCCGCCTGCGCCTGCTCCGCCTGAGCACCAACATTACGTGCTTTATTTTATGAACGTCGGAGGCCCAAAGTGACTCCACTCTGCCTGAAGGTAAGCAGTCAGTGGAATCCAGAAGTGGTGGCCACCACTCCAAAAGCCATCGTCTGAAACTGCTGGTGTGGTGATCTCAACTAAGGTTTAAAAGACCCAGGATCAAAATTCGACGAGAACACATGCGCTGGTAAAGAGTTCCAGGCTTTAATTGAGCGACAAAAGTATGAAGTTTACCCCTCTTGGTTCTTTACCACCCCCATACCTAGCCACGGTGAAAGATAATTTAGGTAAATATGCATTAAGTCTATTTCAAAATGAATTGCATACCGAATATACACACTGTTTTAAAATATAAGATATTGTAAACAAACTCTGTGTAGATGCCACAGACAAACATACATTTAATGGACACAAAGTACATTCACACCAGTGCAATCAATAATATATTAAAGTATGAACAATAAGCGTGTTACCTCTTGCACTTCCAACGGCTGGCACAAACAAATAAGACATACATTAAAAGTGTTGTGTTAAATAATTGAGACTGTGAAGTGTCATGTCATTTATTAGCCAACATTGACAGATCCGGTGGGAAGGCTGGGGGCTCAAGCCCCTCCCAAACGTATCTAGGTTTTAAGGTTTTTAACAGGGTCGGCAACGCGCTAGTGATGCTCCTGGTGTTGCAAGCGTCCATAAGCTACGGTAACTGCTTACCATCAGGCGGGCCGTATGCTTGTTTGTCACCTTAGTTGTATAAAAAAAAATGCGTGCTCAAGAAAATATATGAGCTTATAATTTTTTCTTCCCAATTGGTCAAGCACTTTTGCTCTCCTCCCAACTTAAATCCTGGACCCGCTACTGTTGGCCAAAACATATCGCACAACAGTAAAAAAGGGATATCATTAGTAACCCCACATACAAATAAACAGAACAAAAACATGAAAACGTAATACAAAATAGAAAACACAGAATATAATGAGGAAGCTTAGGGAAATCTTCGCCATCAGTTGGCGCCACTTCAACTGTCACATTGGGCCAATCAGGAGTTAACTTTCAAAAAGCGCTTGACAGCTAGACCTCACGCATCGGTGCTGCCACCTCGTGGGCGCCATTTTAGAAAACCCTCTCAGCATTTTTTTTTTGTCCTCATACACGTGAATTATCCATTTTGTAAATTAAACATTAAAATTGCCGTAATGAACACTGAAAAATATTTGTTTTGATAGCGCTGTCAAAATCAAAGATCTTTTACCAAAGTGGCGCCAACTGGTGGCAAAAATTTTCCTAAACAACCTCATTCAAAGACTACGTTAGATATATCGCATCGTCACTGTAAAAAAGTAGTAAAACGAGACACTTTATTTGATATTTTGTTCTTTATGCTTAGTGGTATAAAGTTAAAAATTGCTTATTATAGCCTGGTTTCCACTAAAGGTGCGATATATTTAATTTCAAACAATTATCTATAAGGTGTGTAGACACTCTGTTAATTACTTACAGCGTGTACATCTTTGTTCTTAGCCCTGGCTTTCTCCAGATTCCTGTTAGCAGCTTCATATGCTGCCAAACATCTGTAACAATCATTTTACACCATAAAATCACGCTTTTTATCCTGAAAGGGGTAAGCAGAGCTACCACTTGGGTAAAGTTATTATTGTTAATGTTGTAAACAGAGTCAAAACTTTACTCAATCTGAAAGTAACATCTAAGACCGCTACTGTTAATAATAATAGAATACTAGTATATAGGTTAGTAGTGTATATAAAATATTACAACCTGTACAGAATTATGAAATTAGAAAGATACTAATCCCCAATTTCTGAAAGGGTGATCAACGAAAAATTCACTAATCACCTGTTAAATCTCATTACATAAAAGTATGCTAAAAGCATTAATAATTAGTTTGATTTGATCTAATTAGTTACTAATTAGATCAAATTATTAGCAACTGACGTGTGTGTCATGTGACATGAAAAGGTTAGTGCATGTTGAAGAGACAAAGGAGGTATGTTTGGATCGCAGCAAATGGCGTTATCTGCATACCCCATTAATGGCAGAGAGTGAAGTTATGTTTGAATATTTGCCTAATTATCTAACAAAACTAAATTACCTGAGTCTCCTAACGAGGACAGCTTTGGCGGCGTGAGCATCTCTCATGTAGTACCGGAGAGTGTCTGCCAACTTTAGATCCTGGTCTGATGCCATGCGACCCTCGATTTTCTGTAAAGAAGAAGTGGTTTTAAAATTCATTATAATATTATAAATGCAAAAGTTTGAGTGTGGATGTTTGTTAGCATTCGACGCCTAAACCTCAAACAATTTTAATGGAATCTGGTATATTTTTATCGCGAAAAAAACGGCTTGAAGGGGTTAAAATGGGGGATGAAACTTTCTATGTAAGTAATAATAATACTAGCCATTTTATTGTCCCACTGCAGGGCAAAGGCCTCTTCTCATATAGAGAAGGTATGAGCATTAATCACCACGAGCGCTCAAGGCACATTGGCAATTTCAGACTTTAAAGTCCAGGTTTCCTCACGATGTTTTACTTCACCGGCAGTCAGAAATGTCCAAGATAACCGATATCATTTATATATAAATTATATAACATACCCTGCATTTATCAAAGGTCTCGGCAGCTCTAGTGAGGAATCTTTCAGTGGGAGGCTGTTCCCTCGTAGCCAACTGTGTGATGCACGAGGATAGTCTTATGTGAGCGTCCGCTACCTCTGTATCATAAATGTGTGTTTAATATCTAATATATGGCAAATTAAGCTAAATTATCCTATTAATATTATAAATGTGCGTGTGTATCTGCATGTGCGTGTGCGTGTGCTTGTGCGTGTGCGTGTGCGTGTGCGTGTGCGTGTGCGTGTGTGTTTGTTTTTACTTAGCGCCTAAAAGCCTTAACCGATTTCGATGAAAATTGTAGATATATTCGGTGCCGGAGACGAACATAGGCTACTTTTCATCCAGAAAATCGCTATGGTTCCCGAGTTATACCAATTTCTGCGCGGGCGCAGCTAGTAAGGTATAAACTAACCTTTATGCTTAGAAGTCATTCTATCAACCTTAGCCACAGCCTCCTTAAGATGCGAGTAATATTCTTGTAGGAATGTAGTCTCTTGTTCAAAGAAATCGTTCACGTCACGTACTGTCGCTCCTAAGTATATCTCATCTGTTGTTGTGGTCATTGAGCGCATCTGAAATAAAATATTACATTATACTTTCAAATCACGTATTCGTTGCGAGGTACAATTGACCAACTGAATCATGACCCACTCTGCTGATAATACGCTTAAAACTGTCAAACTTGTAACATCGATCGTGTATCACTTAGTACGTTTTTAATACTAACATAACAACAGTGTACTCAGTAAAATGTCAGTGCCTAATAAAATGATTACAAGCTCGTTGAAATGAAATATGTTTATTCACATAGGTTAATTAAATTAACACTTATGAACGTCAAAGTTTACAAAATGTCAGCAAATTAACCTACAGCCAGTTCGCTGACGAAGTAGAGCCATGAGAAGAACTGGCAAGAAACTCAGGCCACTCTTTTTAATCGCCAGGTTATTACAATTTTTGTAAGTTACAGTTTTAAGTAGCATGCAAAGTGACGCAGGCAATACACTTAACTCTATAGATACTTAATTACTTACAGCTTTCTATGTTGTAAAGAAAAATTAAAAAGTAAAATGTGTGCTTTACAGGCTGCCTCAATTTGCATATTGCTACAAAAGGTAAAGGCAACATGTGAACTGTGATAAAAGTTTCTATGTAGGTATTATAATATAAACTGTTAATTTTTGGTAAAATAGTAGTAAAGTAAAATGAACTTAATTTACCACAGGTGTTCCTCTATTTCACAAATCACAATGTATAATTTTAACAATACTAAGTATACAATTTTAACAAAACAATACAATATGTGCACTTAACTGTTCAAATATGGCTCGGGCATCATGTCATTTAAAATTAATACAAAAAAAAAACATTTTACATATTATGTCAAAATTTATCAATAAAAGTTCGTTTCCAAGGAAATCTGTGTTCAGGCGAATTTCCACCTACTTGCATTTAGATGGATTGTCAAAATAAGCTTATAGTGGGGTCATGATTCAATTGGTTCGATAGTACATAATAACCATACAATATTCAACTTACTAGTCCACCAATAAGGTCCATTTTGCCCCGCGGTTTCGCGCACAGATCTTGCTCGTATTCTAGAAAGACACGCAAATGCGCATCATTTCTAAACACCGGATGACCTGCTAATCGTTGTAAGAATACTTCATGCATAGCTACTGTCTTTTTGAAGGTAGCTAGATATTCACTGAAAAAAAAAAATTTTATGATGAAAGTGAAAAGTAAATAACACAGTATTTATTACGAATTTTTGCCTAAAGAGGGTTTTTTTTTTTTATATTATAGCCTACCAAAGTGACTCCACCCCGCCTGATGGTAAGCAGTCAGTGGAATCTAGAAGTGGTGGCCACTATACAATCTATCGTCAAGCTATCGTCTTAAACTGCTGGTATGGTGGTCTCCACTATGGCGGCTGGGAATGGGGTTAAGGGAAGGGAATGAGGGAGGTGGGGAAAGAGGAAAGGGGGGAAATTGGGCCTCCGGCGCTCTCACTCAACGAACGAAACGCAGTAGTACGGATACTACTACTCTTAAGTCGATCTTCTATGAGAGGGTAGTACTTCCCCGGACGATCCGGCCCATTCATGCTGAAATCAGCGTGGATCTACTACCGTTAAAAATTGTACCGTTAAGAATTATATTTAAAGCACTTTTTAACCAGCTATGTCTATAATATTATATAAAGCGTAACGTTTGTTTCTTTGTTTGAACGTGCTAATCTCTGGAACTACCTGGTAGATTTGAAAAATTATTTTTGCTTATAATAGCCCAGTTCTCGAGGAAGGTTATAGGCTATGTAAAATCACGCTACTGGCGACGGGAGCAGAGCAGTAACCAAAGACGCGGGTGAAACCGCGCTGCGGAAAGCTAGTGTTGGATATAATGTAAAGCACACCTTAAGCAAGCGCAATTTTAGACTCTTGATGACCAAATATTACTTTAACCAAGCATTAGATCGAACCCAAGATATACCATGTAATCATAGTACCACTACATTACCGAAGCTGTCAAGACTTGAGAAATCTTGCTTAAATTAAGAAGACAGGGGAAGGATATTTACCCTGCAAAGTACCGCAAGTGTGATTATCCCTGCAGATTAGTATGGATGATTTAAGATTGAGCACTGTGTTGTAAGTGAAGGATCAAAAAGATTTACAGTAGTAGATACTTGCTACAGCATGAATGATTTGGATCATCTGGAAATGTACGACCCCCTCTTCAGTGGTGTGCACAGAGATGTCAGACAGGGTAGGCATTATAGATTTTAACAGGGTAGGCATTATTTAATTATGTTCCTAAAAATGCGATTTTAAGCAATTGTTAAAGTAGTGCCTTTCTGCCTATATGGAGTGCATCCCACTGCCACTCATAGAATGTAAATGTAAATTATTAGTTTACAAGCTAATGTTTTTCGCTCCGTAAGTGTATATTTAAATCAGATGCTACTAACTCTTCAAGTTCCTCTTTCATCTTCAAGAACTCCTCTCTAGTGAGTGCTCCTTCCCCTTCTCCAAGTCGCTGCAGCTTTTCTCGTGAAGCATCAAAATCAGGTCGGGGTGGAGCTGGTGGGATCTGAAATACATGTTTATAACTTACTATCTGTATGGCAGTACTTGCACAATCAATATTAATATGTATACTATTGTAAGATTAATGAATCATCAACAAAATATCGGCTCATTATTATCCCACTGCAGAGAAAGGCCTCTTCTCATACAGAGAAGGTATGAGCATTGATCGCCACGCTTGCTTAAGTTGGATTGGCGATTTTGGACTTCCTCAGTCAGGTTCAAAGTCCAGGTTTCCTCACGATGTTTTCTTCACTGTCAGTCAGTAATGTCCAGATAAACTTAAATACTTACAATATACCCAGCATACTCCTCGTTCTCTTCATATCTATCATGTAACCATACAAACTCTTCATGTTGCCGCACAACTATGAACTCAGACTTTTGGAACTCTGGCAGTGTCGTCTTTGTGTGAACTGTGAACTTGACTTTTTCTTTCTCACTTAGAGCATCTGATATATCCACCTAAAAGTATATTTTTTAGGTTAAAAATTAATTAGGTAAGGTGTTACTTTATTAGCAGGATCACTGTACTCCTCTAAGTCCATCCGGAGGTGGGCGATAATGGTTGCGACACAGTTTATCTAAACTAATGTGGCCATTACCGTACACTGAAGTAATATTACTGTAAAATTATTGTTGATTCTTATAAACGTTTTATTTATTATTTATTTATATTGATAAATAAGAATTTGACGGTTAATGTTATGGAGTACTTATAATTTGCGACTGTGGGAGATATTTAAAATAAAATAAAATAACATTTATTTCAGACGATACATAAATTCATATATATTTAGAAGAGATTTTTTTGAATACAATATATGCTTACCAATAAACTATTATCAGCTAATGATATATTCTCGTTAGGTTTCTTCTTGTCTAGCTTGGGGTCTGCCGAGCTGGGGGTCTGCGGTGTGGGTGTTGAGTGAGCTGATAAGGGATCATGGTTTGCTTCTTCTACACAGTCCTAGTAACAGAATATATATTATTAGCGTCTAATTTATTGCTGGAGAGAAAAGAGAAATTTGTTTATACAATTAATGGAACAAGTTAGATGAATCACTTACAAAATGATGCTGGCACCAGCTACTGGACAACACAGGTTGTCTGTGATTTAGCCCAAATTAAAAATACCTCAAAAAGCTAGAGTGCAGGATTTGACAGTCTAACCCCTAATTTCTAAAATGCTGATCAACAAAAAATTAACTAATCACCTGTTAAATCTCATGTGAATGAGTTTTCTTTTTTTTTTATACGACTAAGGTGACAAACAAGCATACAACCCGCCTAATGGTAAGCAGTTACCGTAGCCTATGGACGATAAAATAATAATTTAATAATAATTGAGTACTAATTGGATTGCTAAAAGCATGATTATTTAGATTTATTTGATCTAGTTAGTAACAAATTATATCAAATTAACTAATTATTCATACTTTTAGTATGCTTTTAGGTACTTCACATGAAATTTAACAGGTGATTATTTAATTTTCCGTTTTTGCAGAAACTGGGGTTTAAAGTCTTTGTTAAACAGTAGGACACAACAACAGACTACAAACAAATCTAGCACACGATATATGAGGGTAATACACGTCTGAATATAATTGATGAGTAAAATGATTTGATAAATTCATAATCAAGTAGACCTCCAATAAATTATAGTGATATTCAATTGGTAATGTTACTAAAAATATATTCTTCTAAAGCTAAAGTGAGGAGTATATTAACATTTAGCTAGTTATCATAATAATTTATACACAACAGAAGGTCGTACGCGATCACCGCCGATAAACAAAAACATTGATCCGCCACGTCACTAAGCTAATTAAGAATAAAACATTGTTTCAGAAGAGTATTATGGTCATTTAATGAAATTAAAGTTCTTTATCTACACAAATATGAGTCATAAACACTATATTCTACGAGTAATAACTTGTTAAACGCGATAATGTTTTTGCGGAGACGCCCCCCGGTAAAACACACCTAAATTTGTTCGATTATGACTTTTAAGATGTGGAACATGGTGATAACTTACCATCATTTTCAAATATAAGCTTCAAATAACCTATTAGGTGTAAATATTAATATTAGTTCTTATTTTTGTGTTAGAATGAATCAATTGAAATGACCGACAATTCGGTAGTAAAAATTGACAAACAAAGAATATTGTCAAAGATTATTTCTGTCAAAACGCTAGGGCTAGGGATACCAGTAATAAAATACAATGTACTTGCTTACAAATACAAACGGGCGGCGCGGTGCAGTTGTTCTATTTTCTATTAAACTGTCAGTATAATCTGTATTATTCTGTATAATAGTAGTACAGATTCCACATCATAATGAATTATTTATTATTTGTTTCACCCGCGTCTTTGCTTACTGCTCTGCGCCCGTCGCCAGTACCGTGACAGCGTACATAAGAATAAAGAAAAGTGTTTTTTTAATTTTGAGGCAATTTCTTAAATTTTGCGCTCCGTAAGAACCACCTCGTACTTTAAGGAATATTATAAAAAAAGAATTAGCGAAATCGGTTCAGCTGCTTTCGAGATTTGCGCTTAGCAACACATTCAGTAATTCATTTTTATATTAATAATAATAATAATATTCTACCACATTCACACAACGCCATCTAGCCCCAAATTAAGCAATTGTATTTGCTTGTGTTATGGGTACTAAACAACTGATATACTGTTGGTTTAATGCTCTAAGGATATACTACTTTATATATTTTTTTTTTGTAAATACATACATATTATAGATAAATTACACCTAGACACAGAACAAACAATCATGCTCATCACACAAAGATTTGTCCTGGGTGGGAATCCAACCCACGAATATTATAAATAATATTGAAAGAAAAGAAAGAAAATACATTTATTTCACACAGACAAAAAGACACAAATTCTTAGAAGGGCAACAAGAAACAAAAACAAATAAATAATTATAACACAAGTAAAAAATTGTAATAACACAGTAGCAGATAGACAGTACAAGTTTTTATCACATTCCGTGATCACAATATTATGTGTCTCACGGCTAGGCGGCTGCGCCAAATAGGCCCAGTTCAGCAGTATGCTAGACCGCTAGTGTCTAACGCTGGTTTTCAACTGGACCTATGAGGTGGTAATAATGAGATAGGTAATTAAAGTATAAAGTCAAGGCTAAGCTCTACTAGATGCTTCATTGCTATAAAATTTAAAAAATGAAAGTATTATAAAGTTGTAAGTTTTAGCAATCAAGTACTTATGGAATTTGAACATTTTGAAGAATTAGATAGTTTAGAAAAGTGAAGTAACTATTAAAAAATCTAAAAACACATCTCCCATGTGTTTTTAGATATTTTTTTTTCTTAGAGTAAAGTAACTTGTATAATTTTTAAGCACAATAGTGTTAATTTCTAAATAGAAATAACGAAACGTAATTTATTGATTTATTTGTTTTGACAGCATGGGTGATTGAGGTTTTAACTAAATTACTGGTAGTCAAAATTTTATCACAATTATAGTAGATTTCATTGCGTGATTAAATGAATATGAAAACCAATATTTTGGTTTAAATAAAACGTATATTCTTTAAACATTAAACTGAAATAGGTACCGAAACAGATTTAAATAAAATTCTTCATTTTAAAAGCATTTAGTAGTTTTTATAGCTATAGTACTGGTATTCTTCTGAATGTTTAGTAGTTTTTAGAATGCGAAGATCGGAAATGGTAACGCAAAAATAATTTGTTGTTTTTAATATATTTACACAAACAATACTTTATTTATTTATAAAATGGGGACGCAGAAGCCTGGCGAGTGGGCTAACTCGCTAATTGCTAGATTTGAGGAGCAAGTGAGTGTTAAAAATATTTCTAATTTAATTTTTAAGACCCACCTTAAGAAGATTTTAGATGTAATGTAAACAATAACTTAGTTTATATAATTTGGTGTCTTATTTGAACAATAAATCTTATCTTACTATTATTTTATTAATAATGTATTCATTAATGATCTCTCTGTAAAGATATTTGCGTGGGCGTTCGAAGCAATTAGTAATTTCGCATCTGGAATGTATTGATCCACCCGGCTTCGATGGCTGCTTTACGCATTAAACTATTTATATATTAAACTGGAAAATAGTTACGAAATGCGTAGTACAGCAGGCGTTTATGAACAAGATTTATACATTATTATTATTATTTTGTTAAAATGGACACAATTATTTTTGTTTATAATTATTTATATAATAAGTTAATGTAAAGTCAGCCCTTGTGGTTGGAAATAGGGTCGACAGCTTGATCTCCCTAATTACTTTGCGGTATTCATAATAATATTAGTGAGCACTTTGCATTAGTTTTAATAAAACCTGTACTTATACTTATTATTTTTGTGGATCTAAGTTTATATAAAATCTAAGATATAAATAATAACATATTAGTAAATTGAACAAGGTAGATCGATGATAAAGAGCTGTTAAAGGTGGCACTGACCCAGCTTTAGATAAGGGTAGCTCACAACTGGTCTAAGTGAAGAAGCTTTGCAGTAGTGGCAGTAGGTTAATTGGCTGACATTTCGTAATTTGTAATGTTCTTATGAGTTAATTCAATTAACCTAAATGAATAAATATCTTTTGATTTGATTTGTAGCTTATGTATAGCAGTGCACTTTGGTTAAATGATAATGATGATTCATAAGATTAAGGCGTTGAAAAGTGGCATCTATTGCTTCTATCAGTCTGCCACTATCGGAAAAAAAAATAGTGGATCTTGCCATATAGAATTGATACACCCAACCAAAAGCTTATAGTCTGCAGGTTAACTTGTCTTTAAACTTTATTTTATTTAAGCCTACCAAAATGACTCCACTCTGCCTGATGGTAAGCAGTCAGTAGAATCCAGCAGTGGTGGTCACCATTTTAAAAGCCATAGTCATTAACTTCTGCTACGGTGGCTTCCACAATAGGCGCTGGGAATGGAGTAGGTGAAGGGAATTATGGATGCGAGGAAAGAGGAAAACAGAGAAATCCGGCCCATTCATGCTGAAACCAACCTGGATCTATTAAATATATTTTGTTTCAGTTGCCATACAAGACTGGAGCTCAAAGTCTCCACTCTCGCATCAACGAGGAACAATGCAAGGCATGTTTAGTTCAGATCAGTCGACACCGGTTCTCTCTGGTCATCGCCGGCCTCACCAAGATATTGCAGCGAGTTAATGAACTGGTAGTGTATCCTGATCTGATTTTTTTTTATATTAGCTAAGATAAGCTATTAGCAAAGAGACTTCATTTTGCCTTATGGTAAGCAGTCAGTGGGAACCTGAAGTGGTGGCAGCCTATCCAGTTTGGTGATAGTGACTAGATACACTGGAGATATGCCTCAGTTATCAACTGAACTTTAATTACCCTTCGGTGGTTTATCTTCTTTGCCCTCCTTTTTCGTCTGGAGGCCCTATCATCCCTCTGCTTCTTTATCCTTTTCCTACCTACAGGATCTTCAACGACTTTATTGATACTTTTTTTTACAGTTTGAATCCACTCAGTAACCTGGTGCATTATTTTTTTGGGTACCGTTCGAATTCACCTAAACTGATGTATCTATTTTGCAGTACCAGCCAACAGTGTCAATAGGTCTGAATCGTTCGCAGACAGAGCTTGAGAAGGGCTACCATGACAGTTTGGTGATAGTGCTAGATACACTGGAGATATGTCTCAGCTCACAACCAAAGGACACCGCTAAGTACGATGAAGCTATGAATGTAAAGATATTGCTTAGAGAAGTTTGTCAGTTTATTGGTGAGTTCATAACTTTAAAATGATTATCTTATATTATTTTATTTTCGTTATTTATATTAGAAGCCTTTGCTAACTTATTTACTATAATATAACAACATAATTAATTAGTTAATATAATTAATTATATAATAGCTGCTCGTTCTTACTTCGCTTCGGTATCAAAAGTATATTTTACGACAAACATCTACAAAAAGTACGATTGGAATACTTTCTGCAAAATATTATTGCTATACTGCTAATTTACTTTTTAGAGATTAGCGCGTTCAAACAAACAAACTCTTCCGCTTTAAAGATAATGTTTAACTTATTAATGTTTCAACAGATATGCGTAATGAGAACACAATAAACAACATGCTGTTACGACAACTGGCTAGCAAAGTACTGTTCGCTCTCAGCCTCAACTTCTTCAACGCGGTGTTCAACAGAATCAGCGCCAGACTTCAGGTAATCATCGTATAGTGTTAATAGATCACCATTTGTGAAGAACAATACTACTTTTTTTATTGCTGACAGTGATAGACGAATAAACAGCCTACCTGATGGTAAGTGGTAACTGTCGCTCATGAAAGACTGCGAGGCCGCTGCGTACCGTGAAGAAAGAGGTGAAGAGATTGAGGGAGATGAGGAAAAAGGAAAGGAGGGAAATTGGACCTCGGCACTCTTACTCTCCAAACAAAAGGCAATAGTATGGATACTACTACTCTTACGTCGATCTTCAATGACAGGGTAGTACCTCCACGATCCAGCACATTCATGCTAAAACCAGCGTGGATCTACTACCAATAAAATATAATAAACCCACATTGTTTTTGCAGTTATTTCAAGAACTGTCGTCGAGTTCCGAAGAAAACCCTGACTATACCGACATCGAGTTGATACAGTACATCAATGTCGATATATTGAGGCTTATACGGCTTTTAACTGGTACGTGAACATACATAACACAAATAATTACAATATAGAGGACGAATTAGGAAGTTTTTTTTTTATTTTTTATTGCCTACAGTGGCAGACGAGCCAACAGCCCACCTGATGGTAAGTGGAAACTGTCGCTCATAGACTTCTGCAATGCCAGGGGCTCTGCGAAGCCGCTGCCTACCGTGATATTACTGCTCTCTTTAAACCTCGTTTGAAGAAGGACATGTCATAGCGCTCGGGAAACACCGCAGCTGGTAGTTCGTTCCAGAGCCTGCACGTACGTGGGAGAAATGAACGCTGAAAACGAACCGTGCTAGACGAGATCGTGTCCAGGTAGTATGGATGAACTTTGCTGCGATGTCGAGTGGTGCGATGATAGAAAGGAGACGATGGCACCAAGTCAAACAGTTCCTCAGAGCACTCCCCGTTGAACATACGATAGAGCACGCATAGAGAGCCAAAGTCCCTCCGCTGCTCCAGTGACTCCAATTTGTTTGTGAGATTGGGATCATCGACGATTCGAACAGCTCGCCGTTGGAGGGAGTCAAGTGGGTCGAGCTGGTATTTGGGGGCTCCTGCCCACAGGTGAGAACAGTACTCCACGTGCGGTCGGATTTGTGCTTTGTATAGCACAAGCCGTTGAGATGACGTAAAGTACCGTCTGGCTCTGTTTAGGACGCCCAGCTTTTTGCTTGCCAGTTTGGCTTTGTCTTCCAAATGACTCCCAAATTGGACCTTGCTGGATATTTGAACGCCGAGGATCCCAATGTCATCGGAGATACGGAGAGAAACTCCTTGGAACTGAGGCGCCATAACAAAAGGGTCCTTCTTCGCAGTGAACGCGCATACTTGTGTCTTCGTGGGGTTGAAATGAACTAAGTTCTTCTCACCCCATTCGAGAGCCCGCCCGAGAGAGCCCTCAACTTCAGACACAAGTTGTAACCGTCTCTCATGCACGGAGCTCCGAGGGACATTCTGTTGGCTAGTGTACCGCGCGTCACCCGTGCTGTCATCTGCATAGCAATGCATGTTCTCAATGGTTAACATGTCATTGATATGCAGAATAAACAGCGTTGGGGAAAGCACTGAGCCTTGTGGTACGCCAGCATTAACCATCATGGTATCGGAGCAAGCACCATCAACAACGACCCTAATGCTCCGACCATCCAGGAAGCTGGCGATCCATCTGCAGAGTCCCTCGGGGATTCCATAGGATGGTAGCTTCGATAGAAGTGCTTTGTGCCAGACCCTGTCAAACGCCTTGGCAATATCAAGGCTGACAGCCAGAGCTTCACCCTTGCCCTCCAAGGCTTCTGCCCAACGGTGTGTGAGGTACACGAGAAGATCACCAGCTGACCGACCGTAACGGAAACCGTACTGGCGGTCGCTTATCAGCTGGTGCTCCTCAAGGTACCTCAGGAGTTGGGAGTTGATAACTCGTTCCAGAACCTTGGAAGTAGTCTAGTTTGAAAATGACGACTTTTGAAATAGTCAAGTTAGTATGAAGACAAGGAAGTGGACAACTTTGGAAGTGGACAAGGTCGCCCGGAAGGATAAAATCTATACTATTGTATAAAGCGGAAGAGTTTGTTTGTTTTTTTGTTCGAACTAATCAACTACCAGTACGATTTAAAAAATCTTTTTGCCTATGATAGCCCAATTCTCGCACGTGTTTTCGCTTACTACTCTGTTCCCGTCGCCAGTAGCGTGATTTTATATTGCCTTTAACCTTCCTCGAGAACTGGGCTATCATACGCAAAACAATTTTTTCAAATCCGTCTGGTAGTTTCAGAGATTAACGCGTTTAAACAAACATACAAAAAGACATTTCCTCTCTTTATATAATTGTATAGGTAAAAAATAATGCATATTTTGTTACAGAATCAATACAAAAGTTTAGATTATTAAGAAAATCAGCGCATTTAGTTTTAGTGTCGTCTCTAGAGAAAGCTATATGGAACTGGATGGATACATACCCACAGGTAAACATATTTTTATAGCATTTAGGTAGCAAACTTCGAAATAGCCCTGTGGATAAGGCACCCGATTCGTAAACACGAGGTAGTGGGTTCGAATCAGTGCAAGTACCAATGTAATTTTTCAAATCATATGTACTTTCAAAGTTTATCTTGGACATTTCTGACTGACGGTGAAGGAAAACATCGTGAGGAAACCTGGACTTAAAAGTCTGAAATTGCCAATCCGCCTTGAGCGCTCGTGGTGATTAATGCTCATACCTTCTCTATATGAGAAGAGGCCTTTGCCCTGCAGTGGGACAGTAAATAGGCTGGTATTATTATTATTATATTTAGGTAGCAAACATAAGAAAATTTATTCCTACTGTTTTGTCTGTGTCTTCTCCATACTAATATTATAAATACCAAAGTAACTCTGTCTTTCTGTCTGTCTGTTAAGCTTCCACGCCTAAGCCACTAAAACGATTTTGATGAAATTTGGTATAGAAATAGATTTGACCTCGGGGAACAACATAGGCTATCTTTTATTGCAAAAAATGGCTTGGGTGGGTTGAAATAGGGGATGAAAGTCTGTATGAAAAATCGTCAATGTAAACAGAGATATAACCGACATTCATGCGAGCGGAGTTGCGGGCAATAGCTAGTATCAAATAAATGTATTTTTTTAATTTTTCTTTCTTTCTAAGAAAGTTAAGTTAATGTTTGAGTTTCTATATTTTTTGTACCAAAAATATTAATAGGGTTGCAAAAAAATAATGTTATTTTTTTTTTCTAGGAATTCGCTGAAGTCCAATGTCGGCCTAACGATGAACTAAGCAAATGTTGTGACACTTTATTTGATATTTTACAAGACAGCTTTTCGGACAACAAAAAGTCTAGAGTAGCGATGTGGCCATTACAAATTATGTTATTGATTTTAAACCCTGTGAGTATTCATATAAAGTGCAAATTAGTTTGATCGCTTGGTAGCGTTGAAAGTCGGGTCAAAGTCGAGTCAAAGCCGAGTCAAAGTTTAGTCAAAGTCAAATCACAGTCAAATTTAATTCCTTTAGAGTAAATTGATTTGACATCAAGAAGTCTTGGATGTCGATGTGGCCATTACAAATTACGTTATTGATTTTAAACCCTGTGAGTATTAATATAAATACTAATTTGGTTTGATTGTTTGGTAATAGTATGTCAAAGTCGGGTCAAAGTCGAGTGAAAGTGGAGTCAAAGTCGGGTCAAAGTCAAGTCAAAAGCAAATCAAAGTCAAATTCATTTATTCGTTGCAAACATATTCATGATACTTATATTTTTAATCGTGATATATTAAAAAAATGGTTACTTGGTCACCATACCATATAGACTTGGCTTTAAGCTATTTAAGCACAAGGTAATTGCCGTCTGTGAAAGTGAAAGGAATGACTAAGGGGCAAGAAGGGGATGAATGATAGGAGTAATCAAGCCCTTGTTGCTGCTATTTTTTTAATATATTAGCATACCAAAATGAGTCCACTCTGCCTGATAAAAACAATTTACGACTGTGTATATAAAAGAAAGAGATGAAAAGGAAGGAAAGCGAGAAAATTATTCAGCCTCCATCGCTGCCTTATTAATTGACTGCTCTGATCCCGTCGCCAGTAGCGTGATGTTACATAGCCTATAACCTTTCTCGAGAACTGTGCTAACATACGCAAAAATTGTTTTTCAAATCCGACGGGAAGTTTTTTTTTTTTTTTTTTTTTATATTAGCCTACCAAAGTGACTCCACTCTGCCTGATGGTAAGTTCCAGAGATTAGCGCGTTCAAACAAACAAACAAACCTCTTCCGCTTTATATAATAGTAAATATTAATTAAGATACTAATATATATATTTAATTAACAGAAAGTATTAGAAGAAATAGTGAATGCAGATAGCGGCGCACCCTGTAGTCCTAGACATTCGAAAAAGAAGCATTTCATTGACTCTGTTAAACGAGGTTTAAGTAAGTATATTTTAAGGTAGTAGATCCACGCTGGTTTCAGCATGAATGTGCCGGATCGACCGAGGAAGTACTGCCCTCTTATTGCCCGACTGACGCAGTCAAGAAGGGTAATGTTTTTCGAGCGTATGTTTGTGAGTATGTATGTCTATTTCTTTAGCCGGCTCTACAGCCTAAATGGCTTGATGGATTTTAATATATGATGTGTCATTAGATTCGTATTGATTGTGGGAGTGACATAGGTTCCATAAAAATTCAATGTAGCGTCAGCATGAGAAAAAAAATGGATTTCTTTTCACTTTGTTTTAGGCAGGCGGGCTTTATGTTTTATAATTTTTTTTTTTTTATACTTAGTATAGCCTACCAAAGTGACTCCACCCCGCCTGATGGTAAGCAGTCAGTGGAATCCAGAAGTGGCGGCCACTGTACTAAAAGCCATCGTCTTAAACTGCTGGTATGGTGGTCTCCACTATGGCGGTTGGGAATGGGGTTAAGGGAAGGGAATGAGGAAAGGGGGGAAATTGGGCCTCCGGCGCTCTCACTCACCGAACGCAACGCAGTAGTACGGATACTACTACTCTTAAGTCGATCTTCTATGAGAGGGTAGTACTTCCCCGGACGATCCGGCCCATTCATGCTGAAATCAGCGTGGATCTACTACCGTAACCGTAAATTATATATTGTTGAAGATTGACGTAGGAATATTAGTTTCCATGCTAATGAAATTGAGAGTGGCAGCAGCCTAAAAACCTCCTCAGTTCATCATTTTCCCTTTTCCTTTCTTATCCTTTTCTCCCTACACGTTCGGCTAGGCTTGGTTGTGTTTAGTAAGCATTGTATCTGCAATGCTTGTATACGCTTATCAATTTTCATCAGGTGAGCCGTATGCTCGTTTGATACCAAATTTGTATAAAAAAAGTGGTTTATCGTTGACTATGTCATCATTTATATAATCTCCTTTCATCCAGGTCCTCAAAACAACTCTAAACAGATGACAGAAGCGGCTGTAGTGACATGTGTCAAGTTGTGTAAAGCGTCCACATATCTGAACATCGCTGACTCAGGAAACGTAACATTTATATTAGTCAAGTCTGTCATCAATGATCTCAAGGTGAGTTTAATTTGATGACAGAAGTAAGGTGAAGTTCGAGAAGGTTCTAGATTATTCTCTATTATGTTTAAGATATTTCCCCACGTAGTTATGTATATCGTATTTGGGAAGAGCTCTCAAAACGAGATCAGAATGGCGCAAATCTGCTTACAAGACTTTCGAACAAAAGCGTCTCGAAAACCTAGCTTTGGTTCATCTGTAATTTAGTAAACCATTTTCCATGTACAGTATCGACCAAATCCATTTTCGGACAATGTAAACAAACAGTTTTTTCAAAATTTTTTTTTTAGCAAAAACTCCATAAACGATGACACATGGGTTTATACACATTCTGTTCACTATACACTTCATTTTGCAACTATTTCTACTAATGATTAATAATCAAATCTAGTTTATTTAATAAAATTACGAATTACTTTTTGCGGTCGAATTAAGACGTCAAAATGATTGACAGTTTTATTTTTTCTGTACTCTATATTGTCTTTGAAAACCAATGTTGTAATTTATCAGAAGAAATAAGTTTAACCAATACATATCATAGGTACATAATATTTTGTCATTTGCCCTCGCAAGTCTGAGTTCATTTGTTTTATTGTAATATAGTATAATAAAATCGTAACATACATACAAATTCCATATAATCAATATTTCACTATTTCTTATCAGGCGGGAAAATATTCAAAAGTATCCCAGTATTCCATTTCAGTCCGTGGTCAAATAGTTGTAATTAGAGGTCAACGCTTAATTTAAATTACATTTATTTATACATTAGGTAAATTGTTTGTCTTATTATCTTATAGTTTATAAGTCAACGGTTACAATAAAATACAATACCATATTTAACATAAATACAAGTATTTGGAGTAATAAAAATAACAAATCAAATAGAATTAATCGATTACCCAAATAGAGTATTAGTAAACGTAATATTATTTATAAATGTTAAAAAAAATAATTAGAAATTATTATTTAATTATGTATGATGACATTAATTTTATTTTTATCATCCTTTTCCCCATCACTAGTAAATTCATGAAACCATAGACAATGGCAATATGGAGGATTGTTTACATTGTCCGAAATTAGATTTGGAATGGACTGTAGTTATACATGTTTAGTAAACCATGTAATAAACTAAAAATAATATTAAAATAAAATAACTTAAAAGATAGAGCTCCATCGTTATACAACTGACAATCGGATCGGCGTCTAGTGACGTGACCAACACGTCTACTAGGGATGTGCGCTATAACGCCTTACCAAAAAGACCCGATCGAAGTCTTCTAACTTATAAAGGAGTCTGCCTACTACACCGTATCATACCAGGACCGTGCTTTGGCAAAAAATATTCTTCGTATTGAAAAGTATGAGACTATGCCTACTAAACTACAGCACCGTCGCGTGCCATGCACGGACAGCCAATAGCTGTCGACGAGAATATAATAATATGCTCTACTTGGCATAGTAGACCGTATCGTGTTGCTTCCCGAACCTGATACGTTCATAGCACTGTCATGGTATGGCACGCTATAGTGGGCAGACTCCTTTCATTCAATCAAAATATATGTGGCCGTTCATGGTATTTATATTGTCTACAAGTTTGTACGGAACCCTCGGTCAAGGTGCGACGTTTTCCGAGCGCTTTGACATGTCCTTCTTCAAACGAGGTTTAAAGAGAGCATTAATATCACGGTAGGCAGCGGCTTTTTAGAGTCATCACCACCATCAGGGGCTTAAGTCTGCTATAGCAATAGTATCAGATGGTCGATCATTAATAATAAATAATAATAATACGTGGACACTATCACACACCGTCATCTAGTCCCAAGCTAAGCTGAGCTTGTGTTATGGGTACTAGATAACTAAAATATAATACATATACATACTTTTTTTTTGTAAATACATACTTAGAATACACAGGAAACACCCAGACTGAACATAAATTTGCTTTCCGCGGGAATCGAACCCACGACACCCGGCGTCGCAGTCAGTTACACTAACCACTAGACCAACAGTGCAGTCATTGATCTCTTATTGGTTGATTTTGACAAGTTTCCACCAATAAGAGATCAATGATCGACCAGTCTGATACTTCTGTGATAGCAGACTTAGGGACTACTCACACTTATTCAGCTCTATCTCTATCTAACGATGTTGTATGGATATTGTATACGTGTACGCATCCATTCAGCTTTCCGCATGCGTACGCGTCTCCATACAATATCTTTGTTTTCTATGGGCATAAGCTAAATAGAGCTGAATAAGTGTGAGTAGTCCCTTAGGCCCCATGTGGGCTATGGGTCGTCTGCCGGATTTTTTTTATTGCTTTCGTAATAAATGACTAATTAAAACCTAACTTGTCCGCAGAGTCTACTCTTCAACCCGTCTAAATCGTACATCCGTGGTAACCTAATCTCAGGATATTCAGAATTGGACCTTATGACGGATTGTTTCGTATCATTCTTCAGAATAATGCCACATAATAATGATGCTTTAAAAGTGTGTTTAAATCTGAACACGCATATCTCCTATCATTGTGTTATAATTAATTCTTTACTTAGGTAAGTAAAACTAATATCAGCCTGTTATTAAGTCAAAGTCAAAAACGTATATTCATTTGGATTAATTAAATTAACACTTTATTAACGTTAAAAATTACAAAATGTCAACCCATTAACCTACAGCCAGTTCGCTGACTTAGGGTAGGGACATGAAAAAAACTGGGAAGAAACTCACGCCACTCTTGTTAATCGCCAGGTTATTAAATTTTTTTGTAAGTTACAATTTCAAGTAGCATGCAAAGTGACGCAGGCAATACACTTAACTCTAGTTACATTACAGATTTTTATTCTAATAGCGATACCTATTTAGTAAAAGTAGTAGATTTACAGTGATTTTCTATATAAAATATGATTTTTCTAAAAACCCGATTTTATGCAATGGTTCGTTCAGCGCTGAATCGCTTTTATTATATGACTTATTGACAGCGCTTCAGCGCCGATCAAAAAAATTGGATATTTTAAATATCTTGAATGGAAAGCCTCTGTATAACCAGAAATTTTAAATATTTGAAAATGAGCTCTAGTATAGTACTGTTTAGGTCTAAAATCCTATGATAATGATTTGTTTCAGAATAATAAAACAACCTCGCTTGCCGTGGTGGCCACAAATCGAGCTATTATATCCTAGAGCAGCGGAACTGAGGGCTATGTTTACTGACACATCGAACAAAGCTACACAGGTAACTATTCTATTATGAACTTTAAAGTATTAATGATAAAGTTTAGTTTTGTATAGCATGGTGCTGCTGTTCTTGTATTAAAATTGTTTACTATCACATCGAAAAAAGCTACACAAGTAACTGTTATTCTATTATGAACTTTAAATATTAATGCTAAGGTTCAGTTTTGTATAGCAAGGTGCTACTTTGTTTTATTAAAATTGTTTACTGAGACATCGAATATAGCTACACAGGTAACTGTCATTCTATTATGAACTTTAATTTAAAGAAGTTAAAGTTCAGTTTTGTATAGCAAGGTACTATTTTTGTTTTATTGAAATTGTTTACTGACATCGAATAAAGCTACACAGGTAACTGTCATTCTATTATGAACTTTAATATATAAAAGTTAAAGTTAAGTTTTGTATAGCAAGGTACTACTTTTGTTTTATTAAAAACTAAAAATAAATAGCCGCACACATTGTACGTACGTTTCTACATCCCGCTCCTGTTCATTGTTGTTGTGAATTTAATTCAAAATAAGTTAAACCTTTTTTTTGTTACTGCCTCTGTGGTTCGGTGGTACTGTGTACGGTCTGGCACGCAAAGGTAGCGGGTTTGATTCCCGCTCAGTGCAAATATTTGTGTGCATAAAAATGTCTATTTGCATTGGGCTGGGTGTTTCTATGTATAATATGTATGTATTAATAAAAAAAGTATTTAAGTATGTTTATCCGCATTCTAGAACCCATAACACAAGCTATAATATATGCTTACTTTAGGTCTAGATGGCGTTGTGTGTAGTAGTGATATTATTATTATTATTAATAAGATTAATGAATGTTGAAGTGGTAAAAAATTAAGGTATGTTTGGATCGCAGCAAATGGCGTTCTATAGTCCCTGCTTACTCTATTAATAACAGTAAAGTTATGTTTTATGTATGTATGTTATAAAAAAAAGGATATAATAAGAAAAAAAAAAAAAAAAAAAAAAAGTATGTATATCCGCATTCTAGAACCCATAACACAAGTTATAACTTATAACACATGATCACTTTGGGTCTAGATGGCGTTGTGTGTAGTTGTTGTGATATTATCTAATCTATTTTGTATTTATCTATGGTTTCCTATTCCCAGGGTTACGTGGTCCACACGCCTCTCCGCATGATATCTCTAACACTCAAATCTAAAGAAGTACAGTCAAAATTTAACAAGAGCGAAGAAATGCCCGCGTATAGAAACTTATTGCTTTGTATGGTGAAGTTAATACATGCTGATCCTATGTTGATGTTGAGCGTGAGTATACAATTTTTTTGTATGTTAGTTTGTAAAGAATATACTTGAAAACTACTTAACTGATTTTGAAAATTGTTTAATGTACAATATTTTGTTTAGAATCCTGTAGACTGGCTAATTGTATAAAACAATGCATTATAAGCTTTATTTTTATTGCTTTAGGACTCAATTTCCAAATAAAAGCCATAGAACAAGTATAGATACTATATTTTGTTCAGAACTGTGTAGAATGGTAAATTGTATAAAACAATGCATTATAAGCTTTATTTTTATTATAATAAGACTCAATTTTCATACAAAAGCCACAGAATAAGTATAGATACTATATTTTGTTCAGAATCATGTAGAATGGCCAATTGTATAAAACAATGCATTATAAGCTCTATTTTCTTTACTATAAGACTCAACTTCCAAATAAAAGCTACAATAAGTATAGATACTATATTTTGTTCAGAACTATGTAGAAAGACCAATTGTATACAACAATGCATTATAAGCTTTATTTTCATTGCAATAAGACTCAATTTTCTAATAAAAGCCACACTACTATATTTTGTTCAGAACCCTGGTCGGTCCAGCATAGAGATACAATCTTCGACCACAGAACTGATTAACGGTCTGGTATCGTTGGTACATCAGACCGGTATGGGGGAGATATCTGCGGCCGCTATGGACGCACTATTAGCTTTGCATAGACCTGATAGAGTGCATATGTGGAATCCTGAGGCACCGTTAAATACTTTCTGGGATATCAGGTAAGAATATCACACTATAAAGGTGCTTCCAGAATACTGTGCTAATGTATCATTTACAGATTCGATTTTAAGCATTATGTTACAAATTGCCTCCCTGACTGTGCGAAGATTCGCTTGTAAAGTAACATTCTAGATTCAAAATATTACAAATTTTACGGTAGTAGATCCACGCTGATTTCAGCATGAATGGGCCGGATCGTCCGGGGAAGTACTACCCTCTCATAGAAGATCGACTTAAGAGTAGTAGTGCCGTACTACTGCGTTTCGTTCGGTGAGTGAGAGCGCCGGAGGCCCAATTTCCCCCCTTTCCTCTTTCCTCATTCCCTCATTTCCTTCCCCTAACCCCATTCCCAGCCGCCATAGTGGAGGCCACCATACCAGCAGTTTAAGACGATAGCTTTTGGTACAGTGGCCGCCACTTCTGGATTCCACTGACTGCTTACCATCAGGCGGGGTGGAGTCACTTTGGTAGGCTATAATATAAAAAAAAAAAAAAAAAAAAAAAAAAAAAATATCATGTTGGGCATTGTAATGCTCGGTTCGCCTCCCTCACCAATGTAATGCTCGGATCTATAACGTTACATTTCAGGTGAATGCTCGCGGTCAGATTTTTAAATCGATATAATTTATAGAAAGCCAGTAAGAGAATATGAGGTATAACTATAGCAAATTGCTCCCATTGGAAGAGTTAATAAACGTCTTTAAACTTCTTTAAGAATCATAATGGTGTGGGTTATATGTTCACTCATACTGACATACTATAGCATTATAATAGCAATGTACCTAATGTGTAACTGTTAAATGTCCCTATGAATAAATAGATTATACGGTAGTAGATCCACGCTGATTTCAGCATGAACGGGCCGGATCGTCCGGGGAAGTACTACCCTCTCATAGAAGATAGAAGATCGACTTAAGAGTAGTAGTATCCGTACTACTGCGTTTCGAGAGCGCCGGACGCCCAATTTCCCCTCTTTCCTCACTTCCCTCATTCCCTTCACCCTCACCCAATTTCCAGACGTAAGAAAACAGTAAAAACGTGGTGAACATGTATATTTGCATTGGCTTGGGTGTTTGTATGTATTTACAAAAAAAAGTATTTAAGTATGTATCTGCATTCTAGAACCCATAACACAAGCTATAATATATGCTTACTTTGGGTCTAGGTGGAGCTGTGTGTAGTTGTTGTGTTATTATTATAGTGTTATTTTTTGATCTCAGCTCCCAAGTACTATACAACATTAGTCAAAAACTAATCCAACGTCAGATAGGCAACTATCGCGAAGTACTGCGCTGGTTGCGCGACATCTTGACTTGTCGCAACGAGTTCCTCGCCAAACATAAAGACTACGCCAACGTGGGGTCACAGATACAGATATGTAAACAAGCGCATATTAAGTTGGAGGTAAGTGAAAATATCTGTTTTTATGCCTTACTAGTTGTTGCCTGCAGCCCGCCCGTGTAAATGTCGGTTATATCTCTGTTTATACATTGACGATTTTTCATACAAACTTTCATCCCCTTTTTCAACCCCTATAGGCAATTTTTCGCGATAAAAGATAACCTATACAAATTTCATCAATATCAGTTCAGTGCTTTAGGCGTGAAAGCGTAACAGACAGAAATACAGACAGACAGACAGTTACTTTCGGATTTATAATATTTGTATAGACTATCTAGCCGTTGCCCGCCGCGCCGCCCGCCTGAATGTCTGTTATCGCAATTTACATAAAACTTTCATCCCCTATTTTACCTCCTTCAAGCTATTTTTCGCGATAAAAGATAAAATGTTAAAAGAGCCTATGTTGTTTCCCAAGGTTTATTCTATTTCTATATCAAATTATACTCTATATAAACTTGCCTACTACCCACTTTTATCGTTCTGTGGGAGTGACAGCGCGGCTACGGGGCGAGCGCGGCGTGATATACTCGAACATCTCCCGCGGCCGCGCCCCCTACGGCAATTTCATATGTTTGCCGTGCTGTTACTCTCATCGAGCGTTTATTGTATCTATCTAGGTACTATCGAACCAGGTGAATCATGACCCACCATAAGTTCACCGGACTACGGCGAAGCCAAACGCAGGGTTTTTTGTCAATTCATATAAATGCAAGTAGGTCGAAATTCGCCTGAAAACAGATTTCCTTGGCAACGAGTTTGTTATCATTTTAATAGACACTGTCATTTTACTGAGTACCTACACTGTTGTTACGTTAGCATTAAAAACATCCTAAGTACATTTATACATGATAGATCTTACAAGTTTGACAGCTTTAAGCGAACTATCAGCAAAATGGGTCACGATTTAGTTAGTTCGATAGTAGAATAGTTTTGTATTGTATTTTTCCCCTCCTGTAGGTGGTATTCTTCATGTGCCTGTGGAGTATCGACACGGACGTGGTGCTGGTGGGCATGTCCTGCTTCGCGCTGCTGTGCCAGGAGGCCGACATCCGGGGGGGGGCCGACGACAGCACGGCGCACTGCCTGCTGCCCAACTACAACGTGTTCCAGGAGATCGCGCACACCTCCACCGTGCTCACTACTGGTAACTGAGCGTCGCCCATGCAGAACCTCCTCTCATCCATATATAGCTCTAGGGGGGGATACAGGGCTCATACCCCTCCAAATGCATCCACATGTTCTAAAAAATTATATGCTTATAGTGTTTCCTCATCTCTCTCCCCTCCCCCAAAATTCAAATCCGTCTTTGAAGTCATCACTGATTTTTATCCCCCGCTCGCTACCTTAGTTCATCCCCTTGACCTTAAGGATGGAATATACCATATGCCTAACGTGTTACTTTTTACAATGCAAGCAGCGTGTCAAGATATGGGAAGAGGATGCTATTATAAAAACATACACAGTAAGTATTTACGTTCATCGCCTGCTTCTTATCGAGTGGTTCATGTTCAACCTAGTGTTAGAATTTGTTTAAGTCGACCATAATTTATTATAGAGGAATCACTTTTTAATACTGTTATTGTTACTGTCAGCCTAAAACATCCCATTCTTTTCCATCCATAGCAAGTAGACCACTTACTAATATTTCGACAAAATTCTCATTTTGCCGTATCATATTTAATGACGATTCGACAGGTTCAAAAATACAATATTATTTTATTTTATGCTCAATGAATAACAAAATAAATATTTTGTACTAGCAGCACCAGCGGGGCTACAAAAGCGTATAATGGCGTTGCTAAGGAAGATAGAACATTGTGCGAATGGCGTACAACCTGTGTGGGAGGAGACTTTTCGATGTTGGTGAGTTGACACCACATTAACGATGTTTAGGTCGATACGTTTTATTGTAGTGAATAGGAGGGTGGAAATAGATATAATATAAGATAGAAAGATAAAATTTAGAATAACAAAAAATTCACTTTACTATTTTTAGGGACTCTCTATGCAAGCTGCTGCAAAAATACCCCAAAGGAACAGGAGATAAAATGGATGACTGCCAAATGGAGGCGTTACATCGAGCCAAACGAAGAGTATCTCATCATACGAGCTCGGAACATGATTTTGAGGTATTTGGAATCAAACTTATTTAGCATTTTACTTTAAAAAATCACATTGGCACTTGCTCTATTGTGAATTAGCAACCTAAAGTCAATGGGTGTCTTAGGGTGGTACTACACCAATCAATGGATCATCAATCGACGGCATCGATCACCGTCGCTCGAAGCTGATCGACTGGTCTGGTAGCTTTAGTTGATCGACGGATACCAGTCGACTAACTAATCGATCGATTATCGGTCGATGTCTTTGGTCGACGTTGATCGATTAACACCGGCTGTATTCCATGACTTTCTTTCGAATCGATGACGTCGATCAACGATCGATCGATTGGTCTGGTAGAAACTATCGATAGACGTCGCCTACTCCGTTATGCCATCGATCGATGCCGTTGATTGATTGGTGTAGTATCACCCTTAACCACTTAGCCATCACGAGTTTCTATCATCGTATCTCATTCACAGATGCAAATACAAGAGTGGGCTAACATAACATCTTTCCTATGTGCGTTGGGAGGTGTCTGCCTGCAACGGAAACCTACAGTGCCCTGGCCTATACATGGTGAGTCAGCTGTATCCACAGCCGTTTTTTTTTCAAGGAGCATTGCTGGACGTGTTTTTAGATTTAAGGAATTCTATTACTACGTTCTCTGTCCATCAGTTTTTCTGTTCCTGCTATAAAAATAAGTACGAAAAGTAAAAAAATAATATGATTTCATATCCACACTTATTCGCAATTTTTTTGTTAGATATTGTTAGGATATTTATTTATTTTATTAGGATCTTCAACAAAGAATACACTTCACAAGCATAGTAAATAGTAATCAAGCAATTCAAGTGCTTTTATAATTACAGAAGATCACAGCATGCAATAATATTATAAACAAATATCAATTAAAAACTTATACACAATGTCAAAATGATAGTAATAAGTAATGTAAAATAAATATATACATACATGGCTTTACGTCTTTTATCCCCGAAGGGGTAGGCAGAGGTGTTTAACCACCTACTTTCTCCTTTTTCTATTTTTGAAAAATAAATTAAATTAATGAAAATAAAAACATCATTAAACGAAAAGAAAATAAAAATCAAATTATGTAACAACATTCATTACAATTAAATTAAATTTAAGGTTACATTGAATATATTTATTCAATGTAACCTGTTGTTTTCAAATATATTAACGTATTTTTATTTTAGTTGCAGATTCAAGGAAACTGTTTGTACTAGCGAACAGTTCACAAGAGGTGCAGTACTGTCCTGTCACACAGTAAGTACTAGTTCATTTATTCGTTTCATTTCTCCCATGTAATTGTAAGCTCTGTGATCAACTAGGACCTAAGATAGATCCCTGAGGAACACCAATGTGAACTTGTTAAAGACATAAGCCCTATGTCACAGAGAACATGCGAGGCCCATACATTGATGGTCCGATTATGTGTCAATCTATTTTAGCTCTCGTGGTGATAGACTAAATGTTTTGGACAAAATGAGAAGATGTCAGATCTATCAAAGGCTTTCGTGAAGTTGAAGAATGTCACTCACTGAATCAGTTTTCATATGCTCTTAATAGATTAAGAAAATTAACTAACCAAAAAACTCTCCTGGTGGCATACCATGGCTACGTTAGCTCATTACTGAGATACGGTGTAATATTTTGGGGTAATAGTACATTCAAAGGCTGGGCATTTGTAGCACAAAAGCGCTGCATAAGGGCTATGTTCAATCTGCAGCCTACCGACTCGTGTTTACCATACGTGTCTTTACATTCTGGAGGTCGCATTATTTATTAAAAAAAATCCTGAACTATTTAATTATCGAAAGCGTATAAGACATGAGGATAAATTGCATATAGTCGCTAGCAAGACTCATCTAATGCATGAAAGTATATTCTGTACAGCTTCGCGCATTTTCAATAATATCACGAAAGACATCAGAATTATTAAGGAAATAACCATATTCAAAAACAAACTGCAGAACTTGTTGATGAATAAATGTTATTATTCAGTGAAAGATTATATATATTATATAATCTTTATTATATATTATCATAACTGACAAATTTCTTTTCAATTACACTATAGATACCTAAATCATGAGGTGTTCAGTATTTTCGTCATTTGATTGTATGTATCAACTATTATTATCCAATTTTAATATTTACTATATCTAATTAATGTATGCCCAATGGGCGGGACATAGCTGAACTAAATAATGTAACCTTAACATCTGTATTATGTACCTACCTATGATTCACAATAAAGAATACTATGACTATGACTCTATTACTTTACTTCATAGGTGTGAATTATACCGGCGGTTTGTTTCGGCTTAAAGTCATATTAGCGATTGCTAATTAAAAAGTGATTTTTGGGTAGCGGACTAATTGAGTGTTAATCTGCTTAAACACTCTGTAAAGAGTTGAGGTGAGCTATTCATAATTTCCAAAATAATTCAAGCTTCAAAATGTCTAATTTTAATTTGAAATATAAATTTCTCCATATTGGAATTTTTGATATAAAAAAAGAAAACGCCAAACAGAAACTAGAAATGTGACGATCGAATTATATATTAATTGATTGCACTATTCTTGACGTCGTTTAACAGTATCTCAGAAGTGCGGTAATATAGATTAGAAAAGTGATTTAAAAACATTACAAGATTTTGATCCATGACATAGAACTTTTGTATAGGGCGACATTCTAATCAAAGAAATGTGAGAATTGTATCATAACGATGGTGTAACTGACGCCCAAGTTGATCATGCCGAGGATCATGTGCACGTCCACAGAGAACAACCGCCACACTCTGTACTTGAAGGGGCGACGTTCTACGAACTGTAGGCAATCTTCTATCACGTCGCGCAAATCGTCATCTACAAAAAATAGGGAAATATTTAAGATGGCGCCCAACTCATCCCTAAAATTGTAACATAACACTGACATAAAGGCTCATAAAAAGTGAGCCGACATCTTCGATTTAATATTAGACTAGCTCCCCGCAGCGCAGTTTCACCCGCGTCTTTGCTTACTGCTCTCCTCCCGACGCCAGTAACGTGATGTTACATAGCCTATAACCTTCCTCAAGAAATGGGCTATCATACGCAACAAGAATTATTTAAATTCGACTGGTAGTTTCAGACATTACAGCGTTCAAACAAACAAACAAACAAACTCTTAAACAATAAACTCTCAGAAACTTACATTCATATCTTTTAGCGCTAACAATTCATTCATAACCATTATAGTCAATGTAATAAAAAGCTTCGATCTACTTATAACATAATCGTTTTGTGTCTGCTGGAACTTTTTTTCTGTTTGCATGGTAAAAAGCGAATATTTACCTTTGCATGTTAGAAGTTGACGTCCAAGATACAGTTTAATGGCTTCAACTTCACGAATAGTAAGTTCAACGAACAATGCGGGCACACAAGGTAGAGCGAAGTCCATGATGTACGTTATGAGAGTTGGATACGGAAACTGTTTAAACAAGGCCTTTTAATAAATTAAAATAATCTTTACATAAGGAACAACGTAAACGCTGTTTAAAAATGTTATATTCAACTGATGTTGAAAGCTGAAGCTGATTAATTGACTGATTGATCGATTACATCTTACAAATGTTTTACATGATATTAGTGAAACGACTAAGTTCAGAATTTATAAAGAGTAATTTTAGGAAATACGTACATCATTAATATCATTAAAAAGGTGATATAGCCATAAAATTAACTTGATTGCACTGAATGAAGCTGTTATAATTATCTGAAACCAAATAAATTTATTAATTAGTGTATATATTCTAAAACACAAAGGAGACATCAAAACTAAGATTATTCGTAAAGCGAAGGTCAAACCGCACATGAAATATTGCTGCCACCTCTAGGGACGAGCTCCCTTTTGAAAAGGAATATTTTGAAACGTTATTATTCCGTTTTTTTAATAATGTTTGATCAAAATCGTGTATACCCATATTCAAGAAAATCAATAATTTGCTATATTTGTAATATCAGCCTCAAAATATCTAAATTGTGACTTTACATATACACGTACGCGTGTCTCCTTTTTATCGTCGCAAATACGATTTATCCAGCACGCTTCTAGCTTACGCTAGTGAGTATATTGCAGTGGTGCTTTCTCAAGCGCTAAATTTTACCTTCTCCAAAATTGACTTATAAAGAACATTAAATTTACAGTAACCTTTCACAAATATAGTTCATTATCGTCATTATAACAGCCTGTAGACGTCAAATGCTGGACATAGGCCTCTCCTAATTGTCGCCATCTTGAGCGGTCGTGAGCCGCTCTCATTGATCTACCACCCAGTATAGTTAGTACTAACCGTCAATGAGCAACTTATTCGATTGACATTATCCAATATCAGCTTGTAATGTAACATACAGTTCCTTAATGTATTCCTCGAATACTTTGAATTCGTCGACGTTATTATTTTACACATGGTTTGTTCGAGAAGCTTCCTGAACGCTTTCACTTGATACCAAAGCAGTTCAAATATCATTATTTTAGTAAAATTCGATAGTAACGTCATTAAATTAATAAATATAGTTACAATTAATATGTATAAAGATTTTATGCACATTTGTGCGCCACCGTACGATAATGGAACGGTTATGCAAAGTATTATATTAGCGATGACGTGCATGGCAATAGTAACGAGAAACAAAACTCGAGATATAGGTACATCAGTGCGTGAAGTAACTGACAAAGGAACTTTATTCAAATCATCCAAAAATCTTTGAAAGTTCTCAGCACTTGTGACGAACGAAATCAAACAAAGTATAATGTAATTTATACTTTGCAAAAACATAGGTAAGGATATAGTTGGTAGTTTTGCATAATTGTAGCTGGCGTGTTGTATTGCTATTGTACTAGCTCGTGCACAAATTAAAACGCAGTATGCTCTAGCTAAATACGACACTATTTTGTTAGAATTGACTTTGAAATACAGGCCTCCTGCCAAACTGGCGCACATAATAGTTCTTGCAGACATTTTACTTTTAAGATAATCGTTAAATGCTTTTAAATATTTGTTACACGTTGTGATAGATAGGTACTGTCTGAGGTATAAACTAATATTGCAGGCTGCTACGATTATTCAAAGGTAGTATTAAATTGGAAAGAAATAAAAGTCATTATCATTTAAATAAAACCTATCTATCAAGTCGTCTATGTTTAATATTGTAATGGTCACACTATCAATAGTACTCATCAATATTGACATGCATACTAATATTATTAATGCGAAAGTAACTCTGTCTGTCTGTTACGCTTCACGCCTTAAACACTAAACTGATTATGATGAATTAGACCTGGGGAGCAACATAGACTATCTTTTATCGACAAAATGGCTTGAAGGGGTTGGAATAAGGGATGAAAATTTGTATGAATGACTGCGTCAGTCGTGCAAAAAGCTGCAATATATAAAATCTTTTATAGTTATAGCAGTGTCTTTATTATTTCGGAAATAAAATTTTATGCGATTAATTACCGACATTCACGCGGACGGAGAGGTATATTACTACAATTAAACTGTTAACGTATACATAGACTTATTAGAAACCTTTTTATAGAGAATTTCAAATTCACACCTTTTTTTAAATTTTTTATGTCGTTTCTCGTGTTGATAATCTACTTTTACCATAGTCTTTTTTGATCTTCAAATACACCTACTTTGTTTTTCTTTGCATCACCCATACTGATTGACTGGTAGAAAATGTCCCAGGCATTATGTTCACCATTATACTAATAAGATAAAGTTTCTTAATTAAATATATAAAAATCTCATATTGTGATAAACGTAGCGATTTGGTGGTGTTGCATTAAATCTTATGTTACAGGTCGGACGTAAAAAATATTGTTAATGATTAATTTATCAGACTAATATGGTTTTGATAGCTTGTGGTGTTCCACAGGGATCCATATTAGGACTTTGCTTAAACGACATGCACCACTGTACCATTTATTGCGATCTTTTCTTGTTTACTAATATATTACTAGCTGCGCCCCACGGCTTCGCCCGCGTGTAAAATATGTTTTGTTGTATCCCTCGGGAACCAGACTGATTTTCGGAATAAAAAGTATCCTATGTCCGTCTCCGGCACCGAATCTATCTACATACCAATTTTTATCGATATGATTGATATGAGATGAGTGGTAACAAACACACACACATACATACACACAAACTTTCGCATTTTTAATATTAATAGGATAGGATAAATTCTTTAACACAAAGGAGATATCAAAACTTTGATTATTCGTGAAAAAAACGTCAGACCGCACATGGAATAATGGTGTCTCCTCTGGGAACGAGCTGTTTTTTAAAAAGGAATATTTTGAATTGTTATGGTTTTATAGTAATGTTTAATTCCATTGTTAACACTGTTTATATACCCATATTTAAGGAAATCAATGATTTGCTATATTCGTCGTTTTGCTTTGGTATCAAAAGTTTCATTCGGTCTCACAACAAACGCCTACGGAAAATATTATAACAATAGTGACGTATTGCATCATTCAGATTTATAAAGGCGCTTAAAATGTTGAAATTTTGAAAATGACTAAAATAATATGTTAAAACATAATAAAATATAGCATATGTTACCCGTCCTATACCTAGCTTTTTAACGGTAAAATATTTTTTTAAATAGGTTACGTAGATCTCGAGTTAAATCGTTGCAAATAACATACAAATAATCAAATCTTTTCTCTTCCATCCATCCATAAATTTAAATGTTAGACTCTTGTCAGTGGAACTGATGCAATTCCCGCCACTTCTCCCTGTCTAGAACCATCTCCTTAACCTCCATAACCGACATGGCATCAGCACTTTTCTTTATTTGACTCATTATCTTATTCGTGGTCTTCCCCTACCTCGCGTTCTTTTTCTCTTAATATTAGATAAATGATTATATGAAAGTACTAACCGTCAATGAGCAACTTATTCGATCGACATTATCCAATATTAGCTTGTAATGTAACATACAGTTCCTTAATGTATTCCTCGCATACTTTGAATTCGTCGACGTTATTATTTTACGCATGGTTTGTTCGAGAAGCTTCCTGAACGCTTTCACTTGATACCAAAGCAGTTCAAATATCATTATTCTTGTAAAATTTGATAATAACACCATTAAATTTTTAATTGCGGTTGGCATAAACACAGGTAATATGTTTAAACATATGTGGTAGTCATTGTATCTTGATACAATTGTTGCACAAATCATCATATTAGCCACAACCTGCATTGCAATAGTAATGAGAAACAAAACTCGAGATATCGGCACATCAGTGCGTGAAGTTACTGACAAAGGAACTTTATCCAAGTCATTCAAAAATCCTTGAAAGTTTTCAGCGCTTGTAACGAAAGAAATCAAACAAATAATTGCATATTGTGCTGTTTGTAGGTACAACGATAAAGAAAAGTTAAAGTGTCTTGTAGTAATGTTACGGGTGTATGCATATCGTGTCATTATTGTACTTATGACTACACAAATCACAAGACAGTACGCCCTTGCTATATAAGAAAAAGTTTTGTCAGAACTGACTTTGAAATATAGGCCTCCGGACAAACGAGTGCACATAATGGTTCTCACAGAAATTTTACATTTTACAAAATTAATAATTTTTTTTAAATATTTGTAAAACATTGTAAGTGGACTTTACTAACTGAGACACAGACCAATATTAAAGCTGCTTAATTTATTTAAATTGATGACACAACTATAATTGTCAATATTGTTCATCAATACATCGAATTGTCTATGATTAATAATGTAATGGACACTATCAACAATATACATCAAATCACCTAATCTATAGGTAAATAAATTGGATACTGGCATAAGCTTTAAATTAACCACCACTTCAAAAATGAAAATGATGCTGATTTCAATCGCCGTTTTAACGTGTCAACTGCGATTTTGGTTGTGTTTAGATTGTATTATCCCAGAACTCAGGTACAAATGTTGCGTTATCAATATTGTCGTAGTGTGTCGATTCAAATGGATATCTATTTATTGTTTAGATGCTAACAAGCAAGTTATTTGAATATGCATAGACTTTGAAAAGGCTTTTGATAGAGATGCCACTAAAAGTTACTAGAAAACTGGTAGTGTCATCTTCTAGCATTGTATTAAGTTTTATATTTAGAACCAAACTCGTACTGTTGATGGTTATGATACTTATATGACGTTGATAACTTTTGGAGTTCCTCAGGCATCTATTTTGGGTCCTTTGTGTTTTTGTTTTTGAGGGTATTATATTAATATGCAGCAGTTGAAAATTATAGTTGTAGTAGCAAGTTGTTTTATAAATATATTTATAAAACAACTTGCTGCACTCGGCGTAAGTTGTAATGCCACGTTATTTATATAGAAATCGTCTCGTGGGTCATTGATTTCAGCACGCATAGTGGACAAATATACCCACATTGATTTTTATCTAAACGATACTAATATATATTTGTTTATTTGAACGCGCTATCTTCTGGAACTACTAGTCGGGTTTGAATATTTATTTGGTGCAAGAACTGTTTTATAGGGTATATAACATCACGCTAGAAGTGACGGGGGCGAAACAAACAACACGAGTAACACGTGTGAAACCGCGCTGCAGAATAGAATAGAAAGAATCAGAAAGCTAGTATAAGATAAAAATGTGTGCAAAAATGTAATTTCATTTTCAATAGCATTTTCTCAAAATCTATTTAATTCCAGATTTATCGGCCAACTGCTCCGTCTACTGCTCTGCAGCAACGAACGTTTTGGTCACCAGATCCAGACGCACGTCAAAGAGCTGGTTGGTCATGAGATGTCGCCAGCGCTGTACCCGATTTTGTTCGATCAGATCAAGGCCATTATCGACAAGTTCTTCGATCAGCAGCAACAGGTTTGTTAACTTTTATCTATATCTACTTATCTGAAGACGTTCACTGCTGGATATAGACCTTTTTTATTGCCTACAGTGACAGACGAGCCAACAGCCTACCTTATGGTGAATAGTAACTGTCGGTCATGGACTATCTTCAATGTCAGAATTTGCGAAGCCGCTGCCTACAGCATATGCTTACTTTGGATAGATAGTGTTGTGTAGCTGTTTTGATATTATTATATCCTCGTATATATCATATCAAACGTTCGGTACAACCTCTGTTTGTTTCAGGTGATGTTAACGGATATCAACACGCAGTTCGTGGAGCATACCATCTTTATTATGAAGAGTATACTGGAGTCCCATCAGAAGAGTGGACAACCCATAGAAATATTAAGCACCACGTCTATAGAAGCTCTCATGTTGGCTATTGTTAGGTAAGTACTTTCTTTTTATTTTTAATGCCAGTATTTTGACCCCTAGGATCCTTAAGCTTTGTTTTATATAGACCATCTTACGTTAATTTTTCTCCGCATCGTATTTGAATACTGTTTAGTTGATTACCAATCCAACGGATTCATCGAAAACTTACAAGATTTTGAGGCCTGTTATAAATAGTAAATTTTCAATTTTTCTTTCGGATTCTACCGTCTATTGAGAATGAACAATAAAAAAATAAATAAAAATAAAGCAATAGATTCACGATGTTTACCTTTAACATTTACTTGAGCATCGTAGCAAAGTTCACTAACAAACCATGTGAATCCAAGTAAGATTCACATGATTCGCATTTCGCAAATTGCGACGTTGCCCCTCATGACGCGTAAACGCTCTTAATTAAAATAATATATCTGCTGCGGTGTTTCAACACTATAAATCCTTATTTAATCACACACACACACACACACACACACACACGCACACACACACGCACGCACGCACGCACGCACGCACACGCACACGCACACGCACACGCACACGCACAATCTAACTGTATTCTTAAGGGAAGCAGCGGGTCATTCCCAACACGAGTATCTTGAGATTACTCACTGGGAAGTCTCAGCAATTTATTTGTAATAAGATTACTGAAATAAACATTTTTGTTATTATTATTATTTATTATTTAAACGAGGTTCGCAAAAAGCATTCATTTTACGTAAACGAATAGCTTCGCGAAAAAGTCCATGAGCGACCGTTATCACATATCATCAGGTGGGCTATTTGCTAGTCTGTCATACTTATTGTTATATTAGCCAGTAATCGGAATTATGCGACCTAAAATACCTACAAAGAACAGAGGCAAAAAAGTGGAGACTTCCTTTCGACAAATTTATTCGGCCCTATTGGTCTGAAAATTGGAACAATTGTCACAATAAGCAAGTACAAAAACAGAAAAAAACCAACTGCGCCTTTTTGCTTACATTGTTGAAACGACGAAAATGATATTCATAGAAGATCGACGTAAGAATATTACTTTTCATGCTATTGTGTTTCGCTCGGTGAGTGAAAGCGTCGGCAGCCCAAATACCCCCTCGGTCCTGATCCTTTCCCGTTTCCTTTCTCATCCCCTTCTCCGTGGTCGGCAACAGTTCTTAGCATTATTACTTCTGCGATGATTATAAAACACAGCCATCTCTATAGGTTACGGTTACCACTTACTATAAGGTGGGCCATGCTTGTTTGCCACCAAAGTTATATAAAAAAATACGATACTACAAAGTCAAAGTCAAAGTCAAAGCATTTATTTCATTTTGATCATAAAGTATGATGCTTATGAAAAGTCAACATTACATTTTGTCAGCCAATTGACCTACAGCCAGTTCGCTGACAAGGTAGAGCTGTGAGAAGAACTGGCAACAAACTCACGCCACTCTTTTCAATCGCCAGATAATTACAGTTATTTGAATGAGTTACAATTTAAACAGTCAACGCAACCAAAGAACCATACAAAGTATTTATTACAAATTAACCAATTAATATAATACTAAGATTAAAGAAAGAAAAGAGAGGATTTTAATTATTTAGTTTCATCTAGTATGGTAATTTGACTACGTATTTTAATTAAACTGGTAAATGCACCTCCTGGTCACATTGCACGACAAGGTAATACTGGATTAAATATTAAATGTATGCCATGCCAAGATTGACCAGTCATCCCAAGTAGCATCCGTTCACGAGCATGACGCACGGGCCACTACAAATCGTGCGTGCTGTTCTAAGGCGTCTCCACTTGACTTGTTATTTTTTGAGCTGTAGATACTTTAGCTCCCTTAATTCCAATCACTATATATTACAGATACGTGCGTCACTTGGATATGACTGTACTGTCGGTACATATCAAGACGAAGCTCTGTCAAGTTGTGGAAGCTATGATGAGGAGAAGAGATGATCTAGCTTTTAGACAGGTTTGAATATTTTATTTATGGGTTTTATTGTAGTAGATCTATTTAGTACTAGTGGACGTCACGCGGTTTCACCCGCGTGATTCACGTTCCCGTGAGAGTACAAGGATAAAATACAGCCTATGTTACTCAGTGATAATGTAGCTTTCTAATGGTAAAAGAGTTTTTGAAATCAGTCTCGCAGTTTTTGAGTTTATTCGTTGCATACAAAAATACAAATCTTTCCTCTATATAATATTAGTGTAGATGTGCTGAATTCTATTTGCATTGGTCTGGGTGTTTCTATGTATAATATGTATGTATTTACAAAAGAAATTATTTAAGTATGTATATCCGCATTCTAGAACCCATAACACAAGCTATAATATATTCTTAATTTAGGACTAGATGGCGTTGTGTGTATTTGCTGTGATATTATATGTTTACGGGTTTTACTGTAGTAGATCCATTTAGTATGTGTACAGAATTGACAAAGGAATCAACGCGGTTTCATTAAGTTACTTTTTTGGTTACTGCTCTGCTCCCGTCGCCAGTAGCAAGATGTCACAAGAGTTTGTTTGTATGAACGCTAATCTCTGAAACTACTTATAACTATCGGATTTGATTATTTTTTTTTGCGTGTAATAGCACAGTCCTCGAGGAACGTTAAAGGCATCACGCTACTGGCGACGGAAGCAGAGCAGTTGCTAATAATGTCAAACAATTGTGACAAATCACAAACATTTTCCACATAAATATTAAACTTTTCTAGGAGATGAAGTTCCGCAACAAGATGGTAGAATACGTTACAGACTGGGTTCTCGGCAGCAGCCACCAGATCGCGCCACCTATACGAGCTGACGCTTCGTCTATTGGAAGGTAGTTCTGTTTTTTTTTTATGTAAAGCTATCAAGGTGACTCCACTCTGCCTGATGGTAAGCAGTCAGTGGAATCCAGAAGTGATGGCCACCATTCCAAAAGCCATCGTCTGAAACTGCTGGTATAGTGGCCTTCACTATGACAGGTTAGTGAGTAAAAAAGGCAGGACCAAAATTAGCTGGGAACATGTTGATGGAAATTCTTTAATTTACTTCTATGCTTTTACAATAAACTTTTCTTTGCAGATACCTAATATGCTGTAGAGAGTTAGACCAAGCTTGCATGGAGGCAGTAGCATCACTTCTCAAAGGTCTACCGCTGCAACCTGAAGAGTCTGATAGAGGAGATCTTATGGAAGCTAAGAGCCAACTGTTTCTTAAGTAATTATTAATTATATAATAATAATACCATCCTGTTTTTGTCCCACTGCAGCACAGGCCTCTTCTCATATAGAGAAGGCATGAGTATTAATCACCACGCTTGCTCAAGGCGGATTGGCAATATTAGAATTTTAAGTCTAGGTTTCCTCACGATGTGTTCCTCCACCGTCAGTCAGAAATGTTCAAGATAAATTTAGAAAGTACATAATTATGATTTGAAAATCACATTGGTACTTGCCCGGATCCGAACCCACTACCCCGTGTTTTACGAATCGATAGCCTTATCTACTGGGCCATTTAGACTAAATTATATTACCTTATTTATATACCTACTAGCTGTTGCCCGCAACTCCGCTCGCTTGACTATCGGTTATAGCATTTTTCATTCAAATTTTCATCCCTTTTTCAACCCCTTCATGCCATTTTATCACAATAAAAGATAGCCACTGTTGTTCACCAATGTTTATTCTATATCTATACTAAATTTCATCAAAATCTGCCAACATAAACAATTAAATATTTTTATTCTTTTAGATACTTCACTTTGTTTATGAATCTATTGAACGACTGCAATGAGGTAGAAATGGCTGAAGGTCCAGGTCGGTTAGAGACACTCCGTAACGCAACCATACAAGCCATGTCTAACCTACTCAGCGCTAATATTGACTCGGGACTTATGCACAGTATAGGTAAGTAGATAATAACACAAGAACTACACATAATAACACAAGAACTACTCATAATAACACAACAACTACACATAGTAACATAACTACACATAATAACACAACAACTACACAGCGCTATCTAGACCCAATATAAGCATATAGGGCACTGATATGGATTTTATATTGCGAATGAACATACACAAATACTTTTTTGTACATACATATTAACACAAATATTTGCACTGAGAAGGCATCAAACCCACGATCCACGACTTAGACGTCGATCGTCCTACCGCTGCGCTCGCGCATAGAGACCATGTCAGCATCTTCTTATCGAGTGGTTAGTGGATAACCTAGTGTCAGGATTTGTTCCGATCGCCCATAATTTATTACAGAGGCATCTGACTTGACCTAACGACTGTTATCAACTTGGTAACAGCCGGCACTGACTTAACGTGCCCTCCAAAGCACTGAGACGCTCAAATCAAATACCACTATGTGGTCACCCATCTATGGGACTGCCGCACTATGTCTATGAGGATAGTGATTTTGAATTCTGATACATTCGGGCAGAATGGACAAATTCATAAAAAAAATTTTTTTTTTTTAGATCTGGGTTACCACCGTGACCTGCAAACTCGTGCAGCGTTCATGGAAGTCCTCACTAAGATACTGCAACAGGGGACGGAGTTCGATACCCTGGCTGAAACAGTTCTAGCTGACCGGTTTGAACAGCTAGTGCAATTGGTTACTATGATATCTGATAAGGTACGTGTTAACATTTAGGTGAATTTAGGTTAAGGATAAAATAAGGGATTAAATTATTACTTAAGTTCGTTTTACCCGCGTTAAGTTATGTGTCTGCTAACTGCTCCGCTCTCGTAGCACTTAGCGTGATGTTATTCAGCCTATAGCCTTCCTAAAGAATTGGGTTAGCAAATGTTAAAAAGAAATCACAAATCCAATGGGAGTTCCAGAGGTTCGCGCGTTGAAACAAAGAAGCACACTCTTGCGCCTTGTATAATACCAGATTTTCGCGGTGCGATTTCACCCGCGTCTTTGCTTACTACTCTGCTCCAGTTGCCAGTAGCGTGATGTTACATAGCCTGTAACCTTCCTCAAGAACTGGGCTATCATACGCAATAATATTTTTTCAAATCCGACTAGTTGTTCCAGAGATTAGCGCGTTCAAGCAAACAAACAAACTTTTCCGCTTTATTAATATTATTATACTTGTTTTCCTAAACAGGGAGAATTACCTATAGCCATGGCACTAGCCAACGTGGTCAGTACGTCACAAATGGACGAACTAGCAAAAGTATTCGTGACATTGTTTGACGCGAAACATCTGTTAGCGCCGCTACTGTGGAACATATTCTATAGAGAAGTAGAGGTAAGTGTTCTGTTCACTGCATCATCCCACTGCTGGGCAAAGACCTCCATATTCTTCTGTTTATAACCCATGTTTTTTTAAAGACAAATTACACCCAGACCCGAAATAAATATTTATGAATCACACAAAATTTTGTCCCGCGTGAAGATCGAACCCACAACCTCGTGCACAGCAGTCGCTTGCGCACCCACTGCGCCACGGAGACAGTCTAGTATTAAATTGACATATCTTAGTTCCCAAATATGAAAAATAACTGCTAGAAATTAACAGAAAAACACTTAACAGCATATTCATAGGTCGTATTTTCCAATATACCTCATCAGTATTATATTCAATATTATTAAGCAAAATGTTCGATTTATGTTGTATGTTCGTTTTATGCAAAATATTTTTGTGCAAAATGTGTGTTATATTATTATGCAAAATGTGCGTTTTATGCAAAATCTGCATTTTATGCAAAGTGTGCGTTTTATGCAAAATGTTTATTTGTAAATATACCTCAACAGTATTCTCCCATAGGTATCAGATTGCATGCAAACTCTGTTCCGTGGCAATTCGCTCGGCAGTAAGATTATGGCGTTTTGCTTCAAGATATATGGCCATGGTTATCTTCAGAATTTACTAGAGCCTCTTATAACTGCGTTGTTAGATCAAGCTAATGAAAGAGGGAGTATTTGCTTTGAAGTGGACCCGGCTAGGTAAGTAATACTGTGTCGAAAATTGGTGATATATATTTATCTCTTTGCGAATGTTATAACTGATTAACAGTGGATTTTTATATACAAACTTTGATCCAAGATTCTAGAAAATCACGATATTATAAAAGCGATTCAGCGCTGAACGATCCGTTGCATAAAATCTGGTTTTTAATAAAGATCAGTATATAGAAATCCACTGTAAGGGAACATTAAGTAACGGGCAACAGTGTTACACAAGTAATAAACCCAACCATCGTATACTATTTATTTATCACTATCCATCAGTCAGTCTAAAAATGTCTACTGCTTAACAAAACTTTACAAAATGGAGTTTTTGATATATTAGCTTTCCAAAGCGACTCCACTCTGCCTGATGGTAAGCAGTCAGTGGAATCCAGAAGTGGTGGACACCATTGCAAAAGCCAAACAACTGGTATGGTGGCCTGCACTAAGGCGGCTTGTGAGATGCTTTTTCACGCCAGGTTTAAAAGATGCAGGATCATAATTAAATAAAAAGACATGCGCTGGTAAAGAGTTCCAGGCTTTACTTGACCTTTGGGTCGAGACCCTTAGGATAGTTGACCATAATCATAACCCGTGATAATTGGTGGCCCCAATAATGTGATATTTACGGAGATAACACTGCTGCCAGCTACATTTCTTTATGCTAGCATGAAGAAGTCTTTCTATAAAAGCGGAGTGATGTTTCATATCGGAGAAATGATGAAATATTTATTTATTTATTAACTTAATGCACAAATTGTATATCGGTGGGCTTAATATCAAAGACTTTCTACCAGCCAACCTTTGTGTAATGCAGAGATAAACAAAGTAGGTGTAAGTTTATTGCTTGATATACTTATTGAAATAAATGTATACTCATGTTATTTATGTGATGATTCTGCCAAACTGACGAAGAGGCTATCCCGTACTTTCAGCTTTAAACTTATAACGATAACCTCCCTGATTTCTAAGGAAAGCGTATTCCAGAGTAAGACAGATTGAATAAAAAAGGAATGATGTACGAAATTAGAAGTATGACAGCGGCATGCTAGAAGAAGATTATTAGAAGAGCGAAGATTTCTGTCATGAAATGAACACAAAGGTTGGCAGTGTACCAATATTAACCAATAGAATAGCATTAATCTTCGCTCCTCTTCTATGGACAGGCAGCTTTGGTTCTACTTCCTTCGAATACTCAATCGTATAAAAATACAGAGTGCCATGCGAATTTTCAAAAATTTTTAAATGCAGTATTGTTTCTTTTAAAAAGTAAAGTAATGTTTCCTGAGAGTACATTTTTTTTATCTACAGTAATTCAAGTACTTACTACTATACTATATTTTCACTTGTAGACTGGACGAGAACCAAGATATAGAGATGAACAGATCTAACTTAATCGATCTGACCAAAGAAGTATTCGATAGGATTGTGAACTCTGCTGATAAGTTCCCTCCACAGTTGAGGAGCATGTGCCATTGTTTGTATCAGGTATATATAGCATACATTGTGTTTTTAAGCATCATTTTTAGAATAGAATCTTGGTGGTCTTTGGATTTGTGTTTTTTAAGGCATCTTTTATAGTAGAACATAATTGTACTGGACTTTGAATTTTTTAAAGTAAAGGTTGTGTTTTATGTTGTATGTTCGTTTTATGCAAAATGTACGTTTTATCCAACATGCGCGTTTTATGCAAAATGTTTCGAAACTGGTTTTCCCACCAGACTTCTGTGGCCGGCGTAAAACAACTACAAGTTATGTGAGAGTTATTAAAATTATTTTTTTCTGCATGCCTAGTTGATTATTATTATATTAGTAATGAATTCATTTTTAAGATCATTGTATGTTAATTTTTATTATTTTGTTTTTTTTTCTTTTACGTGTATCTTTTACTTTGCTTAACATAAGTATTTTTTTCATGCTTTTATTTTACTACCCGTATAAGAGTTTTAACACACTTAGGCCCTGTTTCACCATTTGCTGATAAAGTGCGTGATAATCTATTTGAAACTTAACTGACAGATAGTACTCAAAAATCAGTTCCACAAGTGCTTGATAACCTTAACTGACACATAAACTCTTTAAAAATATAAGACAGATTTAACTAGAAGATGTTTTATCTGTTAGATATACATAATTATATCAGACACTTTAGCAGCTACTGGTGAAACAGGCACTTAGACTCGTTGTTTATTCGTCATAAACATCATTATCGTCTGTCATCATCGACAGACCTAATCTACCCAATGCTAGGTATAGATGTCTCTCTGTTTGTGCCAAACTCCACGCTTTTGTGCCAGTCTCATCTATGAGATGGTGGGATGCCGTGGCCATGCTGTGTGGCAGTCTTATACATAGATATATTTATTTATAGGTGTTGAGTAAAAGATTCGCGCAGTTCCCACAAACAAGTGTGGGCGCTGTCGGCACAGTACTGTTTCTGAGATTCATTAACCCAGCTATTGGTAAGTTGAACATTAAAGATCTTTTTTTTCTAGCCTTATAGATATTAGCCTGGTGGTAAGCAGTCAGTGAAACCCATAAGTGGGGGCTACCATCCCAAAAGCCTTCGTCGGAAACTGCTGGTATGGTGGCCTTCACTATGTCGGCTGGGAATGAGGGAGTTGAGGAAAAATAAGTCCTCCGACGCACTTGCTCACCGAACGAAACGCAGTAGTACGGCTACTACTACTCTTACGCCGATCTTCTATGAGAGAGTAGTACTTCCCCGGTCGATTCGACCCATTCATGCTGTAACCAGCGTGGATCTACTACTGCTTGGTGGCCGTGTTTGTGACAAGTTTTTGGAACATGTCTAATTGTCTATATCAAATAGGTCTTCACGCTTTGGGGCAGACCTCGTGTTTTTTTTACTGTTACTAAACATTTTTTTACTTAGGACACTAACAGTTACACTGCAAAGCTTAAACATAAATATAAGTACTAGATAATACGTTGTCTACAAATCAATATATTATTGTACTTACCTACAAACATCTTCACTCCCCAGTATCCCCTCAAGAGATGTGTATAGTCAATCGACCCGTGCCTCCCCATGTGAAACGAGGTCTCATGCTCATGTCGAAGATTCTCCAAAACATCGCTAACCATGTGGAGTTTTCAAAAGAACAACATATGTTGCCGTTCAATCACTTTTTGAGAGCGCATTTTGAGGCAGGACGAAAGTAAGTACTCTATATGTATAATTGTTTTGGTTGTAAGCAATTTTGAGGACCTTGTATGTGTTTAACCGGACGTGATCACAAGCTACACAATATAGAAGCTAGATCAGAATCTGCCTCATTTTTTATATTTTTTTTATTGCCGGCTGTGGCAGACGAGCAAACAACCCACGTGATTGTAAGTGGTAACTGTCGCTCATGGACGATTCAGTGTCTGGCATTGCGCCCGCATTGCCAGGCACTGCGATGCCGCTGCTTATCGTGAAGGGAGTGAGGGAAGAGAGGAAAAAGGAAAGGGGGGGAAATTGGGCGCTCACTACCTCACATACGGATCCGTGACATCGACTCACCAGTTAACTTGTGACTACGACCGGTATATCCTGGTCGTATCAAGCTAAATATGTATACTGCATTATCGCGTAAATTCCCGTTTATTCTTTAAATTATACTATACAACGCAGAAGCTTAATAGTAAATATGCAATTATTTACCACCCAAGTTGTAAAAAGTGTAACTTTTTCCCTAGATTCTTTATACAAATAGCGTCAGACTGCGAGAGTATAGACCAGACGTCGCACAACTTATCATTTATTAGCGACGCGAACGTCGTCGCGTTACATCGGTTATTATGGAACCATCAGGAAAGGATCGGCGACTATCTATCGTGTAGTAGAGATCATAAGGCGGTTGGGAGACGGCCTTTTGATAAGGTAACTAACTGGTTTAATTTAAGATCGTTATAATACTATAACAACACATTTTAATAATTACGCAACATAATAATTACGTAACACAATAATAACACAACACAATAATTACGTAACAGAATAATAACACAACACAATAATAACACAATACAATAATAACACAACACAATAATGTCAAAATACATACATATATACAATACCTCTAATAAACACTACGCTAACTTAAGTTTTGTAACTGTACTGTTTTCAATATAAAACGACATAATAAAGTGATAGTCCCCAGTTTCTGAAAGGCTGATTAACTAAAAATTAACTAATCGCCTGTTAAAACTCATGTGAAGTACCTAAAACATTGGTTTTTCACATGAGATTTAACAGATGATTAGTTAATTTTTCGTTGATCAGCCTTTCAGAAACTAGGGGTCAACGTTTTATATGCATTGATAATTATCATTTTAAAGTTTTATTGAAAACAATGCAGTTCCAAGTTACAAGTAAATCATGACGCACCAAAAGCTCATTTTGTTAATCCATCTAAATGCAAGCAGGTCGAAATTCGCCTGAAGACTGATTTCCTTGGCAACGAGCTTGTTATACAGTAGACACTGACATTTTACTGAGTACACTGTTGTTATGTTAGTATTAAAAACGTCATAAGTGCATTATACACGTTAGACCTTACAAGTTTGACAGTTTTAAGCAAAATATCAGCAAAATGTATCGTGATTCAGTTGATTCGATAGTACTTTTAGTACTTATGCTATAGTTAGTCAAAATTACTCTAACATTGTATCCTTTCGTTTCAGATGGCAACACTATTAGCCTATTTGGGACCTCCAGAACACAAACCTATTGAGTCGTAAGTTATAATTAGACAACACTGTAATTAGCAATAATATTAATATTATAAGCCCTCATTTACAACTAGCTGTTACATGCAGCGCTGCCCGCGTGAATGTTGGTTATCGCATTTTTCATACAAACTTTCACCTCCTATTTCATCCCTTGAAGCCATTTTTTCGCGATAAAAGATAGCCTATGTTGTTCCCTAAGGTCTTATCTATCTCTGTGCAAAATTTCATCAAAATCAGTTTAATGTTTTAGGCGTGAAACCAGACAGAGGGACAGAGTTAGTTTCGCATTTATATTATTAGTATTATTATTATTTTTTTATATATTAGCCTACTAAAGTGACTCCATTCTGCCTGATGGTAAGCAGTCTTAGTATATATAATATATAAATAATACCAGCCTGTTTTTACTGTCCCACTGCAGGGCAAAGGCCTCTTCTCATATAGAGAAGGTATGAGCATTAATCACCACGCTTGCTCAAGGCGGATTGGCAATTTCAGACTTTTTAAGTCCAGGTTTCCTCACGATGTTTCCTTCACCGTCAGTCAGAAATGTCCAAGATAAACTTAGAAAGTACATATTATGATTTGAAAAATCACATTGGTACTTGCCCGGATTCGAACCCACTACCTCGTGTTTACGAAGCGGGTGCCTTATCCACTGGACCATTTCGACATATAATATATACTTAAATAAATATTATGCACCTTTTTCTTTCCACAGTACATGTCTAATATTCTCATCATACGCTCGCTGGTCCTCCATCGACATATCCTCAACAACCTTCGAAGATTTCATAGTAAAACACAACATGCACAAACAAGAAGAATTTAAAAGTATTAAAAGTTTAAACATTTTCTATCAGGCTGGGACGAGCAAGCTTGGGAATCCTGTGTTTTACTTTATATCTCGTAGGTATAAGTAAGTATTGGTCTATTGATTTTTTATATAGCTTAACAAATCTATCTAGTCAAATATTTATTATTTTTCAAATATTTTTCCTATGTATATATGTATGTATTTACAAAAAAAAAAGTATATAAGTATGTATATTCGCATTCTAGAACCCATAACACAAACATATAATATGCTTACTTTGGGTCTAGATAGCTCTGTGTGTAGTTGTTGAAATATTATTATTATTCTCTTTATTCACATTATTTCATATTATTAACATTTTTAAATAGGTATATAAAACAACAAAAATATAAAAATAGATTACCACCGGCAACGAGACTAGAGTCCAAGCCACCGGCGGTTAGGGTTCCAGAGAGAGGAACCTCCTAACAATACGTGCCGTGTCGAACAGCACTGCCTTCTGGATCTGGCCCTTGACCCATCCACCTAATGCGAGCCTCTTTAGGTGTTGATCGAGGCTCTTAGCCATTTACGGTGATGATTGATGACTATGACTATGATTACGGTAGTAGATTCACGCTGATTTCAGCATGAATGGGTCGGATCGTCCGGGGAAGTACTACCCTCTCATAGAAGATCGACTTAAGAGTAGTAGTATCCGTACTACTGCGTTTCGTTCGGTGACTGAGAGCGCCGGAGGCCCAATTGCCCCCCTTTCCTCTTTCCTCACCTCCCTCATTCCCTTCCCCTAACCCCATACCCAGCCGCCATAGTGGAGGCCACCATACCAGCAGTTTAAGACGATGGCTTTTGGTATAGTGGCCGCCACTTCTGGATTCCACTGACTGCTTACCATCAGGCGGGGTGGAGTCACTTTGGTAGGCTATAATATAAAAAAAAAAAAAAAAAATCGGCACAATGACAGCAGAATCCACATCCCACATGTCAACAATCTCATGGGCTAAATCAAGATATTTTATTTGCTTGTCTTTTTCAGCCTTCATGATTATTATTATTATTATAAATATTAACACCGAATACTTTATATAAAAAACTAGCTGCGCCCTGCGGCTTCGCCCGCTCGGAATATGGTATGTGTTTAACTCGGGAACCAAAACGATTTTCGGAATGAAAAGTATCCTTTGTCCGTAGCCGTTGCACTGTATTTATATACATACCAATTTCCATTGAAATCGGTTCAGCCGTTTAGGTGCTGAGTGGTAACAAACACACACACACATACATACATACATACATACATACAAACTTTCGCATTTATAATACTATATTAGGATTAGTAGGATACTCATTCATTTTACTAATATAATTCTATTAGGGATTGGGCCTTCCATAACTTTCTATACTATTATATAGGAAGAGTTTGTTTGTTTGTACTATATCTATGGAAGTACCAGTCGGATTTAATTTATTTTGCGTATGATAGCCCAGTTCTTGAGGAAGGGTATAGGCTATGTAACATCACGCTACGAGCGACGGGAGCAGAGCAGTAACCAAAGATGCAACTTGACGTGGGTGAAAACGTGCCGCGGAAAATTAGTTATCTTCTAATTTATTGATGATTCAGCGGTGCTTACTAACTGACACGCTGTCTAGGGTTCGATTCCCAGATCTAATAAAGTGAAATCGCGTTTTTCTCAGAAGAATTATGCCAAGTAAATTACAACATCCTTTGCTCGGTACTTCAGGTAGCTCGAAATCTGTAATGCCCTCTTTAACACTTCTGCACACTTTGCATGCTACTTGAAACTGTAACTTACAAAAATTGTAATAACCTGGCGATTAAAAAGAGTGGCCTGAGTTTCTTGCCAGTTCTTCTCATGGCTCTACTTCGTCAGCGAACTGGCTGTAGGTTAATTTGCTGACATTTTGTAAACTTTGACGTTCATAAGTGTTAATTTAATTAACTTAAATGAATAAACATATATTTCATTTCATTTCATTTCTACCTACCCCTTTGAAGAACAAGCGTGATGATATTTTATTGTTATCAACAGAATAGGTGAAGTGAATGCGGATCTGCTAATCTACCACGTGATATTAACACTCAAGCCGTTCTGTCAGCAACCATTCGAGCTGATAGTGGATTTTACGCATACTGATTCTGATAACAGATTTAGGTGAGCCTTTTATTTGTTTACTTAATTCTTTTATTTAAAATTACATTTTTAAATATAAGTATATAAAAAACACGTACATTTAAAAATATGGAGACCCACCGGCATCGGGTACAGGGACCAAGCTACCGGCGGTTAGGACTCCAGCTTATATTAATTATTCTTAAAGCGGATGAGTTTGTTTGTTTGTTTGTTTGTTTGTTATTTGTTTGTTTGTTTGAACGCGCTAATCTCTGAAATCACTAGTTGGATTTGAATAATTCTTTTTGCGTTTGATAGCTCAGTTCTTTAGAAAGGTTATAGTTATATTGCCAAGGAAATCTGTCTTCAGGCGAATTTCGACCTACTTGCATTTAGATGGATTCACAAAATGAGTTTATTTTTTTTTATACAACGGTCCACCTGATTGTAAGTGGTAACCGTAACCTATAGAAATGGCTGTGTTTTATAAGCATCGCAGAAGTAATAATGCTTAGAAAACACAACCAAGCCATTGCCGACCATGGAGATTAGGAAGGAAAAAGAAAACGGAAAAGGGGTATTTGGGCTGCCGGCACTCTCACTCACCGAGCGAAACACATGAAAACAAATATTCTTACGTCGATCTTCTATAAAAGGATAGTAATTCCCCGGTCGATTCAGTCCATTCATGTTGAAACCAGCGTGGATCTACTATCGCTGGTGGGTCATGATTCATGCGGTTCGATAGTACAGCCTATAAGAATATTTTTTTGCCGATTTTTCCGTCTACTTAACACCTACTATCATAACATTGTATTTCAGGACGGATTTCCTTCAAAAATGGTTCACGGTATTACCAGAAGTGGCCTATATCAATATACATGCTTGTTACATATATAACTGTAATGGCTGGGTGCGAGAATATACTAAGTTTCATGAAACTATATTGGCACCGTTAAGGGTAAGTTAAACTTTACTATATAATAATGTTTTTTTTATATTAGCCTACCAAAGTAACTAGTCTGCCTGATGGTAAGCAGTCAGTGGAATCCAGAAGTGGACACCATTCCAAAAGCCATCGTCTGAAACTGCTAGTACTACGGCTTAGATGCGAAAACAAACGCTGGTAAAGATTTTCTAATTTTAAGAGCGTTCTCACAAAAGAGTCGCATTATAGTGTCGTATTTTTTAATTTATTTTTTTATTTATCATCTTTATACATACAATATGTAATGGCGGACTTAATGCCTGAGGCATTCTCTACCAGTCTACCATAGGGTGATGCAGAGATATTTCGAAGCAGGTGCACAAATAAATAAATTTAGAGTTGAGTAAAAAGTACATTTATAATAAATGATAAAAAAAAAGTACATTATTTGCATAATATATAAATATATACTACATATAACTACATAATAATATATATACCTACATATATAAACATATACATTAAATATATAATAATACACACAATTTATATACATATTAATAAAATTAACAAAAAAAAATATATATATAGAGGAGATGTGACAATACCAGAGCTGTGACGAAACTGCCATTTTAGTTGCTCAGAAGCAAGTTCCGAACTTTTATTTTAAATGCATGACGGTTTGTGAACGTCCTGATTTCAAGAGGGAGGGCGTTCCAAAGAAGAATGGATTGAATAGGGAAAGAGGAGTGAATAAAGTTAGAAGTGTGTGAAGGACATAAAAGGAGGAGATTATTGGCAGAACGAAGGTTTCGTTCATGAACAGAGTTAAGATACTGAAAGTAAGGCGTTAAGTAGGGCGGAGGAGTAGGCGAAGTCAGGATGGAATAGAGGGTAGTGAGAGCACGCAATCTACGGCGTTGGACAATAGGTAGCCATTTTAGTTGAGAACGATAAGTAGATACATGATCATACTTACGAAGATTAAAAACGAATCGAATGCAGTTATTAAGAAGACGGTCTAATTTGTTGAGAAGATCTGCATTCAGGTCAAAATAACACACATCACCATAGTATTTTCGTGGTTTTCAATTTCTATCATTTAATTGGAGCTATATTTTAAAAATGTTCGCAGAACACTTTTTAGAATTATGTGAAAGCTGTTTATAAAGTAAGTGACCATAATTCATACAGTTATTTTACTATGAAAATAACGCAATGGAAGTTTACAATGTATTATTTGCATATAAACAGAACTGTAAGCAATATGATTACTTACTTTTTATACAGATTTTCATGTAATACTAAAAAGTGTTCTGAAAACATTTTTAAAATATGGATTCTAGATTACATGATAAAAATTGAAAACTAAGAAAATATGACACTACAGTGCGACGTTGTCATTCTTTTGTGTGAACGCTCTTAACAATACATTTTTATTCCAGAGCAACAGAAAGCTTGTGTTTATAGACAACCACAGTCGTTTGAGTGAATACATAGATAGTGAACAACAAAAACTACCCGGCGCTACTCTTGCTTTGGAAGAAGATCTTAAGGTGTTTAATAACGCGCTGAAACTGTCGCATAAGGATACTAAAGTGGCTATAAAGGTAATACTTGTATACATAAATGATTATTTAGGTTACAAAATATATAAGTCAAGAAAAAAAATAAAACGACATTTGCCTATGGTTCTTTGGTTTCGTTGAGTGTTAAATTGTAACTCATACAAATAACTGTAATTATCTGGCGATTGAAAAGAGTGGCGTGAGTTTGTTGCCAGTTCTTCTCACAGCTCTACCTCGTCAGCGAACTGGCTGTAGGTTAATTAGCTGACTTCATATAATTTTGACTTTTCATAAGCATCATACTTTATGAACAAAATTAAATAAATGCTTTAAATTTGAGTTTAGCAACATGATTATATAGCAAGTCATTTTGGGCTTAAGTCAAGCTTTTCTATTCATTATTTTTATAATTAAGTTATCTCCGATGCAATCCACGAGGCTGGTAAAATGATATTCGGATTTTTTTTAAGAAATACTTTATTACATTTAAAATTCAACGAAACTTTCTCTCTCGTACGATAAGGTTGTGGAATAAGCTCTACATCGAGGTATTCCTGGGAGACTATATAGAGTTCTTCAAGAAAAGAGCTGAAAAGTTTTAAACAGGGTCGGCAACGCGCTAGTGATGCTCCTGGTGTTGCAAGCGTCCATAGGCTACGGTAACTGCTTACCATCGGGCGGGCTGTATGCTTATTTGTCACCTTAGTCGTATAAAACAAATCTAATACTAGTCTTGTAGGGACACATACTTATACGATATAATTCTCTAATATCTAATAATACTCAGGTATTCCGCGGCTGCGGCCACGCCTTATATTTTACTATATTCAGTCGCTATTAAATCGTCACGTCAATATTTGACTTATTGATCTTCCATTCGACTAAACAGCACAGTCTTGAGTGTGTATACCTCTGCCTAGCCCTACTAGAATGATGCGTGATGTTACGTTATAAATATTGCTTTTTTTACTTTAGGTTGGACCAACAGCACTACAAATAACATCGGTAGAGAAAACGAAAGTTCTAGGTTTGCCTGTACTACTTAATGATGTATACTACGCATCAGAAATTGACGAAGTAAGTTATCATTTGACTGCCTCTGTGGTACGATGGTACTGTGTATTGACTGCCACGCAGAGGTCGTGGGTTCGATTCCCGCTCAGTGCAAATATTTGTGTGCATGAACATGTCTATTTGCATTAGTCAGGGTGTTTCTATGTATAATATATATGTATTTACAAAAATAATATTTAAGTATGTACATCCGCATTCTATGACCCATAACACAAGCTATAAGTATATGCTTACTTTAGGTCTAGATGGTGTTGTGTGTAGTTGTTGTGATATTATGATCATCTGAAGACAGAATATAGATTGCAGTACTTAATGGCAACGGAGACGGATAGATAGAGCGTGCACGTGCACGTATCCGTATGCGAACATTTGTATAATAACTTTACACGCTTATCTTACTGTTTTGCACACACGCACATTATTTTATGTGTTTATGTCAGCGAGTGAATAAAATAAAACTTTAGATGAAATTAATAAACGAATGAATGAAACGAAATGAAATAAATGAACAAGAGAGACGTTCTCTCTCTTCCCCCTCCCCTCTCCTGCTGAATCAGCAGGTCATCATCATTTCTGTTGACCAAGACAACCTGCCCATCTATATCTATACTGATAATATAAAGAGAAAAGATTTATAATAATAATATATAATAATAATATATAATAATAATATTCTACCACATTCACACAGCGCCACCTAGCCCCAAATTAAGCAATTATATTTGCTTGTGTTATGGGTACTAAACAACTGATATACTAACTTTTTTTTTGTAAATACATATATATTATAGATAAATTACACCCAGACACAGAACAAACAATAATGCTCAACACACAAAGGCTTGTCCTGGGTAGGAATCGAACCCACGACCTTCGGCTTAGCAGTCAGGCTCACTTACCACTATACCAACAGGCCAGTCAATTTGATTTTCTGTATGTTTGTTTGTTTTTTGCGATTTAACTCAACATCTAGAAAACCGATTTAAGAAATTCACACATTAACAAAGCTACAAATAAGACGGGTAACATAGTCTCTATTTTATTCTGTTTAACATATTTTTTTTGTCATTTTCAAAATTTTAATATTTGAAGCGTCTTTGTAAATCTAAATGATGCAATACGTCACTATTGCAACGATATTTCCCGTAGACGTTTGTTGTGAGACCGAATGAAACTTTTGATACCGAAGCGAGCGGGGGCGGACGTCTAGTCTTACCTATAAACTTCAGTAAACAGTTTATAAATGTTATTTTTAATTTTAATTCTATATATTATTTCCTAGGTGTGCCTCGTAGACGACAACCAGTTCTCTCTATCAATAATAAATGAGGCAACCCCACTAAGTTTCATACACAACGATTGTGATAACATCGTGCAGTCTATTATACATATCAGGAACAGATGGGAGCTTAGTCAACCTGTAAGTATACAAATTTTAGATTTTTCTCGTGGTTTTACTCACGTCTTTGCCTACCACTCTGCTCCCGTCTCCAGTAACGTAATGTTACATAGCCTATAAACTTCCTCGAGAACTAGGCTATCATACGCAAAGAATTTTTTTTAAATCCGACTGGTAATTCTAGAGATTTGAGCGTTCAAATTCTTCCACTTACATATACTATTATATAAAGCGGAAGAGTTTGTTTGTTTGAACGCTTTAATCTTTGGAATTACCAGTCGGATTTGAAATAAATTCTTTGCGTATGATAGCCCAGTTCTCGAGGAAGGTTATAGGCTATGTAACATCACGCTACTGGCGACGGGAGCAGAGCAGTAAGCAAAGACGTGGGTGAAACCGCGCTTCGGGAAGCTAGTAATATAATGGACATTTCCAGTCCAATTATTATATAATGCTTAAATTCGAACCTGTAACCTTACATTACAGGTGTCGGTATGCGATAAGGAAGCACCTTCATATTATACCATATTTATTGATTTTTTGCAGGACTCAGTAACAGTACACCAGAAAATTCGACCTAAAGATGTTCCAGGCACGTTATTAAACATGGCATTATTAAACTTAGGGTCTTGTGACCCTAACCTAAGGACGGCAGCATACAACCAACTATGTGCTTTGACTGCTACCTTTCACTTGAAGATCGAGGGACAGTTGTTGGAGACTTCAGGTACGCTGTTACTACTTAATTATTACTAAAAAGGGTTTTTTTATATTAATTTTAACAATTTGCCGTATTTTAGAAGATTTTACATGCGTGCGTGCATGCGATCGTGCGTGCGTGCCTGCGTGTGTGTATTTATTTGAGTGTGTTTATAGTTTTATTATTAATATTATTAAATGTTGCCCCACTAGCTAATGTATTATATTGTTGACAGGCCTATGCATTCCGTCCAACAACACAATATTTATAAAGTCTGTTAGCGAGAAACTAGCGCATAATGAACCACATCTCACACTCGAGTTCTTGGAAGAATGTATACAGGTAAATATATATTTATTTTTAACCGACTTCAAAAACGAGGAGGTGCACAATTCGGGTCGTATTTTTTTTGTGTGTGTGTTACCGCAGAAGTCGGTTATTTATAAACCGATTTGGAAAATTCTTTTTTTATTTTGTTATAGAAAATGGTGCAGTGGTTTGGTTTTGGTTTCATATTTTGTAAAAACGTATACAAGGAGTAAAGAGATTGGTGTCTTTGTGACGAGAGAGTGTTCAAGTCGGTTTTGTCTAAAAATAAATATTGTTATAATAATTGTAATTGTGTGATGTGTGTTTTATTCAACAAGTAACTAATCAAACCTTTAAACCATCCATGGTCTTGTAAACTTATTTACATGTTTGTTAACTACTGTACAAAAATAAAGAAAGAAAACAGTAAATTTTTCACAAAAAAAATTATTTACCATTCCAGGGTTTCCGAGGATCGACAATAGAGCTAAAGCATTTATGCCTGGAGTATATGACACCGTGGCTTGCTAATTTAACAAGGTAATTATATAAGTATAGTTATAGCAAAAGAAATTTATAAAGAATACTTTCTAAAATTATAAGTGGATAAATATGTCAGTTTTTTAAGTGTTGCCATAAAAAAAAGGTAATCATCTTAAATCTAAATCATTGTCAACAGATTCTGCAAACCATCGGAAGAATCGCGCCGTCAGAAACAAGTCGCCCAAATACTAGAGAAGCTTATAACGTTAACTATTGAAGAGACAGAAATGTATCCTTCAGTGCAAGCCAAGATATGGGGATCTATAGGACAAGTGCCCGAACTTATCGACATGGTGTTAGATAGCTTTATACAGAGGAGTGTTAATTCAGGTAAGAAAACACTGATGATACCCTAATAGATTAAATACAGGGCAACACATACAACTCTTACCTTTCACTCCTGCTCTTCCTTCTCCCCTCCCCCTCTCACTCTGTCCCTCTTTCCCCTCTCCCCCTCTCTTTCCTCCTCTCTCTCCTCTCTCTCCCTCCCTCTTAGTAACGAAGAGACAGATGTATCCTTCAGTGTAAGCCAAAATATGGGGCTCTATAGGACAAGTGCCCGAACTTAACGACATGGTGTTAGATAGTTTTATACAGAGGAGTGTTAATTCAGGTAAGAAAACACTGATGATACCCTAATAGATTACATACAGGGCAACACATACAACTCATACCTTTCACTCCTGCTCTCCCTTCTCCCCTCCCCCTCTCACTCTCTCTCCCCCTCTCTTTCCCCTCTCCCCCTCTCTCTCTCACTCTTAGTAACGAAGAGACAGATGTATCCTTCAGTGTAAGCCAAAATATGGGGCTCTATAGGACAAGTGCCCGAACTTATCGACATGGTGTTAGATAGCTTTATACAGAGGAGTGTTTCAGGTAAGAAAACACTGATGATACCCTAATAGATTACATACAGGGCAACACATACAACTCATACCTTTCACTCCCTCTCTCCCTCCCTCCCTCTTAATCTGTCCTGCTCACTGTCTCTCCCTCTCTCTCCCTCCCACCTCTCTCTGTCCCTCTTTCCCCTCTCCCCCTCTCCCCCTCTCTCCCTCACTCTTAGTAACGAAGAGACAGATGTATCCTTCAGTGTAAGCCAAAATATGGGGCTCTATAGGACAAGTGCCCGAACTTATCGACATGGTGTTAGATAGCTTTATACAGAGGAGTGTTTCAGGTAAGTGAATTCAGGTAAGAAAACACTGACGATACCCTAATAGAATAAATACAGGGCAACACATACAACTCATACCTTTCACTCCTGCTCTCCCTTCTCCCTTCCCCCTCACTCACTTCTGCTCGCTCTCTCTCCCCTCCCTCTCCCTCTCACCCCTCCTCTCTTCCCCACTCTCTCTTTCTCTATCCCTTTTAGTAACGAAGAGACAAATGTATCCTTCAGTGCAAGACAAGATATGGGGCACATACCGGCATTTGCTAGCCTAACATACTACGATTGGTGCATTTTTGTGTAATCGAATGAAATAGCCAATGACAACGCTGGTTCATCTGCAGTAAATTAAATTTTTAAACAATAAGTTCAAATAACGGTAGTAGATCGCATGAATGTGCCGGATCGTCCGGGTAAATACTAACCTCTCATAGAAGATCGACGTAAGTGTAGTAGTATCCGTACTACTGCGTTTCGTTCGGTGAGTGAGAGCGCCGGAGGCCCAATTCTCCCCTTTCCTTTTTCCTCACTTCCCTCAATTACTTCACCTACCTTACTCCCTACATGGTAGGCAGCGGATTCGTAGTGTCTCTGGCATAGAGACACTACCACTATCCATCAGGTGTTTGCTCTTCTGCCACTGTCAGCAATAAAAAAAAAGTCAGTTGTATTGTCACAAATGGTGATATATTAACATTATACGGTGATTACCTGAAGCCTGGCGCTGATTCTGTTGAACACCGCGTTGAAAAAATTTAGACTGATAACAGCACTTTGCTAAAACTCAAACTCAAAGCTTTTATTTCATTTTGAACATAAATTATGATGCTTATGAAAAGTCAACATTACATGAAGTCAGCCAATTGACCTACAGCCAGTTCGCTGACGAGGTAGAGCTGTGAGAAGAACTGGCAACAAACTCACGCCACTCTTTTCAATCGCCAGATAATTACAGTTATTTGTATGAGTTACAATTTTAAAAAGACTAGAGTCGTCCATGAGCGACAGTTACCACTTACCATCACGTGGGCTGTTTGCTACTGGCAGCAATAAAAAAAAATATTATCAATGCTTTTAGTATTGAATATGATTGGTTTCAGGCCTCGGCTCTCCAATGATAGAGATAATGGCCGATACCGCTGTGGCGTTAGCGTCTGCTAACGTTCAGCTTGTCTCTAAGAAGGTTATAGGAAGAATGTGCAGGGTAAGTGATGTTCTTCTATTTGTGACTAAGCTTTGAACTATGAGTGTTATTGTTAGAGAGGGTTTACGTGTCATGAGTGGCAACGTTGCAGCATTCAATTTTTATCATTTAATCGCCACTATTTTATAAATATATTCTTTTTAAATGCTAGAATTGGGTGATATATAAGTATACAGCTTTTACCAAATTCTAGCCTTCAAACAGAACATATTTTTGAAATACAGCTTCGATTAAATATAAAAATTGAGAACCAAAATATGATCCTAAATTGCAACGTTAGCACTCATGATGCTTCGCTATAATAGTTGAATATGTTCACATGATTGTGTTCCCATTTAATTTTGATCCAGGGTCTATTAAGCGAGGCTTAAAAAAGTATGTAATTAAGCCGCCATAGTGGGGGCCACCATACCAACTGTTTCAGACGATGGCATTTGCAATGATGGCCACCACTTTTGGATTCACTGACTGCTTACCATCAGGCAGGGTGGAGTCACTTTGGAAGGCTAATGTAAAAAAAGAAAGTAAAAGCAATTACTTACTTTTAAGTATCAGCTTCAGTTCTTCTTTTCAGGAGTTCTCTTCTACCTATACATAATTATCTCTGTCTAGTTTTATTATTATGTATGTCTGTCTGTCTGTCTGTGACATGTGTTGTTCTCCCGCAGGCCCTATCCAAACTGCCCAATAATATCCTGGGTCCTGTTACCCCGGCCACTGTGAGTTTTTATACCATTTTTTTTTTTTAATTTTTCGTTTATTTATATCATTCATATTTTATTTTGCTACTCTTCGCGGAGATAATGTTATTCTTGTTATTGATATTTTAACTCAAGGTTATATATATAAATGGCGTTACATATTTTGTATAACAGTAGTAGATCTACGCTGGTTTCAGCATGAATGGGTCGAATCGACCGGGAAAGTACGACCCTCTCATAAAAGATCGACGTAAGAGTAGTATCCGTACTAATCCGCCTAATTTACCTCCCTGTCCTCCTACCTAACCTATCTCATTCCCAGCCGCCACAGTGGGGACCACCATACCAGCAGTATCAGACGATGGCTTTTCGAATAGTGACCACCACTTCTGAACCACTGACTGCTTACCATCAGGCAGAGTGGAGTCACTCTAATAGGCTACTATAAAAAAATCGCCGTAATGTGTTTCGTTCGGTGAGAGATAATAATATAATATCACAACAATTACACACAGCGCCATCTAGTCCTAAAGTAAGCATATATTATAGCTTGTGTTATGGGTTCTAGAATGCGAATAATAATACCGCTTATATGTCCCCTCAGTTCTTTATTTTCTTTATTCCCTTTTCCTCACAATCGGCAACATTTTACGGATATAATAATACCAGCCTGTTTACTGTCCCACTGCAGGGCAAAGGCCTCTTCTCATATAGAGAAGGTATGAGCATTAATCAACACGCTTGCTCAAGGCGGATTGGCAATTTCAGACTTTTAAGTCCAGGTTCCCTCAAAATGTCAAACGCAAAATAATGATTTAAATCTGACTGGTAGTTCCAGAGATTAGCGCGTTCAAACATACAAACTAACAAACTCTTCCGCTTTATATAATAGTATAGATAAGAGACGTCGAATCTTGAGTTAAAATATCGCTAATGTGTACAAAAGTAAGTTCTAATTAACAACAAGGTTTCGATCACTGCTTAAACAACGCTCATAGCTCGTTGCGCTCACTGATCGGTAAACGATTAGCGGGTTAAGCAATATAGAGTGCGGCTGGAGAATAGATGGGTGACCGCATAGTAGTATTTAATCTGAACGTCTCCGTGCTTCAGAGAGCACTATAAGGGTGCGTTTCTATTGACGCGGGTGGAGTGGAGAGCTCACAATCAAAATGCTCGAAATCCCTACTTCGCTACAATGTAAACACTTACCACTTTTCACTGCTCTTCTCCTCTCCACTCGGCGCTCTATATCAATGGCAACTCACCCTAAAAGTCCCATATGTTACCATGTTGATAAGTCGTTAGACAAATCAGATGCTTCTTTAATAAATAAGCGACCTGAACTGATCCTGACACTAGGTTGTCCATTAACCACTTAATTTTGACCGCTTAAATCATACAATATTTATACTAAGTATCGGCCATAGTGGAGGCCATCATGCCAGCTGCTTACAACCTTGGTTTTTGGGATGGTACACCAGTTTTGCACCTTACTGCTTGCTATCAGTAAATTAATAGAATAGAAAGAAAGAAAGAAAGAAAGAAAGAAAAACAGTTTATTTTGCACATGTAGGTGACACACACAAGAATATGTAAAAATAAACATTCAGCCACAGTCAAAAAACAAAAACATAAAACTGACAAAAAAAAACAGAGTACCATGGCACTGGACTTCACACAAACTCGCGTGCAGATGTGCACCACGTCCACGCGAAAAATTGGCCGTCACTCAGCTTAATGCTGAGGCGCTTCAAAGCGCAACAGCGCTGGTTTTCAGCGACAGCCCCGTGTGACTAAAGTGAAATATATATTATATAATATAAACATTACAATTATAATAACTGAGTGGTTGTCTCGGTAGCGCAGTGGAATTGCGTGCAATACCTGTGAGCGAGGTTGTGTGTTTAATTCTTATTCAGAATACTTTGTGATGTATATTTTTTAAACGATCAATTTTCACGTAAGTTAGTTTATCTAAGTAAAAGAAATAAAATAATTATTTATCTGAAAAGAGATAAGTCTTCATTTAGTTCTCGAAAAATATATTAATTTCGCTTGCTACTACTTTTTATTTTTCATGCAAATATTTTTTTGCAAAAATAAGTAATAAGCTTTTCCCTTTCGTTCTCATTACTTTTTGTTCATTTATTTGCGTTTATTTTATGTTTTACACACAATTGGCCGTTAATATCCAATATTCCAAATTCCTTGCAATGCTTTTAGATTGTGCTTTAATATAGACTAAGTAAATAGGAATGATGACAAGATTAAAAATATAATATAAAAAAAATCGCCAACATTATACAAAACTATTAAATATATATTGTATTTGTTTATTATTGCCAACAAGTTCGTAATTTGACTCAAAAACTATGACGTCATAATTTAGCGTCTTTATCAAAAAAGCACGAACATATAGGTCGTTTTGACAGTTCATAAAAAATAACTATATTGATACAGCTGTCATCATTCTTATCATAGAATAAATAGCTTAAGATTATAATCCCCACCAATAAATAAATATAAAATAGCGGCGGATTGTTCATTTTTTGTCTCTTTCAAGCTTTCAGCTTTTATCAGTCACAATACGTGACAAATAAAAGCTGACCTGTACGCCAACAACACAAATACGTGCCCAAAAAATGTTGCAATATGAAGATAAATTAATAATTAATAATTAAATTTGTATTTTACTTATGTACCCAACTGCATGAAACAAATTAAAATGTGTCATGGATACTGAGAAATTTTAATATAAAAATAGGATTGAATTTGTGGCTTAGCGTGGAGAGAACGCCGAAGCGTTTCTTCGTCAAAAGGTTAAAAAAGGACAAAACACTAAACAATCCGTTGTTGTACGCTGTTTATAAAGGCTGATTTACATTGATACAGTAGCTGGCGCAAGCATTACTGGATTTCAGAACTCTATCAATGTAAACGTTTTCAATCCAATGATGCTGACGCCAGCTACTGGATTCATCTAAAGCAGCCTTTACTAAGACTTATTTTAGGTAAGGACAAGCAGTATTTATAACGCTTGTGTACACCGCACTGCATTTTTGATATAATATAATTTATGAACATACGGGAATTTACGCGACCATGTCATGTATAGCCACGGCTCACCTGGGACCTAAGTCTGCTATCACAATAGTGTCAGAATGGTCGATCCTTGATCTCTTAATGGTTGAAACTTGTCAAAATCAATTTTACGGTAGTAGATCCACGCTGGTTTCAGCATGAATGGGCCGGATCGTCCGGGGAAGTACTACCCTCTCATAGAAGATCGAAGTAAAAGTAGTAGTATCCGTACTACTGCGTTGCGTTCGGTGAGTGAGAGCGCCGGAGGCCCAATTTCCCCTCTTTCCTCTTTCCTCTTTCCTCGCCTCCCTCATTCCCTTTCCCTACCCCATTAACAGCCGCCATAGTGGAGGCTACCATACTAGCAGTTTAGGCCAATGGCTTATGGTATGGCGGCCAATACTTCTGGATTCCACTGACTGCTTACCATCAGGCGGGGTGGAGTCACTTTGGTAGGCTAATATAAAAAAAAAATCAACCAATGAGAGATCATGATCGACCATTCCGACACTATTGTGATAGCAGACTTAAGCCCCAGTCTGCTTGTGACCACAGTCGGTATAACCTGATCGAAACGTCAAGCAAAATAAGGTAAGGTAAGGTACCTAATGCATGATCGCGTTAATTCCCGTAAATAAATTTTATTATATCATATAAATTTTTGAAAACACATTTTTTTGTTTTGGATAGAACTGTTCAAAACTTTAGACCTCGTGTTTATGAATAGCCCAATTGCCCGGTCCTCTTTTTTTTAGGGTGTTTTACGTCAAGAGGCATAACGAAACACTCAATATGTGGTCTGTCTGTCTGCATGCCAAGACCAATTTCCAAAGACCAGTAACGAGTATTTTTGTCTCGAACTTCTTAAATCTGTGAAAAATAAAAGTTCTATGTTAACGCAATCAAAACGTTTAAGTAACGATAGTTTGTACAAAACGCTCGGTTCTACTCGAACTCGCACTAGAAATGCCTTATAAACATTTATATGAATATGTTATAATAATAGAAGTATATGTTTTTTAGGTGGTGGACAAAACATGTCATTCTCCAACGGCCATGTTAGAACAACATATGATGTGGGATGACATAGCTATACTAGCTAGATATTTGGTAAGTTTAGTTTAATTTTACAGTGGTAGTACCACGCTGCTTTCAGCATGAATGGGCCGGATCGACCGGGGTAGTACTACCCTCAAATAGAAGATCGACGTAAGAATATTAGTTTTCATGCTAATGTTTCGCTCGTTGAGTGAGAGCGTCGGTAGCCCAAACACCTCCTCGGTCCTCATCCTCGCTGGTTCCAGCATGAATGGGCCAGATCGACCGGGGAAGTACTACACTATGAAAAAATATTGGTAGGCAAAACTCCTCATAAACACTGGATATTGAAAGGCTCTTGTTTAAATTTATCTAAGCATAGAAATATGTAAAATAGAAACAAAATTATTAAATATATTTCAAATTCTATTTCAGCTAATGTTATCCTTCAACAACTGTCTGGACGTGGCTCGCCATTTGCCATACTTGTTCCATACCGTGACGTTCCTCGTGTGCTCTGGTACAGTGTCTATGCGAGCGGCGACACACGGACTAGTTATCAACATTATACATTCATTGTGTACTTGTACCACACCGAGTTTTTCTGGTGAGTGTATATGCGTATAATGACCTATGTGATGGTTCCATTTTATTATTTTAACTGAAAAACTTTCACCTTTTTCAATCCAAGGCTTTCCCCAAATCCTACTTATATTAAAAATACGAAAGTTTGTGTGTGTGTGTATGTTTGTTACCACTCAGCGCCTAAACGGCTGAACCGATTTATTTCTAGATAGATTCAGTCCGGCAAACATTTTTATCTCAAAAATCAGTCTGGTTCCCGAATTACATTAATTAAACACATACCATTTGCCGCGCGGGCGCAGCCGCAGGGCACAGCTAGTATTACCTTATTGATCTTTTGTTTTCACGAAAGATGGTTGACATTTAATTTTTTTATCATCGTAATATACCATTAATATCATCAACAAGAATATAATTCTAAACTTGACGCTGTCAGAAATACCTGACACAACCGTCGGCTCTGTTGCCAAAAAAAAGGAGAAGAAGAAGTGAAGTAGAGTTTGGAGGTAGTATAAGCTTTACCAGTGAATAGTATCATGACTTCCCAAAACCTTAACATACGGATAGCGAAATGGTTGCATATGGATTCAGTTTTTCCCCCTATTAAGGCACGAAAAGGGCAGTTTTATTGTATTAAAAATTATACGCCTACTAGCTGCGCCCCACGGCTTCTCACACCCTACGTAAAATATGTTTTGTTTTTTCCTTCGGGAACTAGACCGATTTTTGGGATATCAAGTAGCCTATGTCCGTCTCCGGCACCAAATCTATCTACATATATTAGGCGCTGAGTGGTAACAAACACACACGCACACAAACTTTCGGATTTTCTATTCAAAATGTTTCGTTTGTTCACGTGTACATTTTCAGAGGACACTCAACGCGTGCTAAGGTTATCTCTAGACGAATTCGCTTTACCGAAGTTTTATCAGATGTTCGGCATTTCTAAAGTGAAGTCAGCCGCGGTGACTGCCTTCAGGAGTCCATATAATCGACATAGTAATGATTGGTGAGTCTACCATATTTTATACCTGCCCAGTCAAACAAAATGAATAATTTATTTTATTAGAATAACTCTATTTAGTCTATACTAATATTATATTAGATATGTGGTGTTGGAACGCAACATACGCCATGTTGCATATTCCATGGACTACACGCTGGACCAACGCCTTCATTCTTAGAGAGCTTGGAGTATCGCCGAGACTGTCTGCCATCTGCTGCCAACGTATACTTATATTCTTTGGACACGTTGCTCGTAGAGACCCTGACAGCCTGGAGAAGGTTATGTTAGTTGGACAGGTTGACGGGAAAACACCACGCGGTCGCTCACCTACGGTCCGATCAAGTTAAGACGCTCACTGGCCTGTCCATATCCAAAGCCATAAAGACGGCTGAGGACAAAGACATATGGAGGAGCATAGTGCATCAAGAGATCAACAACATTTCTAACTAGACACGACCTTTCTTATTGTAAATTACGACTCAGAAGTAGAATTTTCTTTATCTAGAGGTGATAGAGGCAGGTAGTATAATATAGTATTAATCATTGAACTGTCTGCCTGTTTAGGCACATAGATTATACGATTCGTTATCCGTGTTACTACCAGTCGTACTATCAGTAACAACTATACCTATGGTGTTAGTGCAAGATATCGTTTTCTAATTTTATCTGACATTTGTCACGAAACGTGTAAAATATTTTCCTTGTAGCAAAGTGAAAATCGCGAGTGATAGCTCAGTGACGTCACGCCTCCATCAAGAATATTATATAACATTTTTGAGGTTGTAGGAAGTATTTTCTGGATATGATGAACTGATTTTGAAAATTCTTTTTTTGTTTGTGTGTCCAGTTCTTGAGGAAGGTTATAGGCTATGTAACATTACGCTACGAGCGACTAGAGGGCGTACCAGTAGCGAAGAGTCATTTTTCCGAGGAGCCGGTGGGGCTAAAATACTTTGAGTTTCGGAAGGCCAGTTAGACTTTGAGTAGACACTCAAGCAGTGATAGGTATAAGGAGGTCAGGGCATATTTTAAAAGGGAAGCCGGCAGGAATCGTGTTATATGGACGCTTCGCCACTGGGGCCTACTACCTTCCATATTGCAGTATTATTTTAATGTTACTGTGATTTGTCGCTTCTTTTGTACCATTAAAAACAAGTGTAGAAACAAAGTAAGGTTATAATAACATTGCTATAACGGGCCTCAGATTGCAAATATCCTATAACTTATACCTTTCTTAAATTTGGCATAATTGTTATTTGCTAGTAAGAAAATAAACATTAGTGTTTTACTAATAGAGGTATGTTTTATAGTCTCTGCTTACCCCATTAATAGGAGACAAGCGTGAAGTTATTTATGTAATGGTTTCTAGCTACGTTCGTTACTCGGAACATTCAAGCGGTTGCAGTGAAGCCGCTAGCGTGGTCCTGCCTGCTTCTGGCAGTGGCAGTGCTCCCAGCAGTGCTTGCAGTAGCTCGTCCTCTACTACTGATAGAGAGAGACTGCCGTTGCAGTCGCTTGAGATCATAGCCGATGCACTATTGGAGATCATGGAGGCGTGTATGAGAGATATACCTGATTGTGATTGGCTCCAGACCTGGTGAGTGAAGCATTGAATAATTTAAATTTTCTCTAATAAAATAATAACATAATAATATTTAATAAAAACTTAAATTTTAAAATTAGCCTTTTTAATAAAAACAACGTAATCAATCATTGGATAATCTATTTAATTAGAAAAATTAGACTTAATAAAACAGGGGAGGGAAGTTTTCTGTTTCTCGTATCGACGCTACATTGAAATTTTATATACCCTATGTCACTCGCAATCAATATAAATCTAATGACACCTCATACGTTAAAATCCATCTAGCCATTTAGGCTGTAGAGCGTGCCAAAGAAATAGACATACATACGCTCGAAAAACATTATACCCTCCTTGACTTCGACAGGCAAAAACACAATAGGAAATCTAACTATATTTTTAAACCAATAGGACATCTCTGGCTAAGAGTTTCGCCTTCTGCTTCAACCCAGCATTGCAACCACGAGCATTAATCGTCTTTGGGTGTATAAGTAAGTTATTTTTTTATGCTAGTAGTGTATTAATGTTATACTATATGTTAACCCTTTAATAGACACTACTGTAGACACAATAGATGTTTTATTGTTATCACGGCCATATACGTTTACTGTCCCGGAAATTGTTGTTAAGTAATAACTCCACTGACTGTCAGACAAATATTGATGTCAAATCGTGGAATGAGAAGTTATTTCGATACCATCCAACATAATATAATAATAATAATAATAATATGTGGACACTATCACACATCGTCATCTAGTCCCAAGCTAAGCAGAGCTTGTGTTATGGGTACTAGATAATTGAAATATAATACTTATACATACTTTTTTTTTTGTAAATACATACTTAGAATACATAGAAAACACCCAAACTGAAGACATACAAATGTTCATCACACAAATATTTGCCTTCCGCGGGAATCGAACCCACGACACCCGGCGTCGCAGTCAGTTACACTAACCACTAGACCAACGGTGCAGTCGAATATAAGAGACAGTTGTAAAAATCTATGGTATTTTATAAAGGGGAAGAGTTTGTTTGAACGTGCTAATCTCTGACATTACTAGTCGTATTTGAATAATTCTTTTTCCGTATGATAGCCCAGTTCTTAGAGAAGGTTATAGGCTATAAAACATCACGCTACTGTTGACGGGAGCAGAGCAGTAACTAAAGACGCGGGTGAAACCGCGCTGCGGGAAGCTGGTATTGATAGACACACTAAAATACTGTTTGACTAATCTTATGTGATCCATGTTTATATCGTCCGTAACACATGGTTCAATAATAAATGTTGCAATTTAAAAAAAATTAACAAAAAACTAATTTAGTTTTTTTATTATAATAGGTAAGAACGTAACAGATGATGATATGAAGCAATTACTTCGAATACTCGTAAAGGCTTTGGAATCACTCAACGATTTAGCATTACTAGAGGCTTTGATCATGTCTTTAACGAGATTACAGCCTTTATTGTATCCGGTAAGTACTCTTTTTTATATTAGTCTATCAACGTGACTCCACTCTGCCTGATGGTAAGCAGTCAGTGAAATCCAGAAATGGTCTCCATTCGAAAAGCCATCGTCTTAGACTGCTGGTATGTTGGTCTCCATTGGTGAAAATAATGAGGGAGTTGAAGAAAGAGGAAAAGGAGGAAATTGGGCCTTCAGCGCTCTCACTCACCGAACAAAACACAATAGTACGGATACTACTACTCTTACGTCGATCTTCTATGAGAGGGTAGTATTTCCCCGGACGATCACATTCATGCTGAAAGCAGCGTGGATTTTCTACCGTATAAAGTGCTACTAGATATGACGCTCATTACAACTATTATGTTTAACTGAGCTATCTTAGATGCACTCATTTGAAACTCAAATTGATATATAAGTAACATTATAGTTCTTTGCCTTTTAACTTGTTAACTATATTTTGTGCAGGCGTCACCAATTCACAAGGCTCTATTCTGGGTAGCATTGTCAGTACTGCAGTTAGATGAACCGACGCTGTACGCAGCTGGGTTAGCCTTTATGGAGCAAAACCTACATACCTTGGAGTCACAGGGACAGTTCCAACATAAGGTCAGTTACATACAGTAACTATATTTATGGAGCAGAATTTACAAACCTTGGAGTCACAGGGACAGTTCTATCTTAAGGTCAGTTACATACAGTAACCACCCAAAAGATTTAGAAGACGTTTTTACTGTAATATTGTAGGTTTTCGAGGAAGGTTTAGCTGCATAATACATAAACCTATCACCTATAGGAACAGAGCAGTAATGATAATAGTAAGCCATACGGCCAAAAATTTTAGTACCAAAGCGAAATGAGGCGGGGCACTAGTATATCAATAAATTAATAATAATAATAATATTTCAACAACTACATACAACGCCATCTAGACCCAAAGTAAGCATATTATATGCTTGTGTTATGGGTTCTAGAATGTACATACTTATATACTCTCTTTTTGTAAATACATACATATTATACATAGAAACACCCTGACCAATGCACATAGACATGTTCATGCACACAAATATTTGCACTGAGCGGGAATCGAACCCGCGACCTCTGCGTGACAATCCATACACAGTACCACCGAACCACAGAGGCAGTCAAAAAATAAAAATAAATTATTTTATTTCAGACGTTAGAACAAGTAATGATGGAGACGAGAGAACCTCTAGAGTGGCACTTCAAACAGTTAGACCATGCCGTTGGCTTGAGGTATGTTTGTGTGTATTCAAATCAGTAGTATGTTAACTACCAGCCACTACCAGCAGTTCCAGGCGATGACTTTTAGTATGGTGTCCACCACTTCTGGATTCCACTGACTGCTTACCATCAGGCTGCGTGCAGTCGCTTTTGTAGGTTAATAGAAAAGACAAAAAATAATGTTGGCGGTGACTGACAGCACCGGCAAGATCATTACCCCCTTGGTTCTTCCCTTCCCTTTCCCTTCCTTTCCCCTTCTCTACATGATCTGCAACAGCTTGGTTGTGTTTTTAAGCATTATTTTTGTCATGCTTAGTCAACAGAGAGATGTCTGTTGACTAAGCATGACAAAAATAATGCTTAAAAATAGGTTACAGTTACCACTTACCATCAGGTGGACCGTACGCTTGTTTGCCATAAAAAAATCCTTATTTAATCATAGTTTACAGGCGGATTAGTAATTTCAGATATTGTTATTATAAATCAAGGTTTCTTTATTACGTTTTCCTTCACGATATATTACTAATCCAACTTAAGTGTGACAAATAAATGGTCGCGGTCCGCTATTTGACGACCCCTTGGCGTAAACCTTCCAAGACTTTTGGCTATTAATTGCAAAAAGATTTTTTTTTAATCTGACTGGTAGATCCAGAGATTAAGGTTACTGTAACCTACACTAGGTTACCGTAACCTATGTAGGTTACTGATACCACTAGTCATCACAATTGCTTTTAAAACAATAAATTTTTTTATAGCTTTCGTTCAAACTTCCACTTTGCACTCGTGGGTCACTTAATCAAGGGTTACCGTCACCCCGCTGCAGCGACTGTTTCAAGAACATGTCGTGTGCTAATCAAACTGCTATCTTTGGCCGCGGCGAGTGAAATACATAGGGATAAATTCCATGTTACACCTGATACTGTCGCGTATCTTACTGGTAAGTAATTTGCTTAAGAGCGTTCACACATAAGTGTGGCAACGCCAACGTCGCAATTCAGTGACATATTTTCGTGGTTTTAAATTTTGATCATTAAATCGAGGCTGTATGAAAAGTAAGTAATTATAATGCGTACAGTTAATTTACTATGAAAATAACGCCATGCAATACTGTAAGCATTATGGTTCCTTACTTTTTATACAGCTTTCACGTAATTCTAAAAAGTGTTTTGAAAATATTTTGAAAATATAGCTCTGATGATAAAAATTTAAAACCACGAAAATATGACACTCAATTCTGACAATGCCACTCTTATGTGTAAACGCTTTTAAATGATAATCGCACTAGTAAGCAAAGAGGTAGTTTATAAACACAGATAAATAAATATGGATTTCGTAGTCCTGCATAGTTGCAGTCCCATTGCGCTGTCGCGATCTTAAATTTTCTAAATGACGTTTTAATTTTAGATTTGTGTGTTTTCTTTTGTCAAAGTCAACGACATTTATTCAATTATTAATTGAATTAACACTTATAAACGTTAAAAATTACAAAACGTCAGCCAATCAACCTGCAGCCAGTTCGCTGACGAAGTAGAGCCATGAGAAGAACTGGCAAGAAACTCAGGCCACTCTTTTTAATCGCCAGGTTATTACAATTTGTTGTAAGTTACAATTTCAAGTAGCATGCAAAATGACACAGGCAGTACACTATAAATTAGGCAATATTAGTAAATCCATAATACTATTGACTATATGAAGTATTGGCTCCAGAATGGTACCTTGGAGTACTCCAGGGAGTGTTTCAAGGTGCTATTCTAGGACCAATCAATAAATAAACAGATAGTATCACGTTTTATTTTACAGTATTTGTTTGGTAGAAGTCAGTAACAATGTAGTAATAAAAAAAATGTTTTTCCAGCTCTAGTATGCGTGAGTGAGGAAGTTCGCTCTAGATGTCACGTAAAACACTCGTTACCGAAGTGGCTACCGGACAATTGTGATCATTACTGTCCTACAGCTGAGCATCATCAGGTAAATCAACATTTACTTTGGAATGGTGACCACTTGCTTACCTTGCTTACTTTATAGGCTAATATAGAAAAAACAAGCTCTTTTGTCAGTCTATCCTCGTTCTACTCTCAGTATTTGTCAGGCCCGAATAAGCCACTCTGTAATCGCAGCAAAAGCAAGTCTAGGAAAACGGACCAGGTTTCAAACACTAGGCTTTAAACGCTCGCACTTTTGGATAGTATCAAACTTACCGCGTTTGAAACCGACCAATCACAGCCGAGCTTTTGTTGACGTCGATGTCCTTGGTGAGCGATTTTTATATTTAATACCGATATTTTTCCATGAACACTCCATTTACTCTATGTTGTCAGGTAAGCAAAGTTTAAAGTGATCCTAGTATTTTTTGTCCTATTAAAAATTGATATAATAGTATTCAAATTTAAAATTATATGTTATATTTTTCAGTCGTCAATCTTGATCCAGCCTGCAGGCCACACATCATCATGTCACGGTCGCCGACAGAAGTCATGGGATGTACTGGACCAAGTCGCTATAGCTTCAGCACATGGGGGTAAGAAACAGTTTAAAGAATCTTCAGTTTTATCACATGATTTTATATTGAAATAGTTGCCGCCCATTTGATCGCTTACGAAACCAATGTTAGAAATAATCTTTCTTAAAAAAATATTTTTGTTACTGCGAAACAGTGAGCGAAGACTTTTTATAAAAAATAGTGAAAATGTCACTTTTTGAATTGCACTTGCCTAATTCGATTAAAGGCTTGAAAGTAAGGCACAGTCACTGCATGCGCAGGCAGCAAGTAGCTAATATATATTACAAGTAAAACGTGGTTTACTCGTACTTATTTTAAGCCATCATTATTTTAAATTGTACATTAAATAAATGATAAAAGTTTAGTATTTTTTTAATTGATGAAATTCACAGGTAAATCCCCAACAATGCAATCAAGCAGCGGCGGTCACAGTCCCCATTTAATCAACATACCACACCAGGTAATATCATTACTATTGCTTACCAATATTATTGACAATAATCACAGTAATCATTATTATTATTATAGAGTTTATTGCATCACTTCTATGAGAAGAAGTGTCAAATGCCTTATAAAAGGTTAAAATGTTGAAAATTTAGTAACATTAAGATTCTTGCAGATTTGTTTAGGATGCCGTGCTCCCTTTGTTGTTTGCAATAACATATTAAATTTAGATAATATTGCATTGTGTCATCAATATATTGGCGATCTATTTATAAATATCTGTCGAATGATGAAATTAAGGAGTGCCACAAGGTTCTCTTATGGGACCAATACTTAAATGTTTTATTTTTTCGGTATACATTACACAATAGATATGATTTTGATTAGTAACATATATATTAAACTACAAGTAAGTTTCTACTACCAAAATAATTATACGTCAAAAATACATGCAATTTTATTTGCTTTCTCTTCTACGTGGTACAGTGCGATCATATATTATATGAAACTATAGTTATATTGTAGATTCATAACTGCTGCCTTTTTCTCATCTCAGAGTTGCCGCGTCATATTTGATGCTGATTGCCAATCCGAAAAAATCTAAAACTTACAGTTTCATTTGGCAACATTGGTTTTCGTTTCGGAAACTACCAAAGGTTTTTAATTTTTATGACAAATAATCTTTTCGTTCAGATTCGGAATTAGCGTTTCTGACGAGAATAAGGCAATAGATCTATACTAAACAATTACTCTTATTCGGTTGGAAACCCTTTTTTGTAGTGATGCAATAAATTCTGAGCATTTGTGACGGTATTTCGATGTTTAGACTAGGAATGGCAGCCACAGGAATTTCTTATAATTTATATACTTACTATACATCTGTTTTGGGAAAGATACTCGTGATTAAGTACAACACGATATATAAAAATATAATAGGTAATTCTAAAGTACAAAACTTGGGACCTACCACCATCTCTAAAGCAGTATTATTTTAATGTTACGTTATGTTTTGTTTTTTTCTTTTGTACCATTAAAAACAAAGTAAGATTATAATAAGCATGCTATAAGAGGTTTTGGTAGGGCCCCAGTTACTTGTAATCGAACGTGAGTCTAAAGACGCGCAAATTACGGACAGCCGCACCTCATCGCATAACATAAATCCTCCCTTACACCACTTTAAAACATTTTGTATGAAATATCTTAGGGTCGTATTTCCGGTATTATTGGTCGGCCTCCTGTGTTTTGACGCAATATTGCAATGCGTTGCGGTACGGCCGCAGTATGTGCCAGCCTTAAGGCTGCATTACGACAAAGAAAATAGTTTTCTTCGTCTCCTTTTGTTGTAGAAGTTAGCTGATAAATATGTGTAAAAAATACTCTTTAGATGGCTTTTGAAATGGTGGCCACCACTTCTGGATTGCACTGACTGCTTACCGTCAGGCAGGGTGGAGTCACTTTGGCCGGCTAATATAAAAAAGCGTCGTTCGCCCATATATATTCTATGAGAGGGTAGTGTACTTTAGTAGGTTAAAATCGGCAACTTTTTTTGTCATATATTTAAATTAATGTTATGTCTACTCGTATAATATCGCCTTTATACGCTCGTAGACCTTAGGTATTTCTTTCCCAAACAGATGTCCTAGCTTGTTAGCATTTCATTTGATAGAATGATAAGCTTTTGTGTTCAAATTGTATCCATTATTAAGAAGTATATTATTGTGTGCGTTAAAAATATATTATCAAAGGTCACTGGTGTCTAACTTAAGTTAGTGCCTACTTATTCTATAAAAACTGACGTTTAGATGAGTATGTTAATATTTGAAATTCATTGCTAGACTAGCTTTCTGCAACGCGGATTTACACGCGTTAAGTTACATTTTTGGTTACTGCTCTGTTCCCGTCGCCAGTAGCGTGATGTTTATATGCCTATAGCCTTCTTCAAGAACTGGGCTATCGAACGCAAAAAGAATTATTCAAATCCAACTAGTAGTTCCTGAGATTAGCGCGTTCAAACAAACAAACAAACTTATCCGCGTTATATATTAGTATAGGTGGATAGGTATCTTAGTAGACCATTTCATAACTTCTTATAGACACCAATAAGTATATTTTTACGCACACACTCCAATTGGCAAATCATGCAGTCATTGTCTATGATATTTAGTGACGTAATTAGATTACTCTTGCGTTCTGTTTCCTTTTCTAATGACGGGTTGAAGAATCAAATAATCTGTTTAAATTTGGAAACCATTGGTTAGATTGTGATGAAACTTTAGTCTAGTGTTCTGGGGACGCCCGAGACGGTTACTAGCCCAAAAAATTTTGTTTTTTTTTTTTTATAATTTGTTGCCGGTTCTAAAGTCAGCAGGTTTAGCAGTTCACGGAACTTCTGAGCTCAGTGTTCGCAAGGGTTCTTTATTGGTGAAGGGAAAATGCATTTACGCATCCCGCCACGTCCGGAGAAACGAGGTGATTATGTTGCGCTCGCTGACCTGAAATGTTAATCCTGGTTTAGGTGAGGGGACCTGATCAGTGCTAATCCCATTTAAAAACAACAGATTTTTTAAAATTTAATATTATCCAACCATTACACAAGCACCGCCAAATGTAGAGAATAAATCTATCTAATATATAAAATACTTGTGTCACGGTGTACGTTATTGAACTCCTCCGAAACGGCTTGACCGATTTTCGTGAAATTTTGTATGCATATCGGCTAGGGTTGAGAATCGGACATCTATTATTACTTATTATTATTTCATCCCTAAATGTTAAGGGTGGTCTGAAAAGGGATGAAAACGATTGTATGAAACTTCTTCATAGTTTTGAAATTTTGTTTTGGAGTACTTCTAATTTTTTTTTAATTGGGGTAGATTTGTAGGGACGGAATTAGGGATGAAATATTATTTTGAAGTTAGCGACTTGAAAATTGAAAAGTGGGGGAAGGGAGGGAAGTGAAAGAGAAGTGAGGGGTAGGGAAGAAGAAGTGAGGGGAAGTGCGAAGGAAGTGAGGGTAAAGCGAGGGGGAAGTGAAGGGGTAGTGAGGGGAAAATGAGAGAAAGATGAGAAGGAAGTGAGTGGGAAGTATGGGGCAAGGTAGGGGAAGGGAGATGTAAGTGAGGGGTAAGCAAGGGGGAATGAGGGAGAAGCCAGGGAAAGGGAGAGTGAAATGTCGGGGAATGGAGAGGGGAGGTAGGGGGAGGAGGGGGAGGGAAGAAGCGGAATGGGAGGAGTGAGGGAGAGGGGAATAGGGGAAAGTAGTGAAAAGTTCACGGGGGATATCTGTAGGTAGGTGAAAGAGGGTTTGTAGAATGGGAGATTAGAAATATCTATTTATATAAAAATAAATCCTTATTTCCCTTGGTCACGGCATCACGCGTGAACAACTGGACCGATTCCGTTAATTCTTTTGTTTTCGTTGTGTTTGTTATTGTCAGGAGAAGGTTCTGCGAAAAATTAGATAATAATTAAGACAGGACAACGTCTGTCGGGTCCGTTAGTATTTCAGTAAAAATATAATGGATTGTAATAAATATTCAATTCGGCACAGTAACGACGCGGGATTTATGTATTTCATTAGTCTTTGATTTTGATATTCTTCAATCCGTCACCCAACTAATACTACTTTATTTCCAGTTCTCATCCACTTACATATGTATCACTGTTGTCTTTTACACGCCACTGTTACGGATCCGTTCATGTATCGTATCGTACCGACTGAATACTGCAACGTACGCTCGTTTCGTGTTGTCTATGTTTAAAAAACATTGACGTTCGCTATCACATTTTGATGTTGTCTGTCAAATTAATTTGACGTTTGCTATCAAATGATTTTGACGCTTGCTTTCAAATGCTTGATGGCATTTGATTGTGTCTATGACTTAAACAATGCGAACTTAAACTATTTTTACAACGAATATTTATGCAAACTACCTAATTTGAATATAACTTTAATAATCACTAATTTGATATGACGACGTTCAAATATCTGGCTACTGTTATTACAATAACGGTTATATTTGCGTAAATTATTCGTAACAACATGCTTATGCACTGCTTCCACTTATAGACATCGGCTAGAATGCTTTTTAAAACGCAGAGGTCGTTCTCTGTGCCTACTTCGAAGGACTCTATCGGAGTACCTAGAGTAAATATAGCATAATAACAACTATCAACACGTTATTCAATAACGTGTTATTAATAATATTATATAATTAACGTAGTATTAAAAATTAATCTACTTACAAAAAAATAAAAATCCATTTCTTGCTAATGATATTAGTAAACCCTGCATGTTTATCAAATGAATTAAATAGTAAGTAAAATATAAACTCCTAAACAATAAAAATGCTTCAAGCTTAGCGAACAACAAAACACAATTTTACCATATTTTATGTTTAAAACAATATTTTGTATACACTGCGCACAAAGATTGTATATAATTTAAGTAAATAAACACACGTTACGCCGTCATCTTGGAAATGAAAAGAAAAGGTGGTTATACACATATGCACTTAGTTATCAGGTTCTAAAGATGATTTGATGGACCTACCCATAGGCGTTGTAGGTGAGGGACAAATCCATACGCTTTCACGCCTAAACTACTAAACCGATTTTGATAAAATTGTTATAGAGATAGAATAGAGGGAAACAACATAGGCTATCTTTTGACGTGAAGAAAATGACTTCAAAGGGTTAAAATAAGGGATGAAAGTTTGTATGGAAAATAAGATAACCGTCATTTAGAGCTGTGGGCTACAGCTAGTGTCGAGTTTTTGTTTTCTGTTCTAATAAAATAAAATGGCAGCAAATATGGCATTATAATTCTATATTTTCCGCGACCGTATATTTTTAATCCAAACTGAATTTGTGTGTAATTGAATATTGTATTGGTTTTTTTCTTTTAAGAAATACTGCCTAACCGAATGTACCGATCTACATAATATATATAAGTGTATGTCAATACAAGAGATAATTAATCATTATATTAAATTATATCTTCAAAAATGATCGACTAATTTTGACTTTTTTAATTTTTATCATAGCTTTTATGCAAAAACAAATATACTTGGTCTATGTCCAGCAGTGGACGCATATTGTCAGAAATGATGATGATATCAAAAAAAAACTATTTATCTAACGCAATGTACAGTTTTAATACACCTACATGCACTAAGCACTGAACAAACTAATCATTAATACAAATTAAATGTTTTAAACACTACAATTCACACAAGCTTTTAAGGTGCTCCCTCACTGCAAACATTCACTTGTAACGTTGCAGTCTCGATTTTGAACATTACAATACTATCTCCCTGACGGCTGAGCATTCGCTTGTAATGGTTCCAGATTTAAAATATTACACATTGTATCATCAAGTTGTGTACAATTGAAAAAAATGCGTACGGTTCGCTTCTTTTACCAATGTTATGTTTGAAAACGTTGTTGCAAGGAGGATATTACGAGACGAGATGGTATTTTAGTCTGATTTATTTTAGAAATAATTAGGGTTTTTATACTGTGGAGGTAGCACACCAAATACCTCCAACCAAAGGGAGGATCCTCCGACCAGGCTAAGTGATCGTGCCTGGCGGGCTACTGCCCGACAGTTGGTAGTCGGGAACTTGTATATATAGTTAGTTGGTGTGAGAATGTTAATATCGCGATTCAGGCTTCTATGGGGAGGTCTATATTTGTTGATAACGCCATCTTTGACTTCTATGCTGTAAACTCGTAGTCAGTCGTCTTCACTTAGATTTTTCTCTATGTGTCATCATTGGCCAGATAGATGACGCCACAATACTAATGTGGTGCGTGTATATATTAACATTATTTATCTATTTAATACTTTATACACGTACATGTAAAGGCGGACTTAACGCTTGAGGCATTATCTACCAGTCTACCATTGGGTGATGCAGAGGCAATCAAGTAGGTGCTTAAAGTACTTAGTTTTTTGATAAGATTTATACTATTTATATATATTGATATATAAATTTATATATATAATAATAATATTATATAATAATATTATATAATAATAGTATATGTAATTTTTATATGTCTAATCACGTGTATTTATGTACAAAGGCGACGCGTTGTCGCTGATGTAATGTAACGTTACATTACAGGTGAATGCTCGCTGTGTGGGAGCACCTTTAAATATACAACTAAATAGTGAACTAGTGATATAAATAGACGCTTCAAGTCCCTGGCTACGTTTTTTAAATTTTGTCGTTCTCCCTCCGTTAGATGTATGTGTTATGTGGTCTCGATATTAATCTATGGTGTTTTAATTTAATTTAATTTTAAAAATTATGAAAAATTGCTACCAATCCAATTCCACAAATTATTTTGTAAGTCTGGTTGAATACATTTATCATTTACCAAAACGACACGTGCGGGTTATTATTTTATTATCAAGCTGCAATAGTGGAGTCCACCATACTAGCAGTTTCAGACGATGGCTTTTGGGATCGTAGCCACCACTTCTGGATTCCACTGACTGCTTACCATCAGGCGGGTTGGAGTTTGGTGGCCTAATATACAAAAATAAAATAAAGGAAAAGCTTCTCAATGCTGTTGATTAAAGCCTATAAACTCCTTAAATAGTGTAAAACCTGGTTTCTATTAGACTTATCACACCTTTATTAACATCGAGACCGCACCTTCTCTCATATAACAACACACGCTAACACCTATATCACAACAGGATAGCGAAGGGCGAGCTCACAGTATGCAGCATGGGGCTGCGGGCGACGCTGCGAGGAACGAAACTGATGCTGATAGCGGGTTCGATGTTAGTGCCGTGAGTATATCACGCCTTGTATCTTACATTAGTGAGCAGAAGTGGAAGATTGCCTCTGGTGCAGTAGGAGCGCAAGCGATTGCTATGCACGAGGTTGTGGGTTCCCATCCCACATTATTTGTTTTGAGTCTAAGTTTACTTTGTGTTCGTTAATTGTATGTTTTGACTGCACCGTTGGTCTAGTGGTTAGTGTAACTGACTGCGACGCCGGGTGTCGTGGGTTCGATTCCCGCGGAAGGCAAATATTTGTGTGATGAACATTTGTATTTGTCTTCAGTTTGGGTGTTTTCTATTTATATTAAGTATGTATTTACAAAAAAAAAGTACGTATATGTATTATATTTCAATTATCTAGTACCCATAACACAAGCTCTGCTTAGATTGGGACTAGATGACGATGTGTGATAGTGTCCACATATTATTATTATTATTATTCCCTTATTATGTTTGCGAAATTCCTCGGGACTTGTTGCCTATCGCGGAAATTGTCTTTATAAAATAAATAACAATAGAAGTGTATATAACCACAGACAACCCGTTAAGAGGGTTTATTCGTATGAGTGGCAACGTCGCAATCTAGTGTGTATGACACTAGATTTAAATTAAGCTTCCAATGTATTATTTGCATATACATAGAACTGTCAACGCAATGATTTCTTACTTTATAAACAGCTTTTAACTATGGGTCTTATCCGAAGGCTCAAAGTCGCTCAGAGGGCGATGGAGCGGGCTATGTTAGGCGTCTCCCTGCGCGATCGTTTGAGAAACGAAGAAATCCGCAGGCGAACCAAAGTAACTGACGTGGCTCGCAGAGTTGCTTCTCTGAAGTGGCAATGGGCAGGACACATAGCTCGCAGAACTGACGGCCGCTGGGGCAGAAAGGTTCTAGAGTGGCGACCACGAACCGGAAGACGCAGCGTGGGCAGACCCCTCACAAGGTGGACCGTCGACCTTATAAGGGTGGCGGGCAACTGATGGATGAGGGCGGCGAACGACCGGCCACGGTGGCGAAAATTGGGGGAGGCCTATGCCCAGCAGTGGACGTCTTTTGGCTGATATGATGATGATGATGAAACAGCTTTAACCTAATTATAAAATGTTAGCAGAACATATTTTTATTTAAAGCTCTGATTTAAAAAATTTAATTTCTAAAAATATGACACTAAACTGCGACGTTGCCTCATAGGCTGTAAAATAGACTCATACTGGTATTCGCTAGCATAACAATTCACTACGGACACTACCATTGGTGTATTTCAGTGCATTCGAAAGCTTGACCTTGAAATAGCCAATCACAGGTGACAAACGAGACGCCAACGTGATGGCAAGGTTATTGTAACCTATGGGCATGACTGTATCCTATACATCTATGGTTTCTCTATGCTCTCTTTTGCAATGTCAGGGTCTCGGCTTGACCCTGGCATTGCGAAAGTCTATGAGCTTTAGTACCACTTGCCATCAGCTGGGCTGTTTACTCGTTAGCCACCAATAAATAATATAAATATATAAATAATACCAGCCTGTTTACTGTCCCACTGCAGGGCAAAGGTCTCTTCTCATATAGAGAAGGCATGAGCATTAATCACCACGCTTGCTCAAGGCGGATTGGCAATTTCAGACTTAAAAGTCCAGGTTTCCTCACGATGTTTTCCTTCACTGTCAGTCAGAAATGTCCAAGATAAACTTATAAAGTACATATGATTTGAAAAATAACATTGGTCTTGCTCGGATTCGAACCCACTACCTCGTGTTTACGAAGGGGGTGCCTATGTGCATGAACGTGTCTATTTGCATTTATCTGAGTGTCTCTATGTATTATATGCATGTATTTACAAAAACAAGTATTTAAGTATATTTATCCGCATTCTAGAACCCATAACACAGGTTATAATTATATGCTCTCTTTAGGTCTAGATGGCGCTATGTGTAGTTGTTGTGATATTATATTATAGTATCATCTCATTGTGTTAGATGCCAGAAGACGACGGGCGTGGATCGCCAGGAAGTACGGACGATACTGATGGTAGACCTTCCTCCACCAAATCTGGAGATAGCGACTATCCTGAGCCTTCTACCAAGGTATGTAGTCTTTTTCAAGTCTTAATTGCTTATTGCTTGCCTGCCAAAGTAAAGGAGGGTAATGTTTTTATGTGGGTATGTATAACTATATATATATGTATAACTATAGAATAGCAATAATAACATAGGAGTAAGAAATATTGTTACTAACACACTGAGTCATGTTACTTGAAAATAAATTTATTATTATAACGTATGTATGTCTATTTCTTTTTCACGCTCTACAGCCTAAGCCTCTTAAGCTGTTTGGCTTTATGGATTTTAATGTAAGAGGTGTCATTAGATTCGTATTAATTGTGGAAGTGACATAGGGTTTATATTACTTTAATGTAGCGTCGTGTAAAAAAAATTAAGCTTATTTATTTTCAGTTGTTAGGAAGGCGAGCTTTTTTATTCTTAAAAATATATTATCTTTTATAGGAGAGGCTTTTATCAGCAAAATGGGTCATGATTCAGTTGGTTCAATAGTACACTGCTAGACATAGGCCTCAACTATTTTTTTCAGGGTTGGCCGTGAACCGCTCTCCCCGGTTGCCCAACTGGCACACATAAAATAACTTCTAAATATACGTTTCGTTTCAGCAAGCGTCAACAGATAAAGATACAAGCAGTCCTGAAAGCAACAGTCTACTTGACCCCTCAGTGTTGTCAGATTTTACTACACAAGCGTTGGTGTTAACTGTACTGGCAACACTCGTTAAATATACCACTGGTAAGTTTTATTTTCAATGTCATTTATATTAAGAGTTTTGGTTTAAGGGTCAATTTATACTAGCGCAGAGTCGAAGCGCATCGAAGCGTCTATCCAAAACTTAACATAACAAATTCAACCTTATCTTCATAGCGTAATGCTCACATTACTTCTGCACACCAATCAGCGTAGGTCGAATTCCAAAGAATGAGCGCGCGTGTTTATTCTCAGAAGTAATTAAATCGCGCACTGTGAGTGCGCGATTTAATTATACAATGTGTATTACTTTAATTTTTAACTGTTTTTTACAAGCGAATACTCGGCAGTCAGGGTATACTATCATAATTTCATTCTCAATATCGAGCCTGTAACGTAACAGATGAATTTTGAACAGGTGAGGTACCACCTGTTACATAGTCCTACTCGTTACATAGATTAAAATTGTTTGTATACTTCTTTTATTTTTTTTATGTCATAGCCAAAGAGATGTCAGAGAAACTCAGGCTACAGCGGACAACTACCAGTCAGATTTAAATAATTCTTTTTGCTTTTAATAGCGCAGTTCTTGATGAGAATTTCGCGACGGGAGCAGAGCAGTACTCAAAGATGTAACATGCTGCGTGAAGCTAGTGTAATAATATGATTCTTATTAATTTCAGATGAGGACGAAATAAGAATATTATATCAATACTTAGCGGAAGGGTCTGTTGTCTTTCCAAAAGTATTCCCTGTTATGTAAGTATAGTTTACTTATTTATATTATTTTAATTTAACCTACATACCTAAATATAATTCTCATTTTTTAACAGACTAAAAAAGTAGGCGGATTCTCAATTCGACCGTATATATTCTTTTTTTTGTGTTCGCGGATAAATCCGTCGTTTATGAAGCGATTTTGATGATTCTTTTTTTGGAAAGGAGATATCCCAAGGGTGGTACTGGTGTGATAATGGCATCCCAGAGAAATAGATTTTTTACGTTTTAGTTTCTTGTTTGAAGTCGGTTTTTTTTTGTTAAAAATATTACAAATTAGTTTTTATCTCGTTTTCGATCCGCAAATTTCATCATTCTCTGTTGCGATATTGTTGGAGTATAACCCGGAATCAACGAGTGTGTATGAGATTAATACCTATGTGCTGTGTGGGACCCTACTCACTCTCTACAATATGTTGTCTATGTTGTGTGTGTCACTCTTTGAATGTTGGTAAGACAAAAAAATATGTTTGGACCGCAGCAAATTGCATTCTATAGTCTCTGCTTACCCCATTAATGGGAGACAGTCGTGTATAATAATAATATGTAATTGTTAGCTAGCTTTTATGAACAGAATAGAAGTCTTAAGAAGTATCTTTGTTTAAGTTCTATTTTATTTGTATGCGTACTAAATGCTTTATTAGGAACCTTTACACAAAGCTGCGCAGAGGGCGCTACTAGCACATATAGTAAACAGCCTGCCGTGGTGCTTATACTTGTCATATAAACGAACTTGGTATACTTGTCATATGTTTTAATCTTAACAACTAGTTTTTTCTGTGAAAATATATCAAAGTTTTAATAAATCTTACCTAACTGTACCTTAGCTATATCTATACATATAATAAAGTTGGAGTGTCTTAAAAAAAAAACATTTTTTACAATTTTTGTATGTCTGTCTGTTTGTTTCGGCTAATCTCTGAAATGGCTGGACAGATTTTGACGGGACTTTTATTGGCAGGTAGTTGATGTAATAAGGAGTAACTTAGGCTACGATTATTTTAGAAAAATTAAATAAAGTAATGTTGATCGACTGTTAGGCGGAACGAAATTCGCCGGGTCAGCTAGTATATAATATATTGGTATTGGTATGAACGCGCTGTTTTTTGCAACTAACGACTGTGCGCGTATTTTGCGTACCCACACGCAAAATACGCTCGAACGGCAATCACTCGATCCGTCCCAGCTTCTATATATTTAAAGTAGGTAAAAATTACTTTAAAATTTTATCAACGACGGAACGACTTTTTACTATTTACGCTAGTGCTGCACTCTGGCGTTATCCCTTAATGAGAAACTACACAAAATATTTAATTACCTAGAAATATTATAGTTTTATTTAGGTATGTTTTTTGTTCGAGATTCAAGTAAATAAATTCTTCTTACTAAGGGGTATTTTATTTCATCTCTTTGCAGCCATTCTCTTCTGGATATGAAGATAAACCATGTCTTATTGCATTGCCACGATCAAGTAATACTGAGTGCTGTGCAAAGTATTATACAGGTAAAGTAAACAATAATTTTATTAATAACTAGCTGCGCCCCACGACTTCGCCCGCGCTTATATTATGTTTTGTATTTGTATTTGATTATTGGAATAAAAAGTAAGTAGCTTATGTATCTGTGTTATCCGCATTCTAGAACCCATAACACAAGCTATAATATATGTTTACTTTGGGTCTAGATGGCGTTGTGTAGTTGTTGTGATATTATTATTAGTGTATAACTTTTTCGGCCTTATTAGCGCTCGATTTAACTTTACACTCAACTATAACTCAGTCAGAGGCCCTAGACGTCAAAGATTTCTATTCTATTCATGTAATAGATTAAAAAATGTATTGGATTGACGTAAGCTATCGCCAACGCATATGTCAATCTCATGCATTTTTTTATCTATTCTATGAATCTTTGACACTTGTCTAGGGCCTCAGTTGTCGTAATTTTATCTATAGATAGCTTAAACATTCGTGTAGGTCATACGAATTTATCTAAACTTGTACAGATAATCGTCGAAATTTGACCTTAATTCATCAAATTTGAAATTATATTTCTATACAGAGTGTATACGATGGTTTGATATTAACTGAAAAGACAGCTGTTACTAGTCCGTATAATAATTTCAAATTAATCACAGAAATGATTCGACGTAAAACAAAAAAATTGAATTTTGTAACAAAATAAATAATAATTTAGTAGTAACAAAGTAATACACCATTTATAAAGACAAGTTCAATGACCTGTAATGAGCGGCAACGTTTATCCTTCGACGTGGATTATGCCTTAAGTCAGTGACCGTTTGACGTACTTACAGAATGTTTAGAATTAATTAAAGATATTTAGTTGAATTTTTGTCTCGCTTTATAATGTCACATACTATACGTAATTGCGTTTAATATATACCGTCGTTTACATTCTGTATAATAATTTTGTCCACACCATTCTGTTACAATTTATGTTTCAGAACATGATCGCAAGTGAAGATGCGAGTCAGCAACAATTACATTACATGCAAAGTTGTGGATTTGGTGGTCTATGGCGATTTGCCGGACCTTTTACTAAGGTAAACTTATTTATTTACAAATGTATTCATGCTCCGCTTCTCTCTGCTTCAATAAAAACGCGACCTTATTACCTAATAATAATGTATTTATAACTACTAACATTATAGAGTCATGATTTAAGATTTGTATGTTTGTTATGGATAAACTCAAAATCTACATAACCAATTTGAAAATTCTTTTACCTATAGAAAGCTACAATATCAGCTAGTAACATAGGCTATAGATTTTCTGGTAAACCTAGTAAAACTAGATAAATAAATCTATATCATAACACCATAATATTTAATCCATGCAAACTTAATCAGCGAACTGGCTGACATTTTGTAATTTTTAACGTTCATAAGTGTTAATTTAATTAACCTAAATGAATAAATACATTTTAATTTTTTCATTGCAATGCATAGTTTTTTTATAGCAGCCTTTCCAAGTGACTCCACTTTGATAATAAGTATTCAATAAAATCCATGGTGACCATATTCTAAAACCCATCATTTATTTTTCAGAACCAATGCACAGCGGTAAGCAGCGAATTATTCGTCAACTGCCTAGAGGCCATGGTGGAGACGTGTCTCCCGGGGGGTGACGAAGCATTGACGAGGGCTCCACCCCCTGACCCCGACCATCCTGATCCATGTGACCCTCATCGATATCCTGGTAAGTTTATCCAAAAATTCCCAGTATTACCCAGGAGTCTGGAATGAGGGTGTTTAGGAAAATTTTCGCCACCAGTTGGCGCCACTTCAACTGTCACATTGAGCCAATCAGGGCTTAACTTTCAAAAAGCGCTTGACAGCTAGACCTGACGCATTGGTGCTGCCACCTCGTGGGCGCCATTTTAGAAACCCCAGGTTGACAGGTTACAACAATTGAACATAGAATAGACATAGACATAGAAAACAAATAGGTATATGGAGTTCAACTAAATAATAACATTCGACTTTAAAATATGTTAAACATTGCCATATTATTAACAAAACGGTACAATTTTTGTATGTTTATTTGTTTGAATTTAACTAAAAATCTACGATACCAATATGAAAATTCTTTCACCTTTAAAAATTAATAAATGAAGCTGGTACATAACAAAGTCTATATTTTATTATGTTTAACATATTTTTCAGTCATTTCAGAATTTTAATATTTGAAGCGCTTTTGTAAATCTGAATGATGCAATAAGACACTATTGCAATGATATTTTCTTTAGCCGATACCGAAGCATAACGAGATATCTAAATTGGCCAAAGTCGCGGGCAGAAGCTATTGTATATAAAATAATAATATTTGTTTTAGGTGTCCACCGACAGTCTACTTTGTACTGTACTGCCCAGGACACATAGCTAACGGAATTTCAAGAAGACATCTAATGAATGGTAAATATTTTCATTACATTATCTACTTATACAAATACCCCCTCGGTCCTCTTCTGTTTCCCTTTTCCTTCCTCGTCCCCTTCTCTGTGGTCGGCTACAGTTTGGTTGTGTTTTCTAAGCATTATTACTTCTGCGATGCTTGGAAAACACAGCCATCTCTATAGGTTACAGTTACCACTTACCATCAGGTGGTCCGTATGCTTGTTTGCCACCAAAGTTGTAGAAGTATAAATTCTAAGTCTGGTTTAATTATATATTCAATAAATAGAAATGAATGTGACTGCTTTTGTGGCCCAGTGGGAGCGCAAACGACTGCTGTGCACGAGGTTATGGATTCGATCCCAATACAGGACAAAACTTTGTTTGATTCATAAAGGATCGGAGTCTGGGTGTACTTTGTGTCCGTTAGATGCCTATTTGTAAAGTCTGCCGCGACACAGAGCTTGTTCCCTGATTAAGAAATTGTCTTTAAAAAATTGTATGAAAATTGTGCATAAACCCTTAGAGTATTAGTAACATAACTTATTTTAAATTGTTACAATAAAAGAAACAATGATTCTCCATACCATCTCTTAATGTTAACAGTACTGAAGCTAAAATTTAAGGTACAGTCGCCACAGTATCCTAATTTTTTTAAAAATGTTGAATGTAACCTTTTTGTAGGTATTTTTTTATGGTAAACCAAGTAATGGTTTAAAAGTACAGCGTAGTACAGCGAACTGGCTGTAGGTTAATTAGCTGACTTCATGTAATGTTGACTTTTCATAAGCATCATACTTTATGATCAAAATTAAATAAATGCTTTGAGTTTGAGTTTGAGTTTGAGTAAATTGTCTAAAAAAACATTACAAATAAATCGCGTTACGCCCATTTGGGATAAAGTTGTAATACTTAAAAGTTGTAATTATTTTTATTATTATACTAGATTTCCGTGGCGCGGTTTCACTCTCGTCTTTACTTACTACTCTGCTACGGTCGCCAGTAGCGTGATGTTCCATAGTCTCGAGATCTGAGCCTTCATACGCAAAAATATTTTTTCAAAGCTGACTGGTAGTTCTAGAGATTAGCGCGTTCAAACAAACAAACAAACTCTTCCGGTTTATATAATAGTAAAAATTATTATTTTTATTATTATATTATTATCTTTGCAGGTCCCACATCACAGGATATATAAGCAAACGGAAACCCCTTATTTACGTTTTAGATAATATATACTGATCACATATCATTATCAGAATATGGATAACACATTACGACTGCCTCTGTGGTTCGGTGGTACTATGTACGGACTGCCGCGCAGAGGTCGCGAGTTCGATTCGCGCTCAGTGCAAATATTTGTGTGCGTGAACATATCTATTTGCATTGGTCTGCGTGTTTTTATATACAATATATATGTATTTACAAAAATATATATATATATATATGTATATCTGCATTCAAGTACCTATAACAGAAGCTATAATATATTCTTACTTTGGGTCTAGATAGCGTTGTATAGTAGGATCAAAAAGTTTACTATCAGATGTGGTTTCGATAGGTTAAAATATAATAATAATAATAATATTCTACCGCATTCACACAGCGCCATCTAGTCATAAATTAAGCAATTATATTTGCTTGTGTTATGGGTACTAAACAACTGATATACTACTTACATACATTTTTTTTTTTTTGTAAATACATACATATTATAGATAAATTACACCCAGACACAGAACAAACAATCATGCTCATCACACAAAGGTTTGTCTTGGGTGGGAATCGAACCCACGACCTCCGGCTTAGCAGTCAGGGTCACTAACCACTAGACCAACAGGCCAGTCCTAATAAAATAAATATATAATTTGTGTGATTTTTCTTCTGATAATGATAAGTATCTTTCTCGAATAGTCTATAAACACCTTTGCAAAGGTTTATTATAATATTAAAAATATTTATAAGACGTATGAAAAGCGTGAAAATTTCACTCTTGATGGTAAGAAGTCAGTGGAGTCCAAGGGCCCTACCACAAAGCTTACCTTGTTTTTAATAGTAAAAAAGAAATAGACAAAACAAAGTAATATTAAAATACTGCTATTGGTGGTGGTAGGCCTCCTGAAGGGTCACCATTTTAGCAGCTATAATGACCCTACTGACTGCTTATTACTGTAAAGAGTGCAGTCAGTTTAGTAGACTATATAAAAAAATATTTACATAAATTAAAATGTTACTACGAAAATGCATAAAAAAGAGAGAAACCTAAGTGATAGATAGAGATAGCGATAGTGGTATATGACGTCATTCTAGGTAATGATATAGAAGGTTTATATTATACATTGTAGGTATAGATTATTAAGTGTTGTAGCAAATGGTGAATAATTATTTTATAGTTGATGTGTATAAAGCTTTGAAGTTCCTCGTTCCTTCCCTCTTCTCTCTCCGCTTCCTTTATCACGAATTCGCTAAGCCGCCATAGTGGAGGCCACCATACCAGCAGTTTCAGACGATGGCCTTTGGAATGGTGACTACCGCTTCTGGATTTCACTGACTGCTTACCATCAGGCAGAGTGGAGTTACTTTGGCAGGCAAATATAAAGAAAAAAACAGAAAAAAATTCGCTGAACTATGTCGTATTTAACACCAAAGTATTTGAGTCTTTTAAAATATGCAAACAACTTGCAATTGTGGAAAAAATCAAAACTATCTAATATCTGAAAAGCTGATTGACGAAAATTTAACTAATCTCATGTAAAGTACCTAAAAGCATGCTAAATTCTAAATTAGATCAATTTAAACTATCATCCATGCTTTTAGCATGCTTTTAGGTACTTCACATGAGATTTAACAGGTGATTAGTTAATTTTTCGTTGATCAGCCTTTCAGAAACTGAGTGTAAGACTTATTGCTGTATCATTACTTTTAAGAGTAATAATTATATTATTTATTAAAATAACAGTGAATGCCTTACAGCACTATTATGCTATGAAAGAACACCATAACTAAATTAACTTAGTTCTGAGTTTATATCTTTCGGTGTGCAATATTTTTTTTTATCTGATACATGTAATTTACAAGAAAGAGCGATGAAACGCGACAGTACACCGCGCGTGGTAACGTGCTGTCGCGTTCCATCGCTCTATCTCGCTCTAGTAAATGACGATTCCGAGTGACAGAAAAAGATAAGCACAGGAAAGTGCGGTTCTGTGCTGCCAGATATGGGCTAAACTTTAAACATCATGTATAGTCGACCGTAAAATTGCTTTACTACCCATAGAATAAAAGTCATTTGCATATACAAAATAATAATGTCTATTTTAGCTTGCAAGTTACTTCAGTACAGTAATTCTTGTCATTGTCATATTGTCCCCCAGTTTCTGAACGGCTGATCAACGAAAAATTATCTAATCACCTGTTAAATCTTATGTAAAGTACCTAAAACCATGCTAAAAGCATGAATAATTAGTTTAATTTGATCTAATTTAGATCAAGTAGTACTTCCCATGAGATTTAACAGGTGTTTAGTTAATTTTTCATTGATCAGCCTTTCAGAAACTGGGGTCTTATTCAATTTTAATTTTGATGTTATTTTTGTTAAGAGTGGTAAAGTAAGTATGTGGTCGACTTTACATACTTCGATATTACATAATAGTTAATGTTTTATAATTGCCTATATTTACATGTTGGTACAAATTAATTTAGTAGCACTTTAAGTTTTAGTTTTTTTAGAGGCTTAAAGTATTGAACTAGGAAAATGCTATGAACTAGCCAGCATCATGTTTGATGCGAAGTAATTAATCTGCCGCTTTGACCAACATGACTGCTGATATTTCGCTTAACTGTCAAACTTGTAAGATCTATCGTATATACTGCACATAGGACGTTTTAAATACTAACACAACAACATTGTACTCAGTAAAAGGTCAGTGTCTAATAAAATGATAACAAGCTCGTTGCCAAGGAGATCTGTCTTCAAGCAAATTTCGACCTACTTACATTTACATGGATCTGCAAAATGAGCTTATGGCTGTAGCGTGCACTCTCTAAAGGCAGAAAAGCACTGCCTACCTTAATAATTGCTTGAAATCACAATTTTAGCAACATAATTAAATAATGCCTACCCTGTCAAAAATCTATAATGCCTACCCTGTCAAAATCTATAATGCCTACCCTGTCGAAAATCTCTGTGCACACCACTGGCTTATGGGTCATGATTCAATTGGTTCGATAGTACACGACAACATTATCACACACTAAAACACAAAATGTCACATGCATACTAAATCAAACCTATCTTTAACAAAAATCACACTAACAAAGAACAGAACAGAAAAGTTGACTTCCTCTTCTGGGCCCTACCACCACCTCTTATAGCAGTATTATTTTATACTTTGTGTTTTGTCTTTCTTTTATACCATTAAAAATAAGGATAGAGACAAAGATAAGATTGCTGTTAGAGGTTATTTATAGTAGGGCTGACTGTGTAAAAACTTCTGCACAAAGATCGCTGGTTCGATTCCCACTCAGTGCAAATTCATGAGCAGGATCATGATTGTTTGCATTTGCCTGAGTGTACTTTATGTATATAATAACTGTGCCCCACTGCTTCGCCCGCGCTTTCAATGTGATTTGTCTCTTTCGGGAAACAAACCGATTTTCGGGATAAAAGTAAACAGTCTATGTCCGCCCACACACACACACACACACATACACACAAAATTATTAAGATGGGGAGTAGGATGTACAAAAAAAGGTATAAGTTTGTCTATCCGCATTCTAGAGCCCATATCACAAGCATATTATACTTAGTTTGGGTCCAGACGGCGTTGTTTAATTGTTGTGTTATTATTAAAAAAAAGTGTTATGTAGTTTGGCGAGAAGGAAATATCCGCGAAGAATCCCTAACTTAATGCTTTAAGTATAAAGGTTACTATTAGCCATTGTCACTAAATGCTTTAATATAATCGTTTATATAGTATTTTTATGTAAGTATACAAAGTGTATTATTTATTAATGTTGTTAACGAACAAAATATTTTAGTCTTTAATATACTAATTTATATGTTGTATGCATACAATGCGTTACATTAAATACCACATTTAGCCGAAACTGAATATTCGGCTTTCATTTTAGTACCGAAGCCGAAATTCATTCAATCATTTACAAAATAAATTAATATTTTATCTTCTTCAAAACGCTGTAACACTAAGTAGCAGCATATTTATTCAATATACAAGTAGTTCCATTACATGAAATAATATAAATGGACGTTGCCACAGTTGTTTTCCACAGTTGGACCAATGGCGATTAGCTATACCCAAGTGTATCCCTGTGTCGACAGGTAGATGAACATCCTGAGTAAAGGTAGATGAAGTAGGTTTAACATGACCAAAGATGCACTGCAAAAGGCTAATAAGAGTAGGAAATACAACTAAGTTTCGGTTTCGGCTTAGGCCGAAAGTGTAAAAGCTGAATATTCTAGAATATTTGGGCACTGGATCGTCACTGTACCAAATTAAACGTTTTTAATCCAGTCCAGCATAGATCGAGGTGTAATAGTATCCGTACTATTGCATTTCGTTTAGTGAGTGAGAGTGCCAGAGGCCCAATTTTCTCCCTTTTCTTTTCCTCAACTACCCCGCTCCCTTCACGATAGGCAGCAGCTTCGCAGAGTACCTGGCATTTCATGAGCAATGCTAGAGACTCTGAGTCGTCCATAAGCGACAGTTATCACTTACCATCACGTGCACTGTTTGCTCGTTAGCCAGTCGGCAACAAAATAAAAGTGTACAGTGTATCAATGCAGCTAAGACGTTTTCAATCCAGTGATGCTGGTGCCAACTACTAATTTGAAATAAATCAGCCTTAATAGTTAAATTTAATAATTTTAGAATGCGCATGATTTGAATAAAATAGTTGTAGTGCTAAGTTACTATGTTTTTATATTAAAATTTAAACTTTACAAAGTAATTTCACAATTCCAAACAAGGTATAAAAACGAAAATTAAACGTTGCTTAATGTTGCCCACGTTAAATATACCACCAAATTTGGTAGAAATTAAGATTTACGCGATGTATCTGTAATTTGTTCTCGTTTTACACTAAGTATTTGTCGTTTTAGCAAATATTTGTATAAATGTGATATAATATCTTTATTCATTCTAGTGCATATTGAGATGCTTAAAAAAACTAAGGTTCTTAAATGTCAGATAATTTTAAGCTACACTTTAAAATATATCTCTAAAAATCATATTAAAATGTCAGAGACAGCATTCTATATTCGATCTTTAATCTAAGATTCGTTACTATTTAACATATTTTTATATTGTAATATATATATATTGTATAATAAATTATTATATTTCTATTGTATTTATTTATTTATTTATTTATTTATTACTCTTAAACTTACATCTATCTTTACAGGCAAGCCTAATGCGACAGAGAAGTTGAGCTTTTTATCTAGTTTATAACTATATTTATTTCTACATCCTAATACATTAATAAAACTAACCTAAGTACTTTATTACACTAAATTTGTAATAAAGTTTGTTTAAACATATGAGTGCACAGATTAATATTCAAGCTTATTGTTTAGCGATGTTAAATATTATAGCCTACTGTAAGCTTTTCTACAAAATAAATATTAATTCAGCGCTGAACGATCCATTGAAAATCGATATTAAAAAAACTTAGTTTAAAGATTGAATATAGAAAGCAGCCGTTAGTCTTTCTGTTTACTAAAATTTAAAAGTGTACAAACGAAAATTAGCTAAACGTACGAAACCCTATATTATACATTTTAGACTTTTATATAATAATACAGATATGAAACTAATCTTAAAAGATTTAAAAGCAATATTAAAAGAATACGGTCACAGGCGGAGACGAAAATATAAGTACCTACATAGTGAGATTTTTAAATTATACATTTTTAAGAGTAATTAACATCCTCTTGGTGAACGCTCAACCTAGGGGATAAGAGGGAATCAGGCATCTTTTTGCTACCAAACTCAATAAAATCTTTTTGATATCGAACTCAAAAAGAGGAAATGACTATGGTCAACTTTTACCTAATTTAAATTCGTGAAAAATTTGAAGCCGCCATAGTGGAAGCAACCATGACAGTTTGCGACAGTTTTTAAAAAATGCGGCTACAAGGACAGTAAAGCAAAGAAAGTACTGAAGTGCACCAATCGTGGAACTTACGAATACCGCTCTAAGTTGTGCGTGTCTATTGTCCTGTAACCCTGACCAGACTATGGCACATTTGTTGCAGTGTCCAAGCTGCCCATGCAAATGCAATGACGATGACCTCAAAAATGGCACTGATGTTGCCATAGCCGTAGCCACTTACTGGGCTGAACATTATAGTTCCATCGACTCGAAACAAGAAGTCCTGTATACAGAATATTAAATAACATTTTCGAATTTGGAATTTTTGACTGATTCTCTCTTATAATATAAGCGTAGTGAAAAGTTAAAACTTTAAACACTGGTTTCTGAAGGGCTCGCCGAAATATTGTTACAGGGTTTGTAAATCAAAAATGTATCTCAAACCTATTTATACTATTTTGAACTAGGAAACAAATCTGATGCCGTAGTTAATTTTTATAAAAAAATATTTGTGGATAGAATTAAGTATTTGAACAAGCAGTAATAATAACGATCTCAGAACAAAAATATTTTGCATCTTTTCACATTCGATGCTGGAATGGGATGTAAAAAATATCTCAATATATTGAAGCCATGCCAACAGTTCTATACGATGGCTAACGGTGTCCGTAACTCCTGGACCCCATTGTACTATCAAACCAACTGAATCATGACCTACTCTGCTGACAGTTCGCTTAAAACTGTCAAACTTGTAAGATCCATTGATTCTAATGCACTTAGCACGTTTTTAATACCCCTTTTGATCGAGTTACCTTAAACGCAAGATGTCAATGAAAGTGTTATACCTAAACATGAAATTTGAAAGTAATTAAACATGTTAGCATTTAACAAAACTAAGTACTTAGGTGGGGCATTGTGCAAGAAGTAAGTTCAATTATCATTCAGGACAAAACTTTGTTCCATAAACATTTGTTAGTTCTTTGTGTCTTAATTGTATATTTGTGAAGTACCTCGCAATACAAGACTTATCTCAACACGGGAGTTATCTTTTCCCACTTTTGTTGCCAAAGATTCGCCTCGTGAGGTCAGTAGAATCGCTTACCTACGTGATGCCAAGAACTCGCCACGCGAGTCCAAAATGTATGAGCAATTGTATTGTGATGGCCCCTCGCATGACGCTACAAAATGACAGCTGGCAACAAAAGTGAGAAGAGAGAACGAAAATTTATGTGAGCTTTTCAGAAACTTAGTGTAAGTCTCCTCCTGGCCATTACTAGAAATTACAATTTTAGACTAATATTTAAATGTTGTAACCAATAGTGACAGATCTTGGCCTAATGTAGGCGCTAATTTAGGCTTTAATTTGTGTTAAAGTAAAGGAGTTTTTAAATAGTGTTGCTATACACAAATATACAATTTGAATGTTGCCATATTTAGTAAGTATGTTTTGGCAGGTAAATATTGTTTATATTTTTATGCTGTTGTAAGAATATTGTGATCAATGTGTGTATTGTCCGCGTGACACTACCGAACGGAGAACGTTTTTATGTAATACCACTGTTCATTGTTCCCATCTAATTTTAATCCTTGGTCTTTAAGCGGGGCGTAAAAAAGCATTTCCTTTAGCCACCATACAAGCAGTTTCAGACGATGGCTTTTGGAATGGTGACCACCACTTCTGGATTCCACCGTCTGCTTACCATCAGGCAGAGTGGAGTCACTTTGGTAGGCGGCCTTTTATAGGCTGCTGATTGTCTCAATGCGGCTCGGTTCCGTGGCTCCACGCCTTTTATAATTATGTTAGTTTCCTAACTTATGAGCGTTTACGCGTCATGAGTGGCAACGTTGCAATCGCAACGTCGACGTTAAGCCTTGTTTCTTGCGTTTACACCTTATATAATCTCATTAGTTTATTATCCAATTCCGTTTAGTTTCTTGACTCATTGCCCCTCAGTTCCTTCAATCGACGCTCCCAGTTTCTCAACTCCTCGCAAATAACACTGCTGGTTACCACCACGCGAGCAATACGCACTTGACCACATTTTAAACACTGCCCGTAAACTAGAATTAGCATCTCCTTTACTTATTTGTATATTATTGAACAATTAGTGTTATAGTTATATGTTTTTACTTTTTATAGATCTGAATAGTTTTATCAATTTTGAAAGTGAATTTCAAAGTGAGATGATATATGATGCATATTGAGTATTTAGGCTACCTAGTGTAATAGAGTAATTTAAATAGATGCCTAGTTTAAACCCTTTGTGCAAAAGTATATTTGTTGAAAATGCTATATTTTTTGTTAGGTGTTTTAATAAAAATATAGATTAAAAAATCTCGAAAAAAAATATATATAGTAAGGTGAGTTTCTTGCCAGTTATTTTTAAGACCCCATAACTAGCCATTTAGCTATGACAAAATTGGTTACCTTTTTTTTTCGCACATGTAACCCATCACAGAGTACATTTTATATCCAAATGAGTAAATCGTAGCTTAATACTGTTCGGTAGAAAAACTTACTCCTTTTTGGTAATTTATTTAGATCATAAATGAGTTACACTTAGGGACTATTCACACTTATTCATCTCTATTAAGCTTATGCCCATAGAAAACAACGATTTGTATAGTGACGCCTACGCATGCTTAAAGCTGAACGGATACGTACACGTCTCCATACAAAACCGTCGTTTTTTGTGGGTATAGAGCTGAATAAGTGTGAGTAGTCCCTTATGGTCGCCAAAAGGTCAGTTCGCTGACCAAGTGGATCTATGAGAACTAGCAGGAAACTCAATATACTCTCTGTTACTCAATATGCAACATATAAAGATATATATTTTCAGTATTAGTACTTTTAAGATCCAAATATTGATAAAATAATAATTTCTATATTGATGTATTTAGTAAATAAAGTGTTATATACAATTTAATTGTCATTTATGTCTTTTATTATACCTACCTGTGGCAGTGTGTCTAGTAAGTACTAAGTCCTATTTTTTCCATTGAACAAAAACATTTTTGTTTCATTTTGTACTAATAGTACAAGATCTCTATTAACACTTAAAAAAAAGATTATGATTTCCAGTTTGTTTTATGGCGGTGGACTCGAGGTAAACAGTTAGTATTTAAATTTTATACAATATAAAGGATAAAAATGTTGTTTTTTTTTTTAATGGAAACTAATATTCCTGTTTATGATACTTCCCGATTCTACAAATGTCCATTACAGATTGCCAACAACTATAGATTCCCAGTTTAACAGATTCTGAATTTCTCAGGTTCCCAGTTTCACTGATTTTGAAATTTACAGATTCCCAACATTACGTATTCCCAATTCTACAGATAACCATTACAATTACTAATTATCAATTCCACTGATTGACAAGTCGAAATGGTCCAGTGGATAAGGCACCCGCTTCGTAAACACGAGGTAGTGGGTTCGAATCCGGGCAAGTACCAATGTGATTTTCAAATCATATGTACTTTCTAAGTTTATCTTGAACATTTCTGACTAACGGTGAAAGAAAACATCGTGAGGAAACCTGGACTTAAATGTCTGAAATTGCCAATCCGCCTTGAGCGCTCGTGGTGATTAATGCTCATACCTTCTCTATATGAGAAAAGGCCTTTGCCCTGCAGTGGGACAGTAAACAGGCTGGTATTATTATTATTAATTCCACTGATTCACAGCCAAACTTTTTTTTTCCTTTAGATTGAAAGTGGTTTAGTATCTTAAATATGTGGATGACTAGGGGAATCATTAGAATACGGAAATCTGTGCAATAAGAAATCTTTAAAAATGTGATTCTGTATAGATGCAAAATAAGATTTTGTTAAAAAGAAAATCTGTAGAAAAGAGTCTGTAGACAAAACCGATATAAAAGAAGAGCTTGCTTACTCAACAAGATCCTGATTTATTGGAACACAGACTAAATGTGTAAAAACAGTAAAAAGCAATCTGTGTCTTATCTCATTTTATTTGGTATACCAATAAAGATAAAATAAAACAAAAAATTACATTTATAAACATTTATTTAGTCTTTTGTTACGTTTATCAATTCATCACACAGCTTTCTAAAATTATGAGTACAACTAACAATGTCTAAGTTTACCATAGTACTACCCTCTCATACATAAAGTATTAGTTTGCATACTAATGCGTTTCGAGGTGAGTGAGACCGCCAGCTGCCCAACTACCCGCTTAACACTCTTCCTTTTTCCTTCCTCACCCCCTTCTCCCTACACGATCGGCAAAAGCTTTTATTTTCTTAGGCCGAGGCCACACTGCTAAGTCGACCGCCAAACTCATAATAAGGCCGCACTATATGAACGACAAGCGGAATTTATTTGTTCACGAAATCGCCATCGCCCTTGCAATGCGGCCTCGGCCTTCGTATTTTTAATAATATTATTTCTGCAATGAAAACAAATTACAAAAACTTTCTTTTAATGCGAGAACATCTATGTCTATAGGTTATGGCTACCTACTATCATGACCGCATGCTAAAACTTCGATCTTCTATGAGAGGGTACTTTGTCGGTCGATCAGAGACATTTTGAAAATACCAAAGTTAAAATATTTGCTGGTTTTACACATATTTTAAGATCCAGTAAGGTAATAATATAACATAATTATTTATTATGAAATATATGTGGGTATAGCCAATAACATAGAAAATGTAAATTTTTTTATGCTTTCTAATGTTGAGAGAATTTTTAAAATCGGTCGGGTGCTTTTTGAGTTCAATCATTGCAAACAAATTTAATATACAAAAAATTAAATCTTTCTTCTTTATAATATTTAGATTAAGATTGAATTGACACAACCTGTTATTCCAATTAACACAACTGTAAGAATAGACTAACTACTAGCGACTACTAGCTTTTGCAGTGCGATTTTAATTTTTGGTTACTGCTTCGCTTCCGTCGCTTGTAGCGTGATTTTACATTGCCTATAAACTTTCTCAAGATCTGGGCTCTCAAACGCAAAGAGCATTATTAAATGCTTGACTGGCCTGTTGGTCTAGTGGTTAGTGACCCTGACTGCTAAGCCGGAGGTCGTGGGTTCGATTCCTACCCAGGACAAACCTTTGTGTGATGAGCATGATTGTTTGTTCTGTGTCTGGGTGTAATTTATCTATAAAATGTATGTATTTACAAAAAAAAAATGTATGTAAGTATTATATCAGTTGTTTAGTACCCATAACACAAGCAAATATAATTGCTTAATTTAGGGTTAAATGGCGCTGTGTAAATGTGGTAAAAAAAAAAAAATGCGCGTAGTTCTAGAGATTAGCGCGTTAATATAAAGCGGATAATTTTCAAAATCGGTTCAGTAGATCCAGAGATTATTACCCTAATAACTTCACAAACTTTATCTCTTCATAATATTAGTATAGATAATGACTTTAAAAATATAATAAGTGAAATAAGTCCGCAACTAATAAACTTTAATTAGAAACAATGGCTTTATATATACGATTTTTATTTGAAAACACTCTTTTATGCAATGGATTGTTCAGCGCTAAATCGTTTTCACAATATGTCTATTATTGACAGCGCTTAGCACCAAAAGAAAACTCAGTATTTCAAAAAATCTTGAATTAAAGTATTCTATTTCACAGATATATGTTATACACTCACAAAACAACCGGAAAAAGTGTTCCGCGCAGCAGCCGTTGCACACATACAACATACGTTGTACACATTCTTCATTCATGTATGATTGAAGAATGTGTGTAACGCAGACTAAAGGCAATACGTCCCAATTGGGACGTTTTCGGGTCTTCACGATTACGCGTTCATATCATATCTGTTAAATAGAATACCATTGTTAGAAAGTATATAATTTTAGGTCAGGTAATTGTAATTATCTGTCGATTGAAAAGAGTGGCGTGAGTTTGTTGCCAGTTCTTCTCACAGCTCTACCTCGTCAGCGAACTGGCTGTAGGTTAAGTATCTGACTTCATGTAATTTGACTTTTCATACGTATCATTCTTTATGATCTAAATGAAATAAATATTTTGACTTGGACTTTTGACTTTGTCACGATAGTGTTGTGTAGTTTTATAATTGGCTATACCCATATTTTATATTTTGTGCTATTTATTCCCATTTCTTGAATTCAACGCCATCTGGCGGCTTCATTTCCACTTTATCTTTCGCTACTTGATCCCAATTTGTGCTTAGTACTGTGCCACCGGATTCTATCTGTGGAATTAAATAAAATTTTGTTAGATTGGATGGTTAATGCAGTAGGAATAAACCCCAGTTTCTAAAAGGCTGATCAACGAAAAATTAACTAATCACCTGTTAAATCTTATGTAAAGTACCTAAAAGCATGCTGAAAGCATGGGTAATTAGTTTATTTTGATCTAATTAGTTATCAATTATAAATTTATAAACATACGGGAATTAACGCGATCATGCATTAGGTATTTACATACCTTATTTTGCTTGACGTTTTTTTTTATCTAAGCGTCTAGAGAGGCTGAAGCAGATACTACCACTACAATACTTTAATAATGTTGTAACTAAATTAATGTGTCATTTATTATACTATTAGGAATGATAAGGAGAAAGTAATGCAGTAAGTAATGTAAGAAAAAGTGTGTGCGAGCATTAGATGGGGCAGAATACCTAGACAGCTGCATACCTTTGTTTAAAAAACATAAAATTCTACCATTACCTTGTTTGTACATGTATGAAATTTGTGTATTTGTTTACAAACATTCTAGTCTTTTTATTAAAAATATAGAACTTACTAATAGATAATAGGTAGGTTCTCTAATAAGTTGCATGTTCCTAACCAACGCACAGCTTTACATAGTAAAAACTCATTTTGTATAGTACGAATTTATAATAAATAACCTTAATATATAATAATAATATTTATTATTTAAAAACATTAGATTTATTGTTATTTAAAAGAAAATTATTTGATTTATTCATAAACAAATGTTATTATACTGTCATAGATTACTTAAATGATAAAAATATGTAATTCTTTAAAATTGTTACCTACTTTAGTTTTTTATTTTTTCTTAAACATGTAAAATATTTGTACACCAGCAATGGTAGAATATGAGACCAAGCAATTTGTATGTAACACCATTTAAGTACCATATTCTGATAAATAAATATATCTTTATCTTTATGCTTTTCATCTTGCATCAGTACATATTAATGTTTCAATTTCTTTGTGTGTTATTCAAGAATACATTCATGTTATAGTTTGAAATCCTGATTTTTGTTACTTAAGAAAAAACATTTTAAGGTGTCTAATTAAGGCTGGTAACTATTTACCCACAGGCTGATAAATATCCTTATTTCTAAATGCACACAATATATTGTCATAACTGCTGGGTGTCGTGGGTTCGATTCCCGCGGAAGGCAAATATTTGTGTGATAAACATTTGTATGTCTTCAGTCTGGGTGTAGCATTTGTATTTACAAAAAAAAAGTATGTGTGTATATGTATTATATTTCAGTTATCTAGTACCAATAACACAAGCTCAGCTTAGCTTGGGACTAGATGACGGTGTGTGATAGTGTCTACATATTATATTAAAGCTGCTTACTGCCAAGGTTTTTACGGTAGTAGATCCACGCTGATTTCAGCATGAATGGGCCGAATCGTCCGGGGAAGTACTACCCTCTCATAGAAGATCGATATAAAAAAAAAAAAAAAAAAAAAAAAGGTGAAAGTAATTATATTTTAATAATTTCTAAAACTTACAAAACTTTTATTCATAGCCTTTCGCACCTCGTCGGAGCCCTCTCCGTATATCTTCTGGAACAGAGAGTTCAACGCGGCGTCACCTTCTGGTTTTTCTTCTTCTTCCTGCAAATTATGAACCATAATTATCTTGACTCCAATGGGATCATTCCACATTGTCCCAATACTATGATCCACTGGTGGAACCATGAGGAAACACAATTCCTCGTAAAAGCCACTAACACAAAAACATATATATTAAATTTTAAGCTGCTTTTTATTTTTATCTGAAGATTGTAGTATGATATATGTTTGTATGATCGAAATATTAATTTTATTAACTGCTACACTAGCAGCAATAGATTTCATGTCATACTTAAAATTTTTGTTTGTTTGAACGCGCTAATCTCTTGAACTACCAGTTGGATAAAAAAAAAATTGATAGCCGAGTTCTTGAGTAAGGATAGGTTATCTAACATCACGCTACTGGTGATGGGAGCACAGAACTTCGCGTGGGTGAAACCGAGCTGCGGGAAGCTAGCATGTAGGAAATACACAGAATACAGAGTTTAAAGGCTCTCCGAGATTGTAGCAAATCGGCTGACGGCTAAAAGTGATATCTGGTAGTATCTGTGCCTAAATATTTCAAATTACTAAATACATACCATTTTCTTAATATCCTTCTCTATTTTATCCCAGTCTTTTCTAAAAACTTTTGGCGGCTTTGGTGGTCCAGATGCATCTATTACAGCTGTGAATATATTGAGTTTTGTTAACTTAATTCACAAATTTCAATATAAGATTTGTAGAAAAAGTATTGGCCAATTGTTTATATTTTTTCAAAAACAAATCTTAAAATAAGTGACTTTGTATCTTGTTCAAAAAAATTGTCTCTATAAATACATACTTACATAATTATTTCAATGCTTTTGTGTAACTGTTAGTTTGTAAATTTTATTTGCTAGTGGTAGCATTACCATCTATAATAATATTATAAAGAGAAAGATTAGATTTGTATGTTTGTTTGCAACAATTTATCTAAAAATCTACATAACCGATATGGCAAATTTTTTTCTCCTTTAGAAATCTATAAATGAAGCAGGTAACATAGACTATATTTTTTATGTTTAACATATTTTTTAGCAATTTTCAGAATTTAAAGATTTTAAAATTTGCAACACAGAAGACAGCATAAGTAAATTTGCAATACAGCAATATTTTACAGACATAGGTAATATTCCAATCATATTTTAAGTAGGTAGCCGTTTGCTGTGAGACCATATGAAACTTAATACCAAAGCGAAGCAAGGGTGGACGTCTAGTATAACATTGTTTCAACCCATTCTAAAGTATATTTTTCTCACCTTGTGGTATAGCCTTAATTTTGTCCTCTCCCCTTTCTCCCTCTAACTGTGTCCATCTCAATCCCTCCTTCTTCCTCAATTTCAACTCTATTTTAGAAGGAGTCACTACAAATGTGGAGAGACTCGGCACTATCTCATGGGACAAGTCTAACTCTAGACTGTATTCAGAGTCTGAGTTTGGTATGGCGCTAGTAATTGATAACTGAAATTAAATAATATAATATCACAACAACTAAACAAGGCCATCTAGACCCAAAGTTAGCATATATTATAACTTGTGTTACAGGTTCTAAAATGCAGCTCTATACTATAACAGTAGCAGTCTGTACAGAGTACTGATCCACGGGCCGGGCAATAAAAAAAAAGTTAAGATAACTTGAGGATAAATTAAAAGTCAATCATAAGCCCCATAAGTGACAGTTACCATTTACCATCATATATATGGGCTGTTTGCTTGTAAGCCACTGTCGGCAACACAAAAAATACGTAATTCAATGTATCAATGTGAAACATTTTCAATCCAGTGATGCTGGCGCCAGCAACTAATTCAATGTAAATCAGCTTTAAGAGTGTTCACACAAAAGAGTGGCAATGTTGCAATTTAATTTTTTAGCTATATATGTACTTCTTTATTGGCGTATTAAGAAACTATGAAGATTGTAATTATTTTGTAAGCTGTGAAGTATAAATAAACGAATAAATAAATAAATGTCATATTTCGTGGTTTTCGATTTATAAGCAAATTGGCATTGAAAACTTCCATGGCGATATTTTCATAGTAAAATAACTGTAAGCATTATGGTTATTTACTTTTAACATAGCTTTCATGTTATTCGAAAAAGTGTTCTGAAAACATTTTTGAAATATAGCTCCAATTTAATGATAAAAATTGAAAACCATGAAAATTTGACACTAAATTGCGACGTTGTCACTCTTTTGTGTGAACGCTCTTAATAGTTAAATTTCATAATTTTATTTGTCTGCCACTGCCAGCAATAAAAATACAACTTATGATTAAATATTAAAAAGCAACTTACACTTCTTTCTCCATAATTAACTTTAACCTTATCCTTAGGTGCGTTTTTTAACAGTATAGTGATCACAACTTGAGCTTCTGTTTGATACCAATCATGTTTGATCTTGGGTTTTGGCATCTGTCCACAAAAATTATTTACTAGAAAACATATTACAGATTTCCTTCAAAATCGTGATAGCCCAGTGGTTAACAAACCCACTTTGTAACCATGTGTTTGTGGGAGCGAATCCAGACAACTACCAATATGACTTCCAATCATATTATTATGTACTTTTGAATCATATGTACTTTTATAAGTTTATATTGGACATTACTGACTACTAAAGAAAACCATCAAGTTAAAACCTGGATTAAAATGCATGAAATTGCATCTCGTCTTGAGCAAGTGGCAATTCTGATGCACAAGAAGAGACTGCACTGCAGTGGGGCAGTAATTGTCTCGTATTATTATTACTAAGTATAAAAGTTTGTATTGAGAACTTTGTTAAAAAGATCAGACAGATAATAAGCAACAGTTACCAACAAAAGTTTTTGAATTGTCTTCAGGAATCTAAAACTGGACATTGCTGTCCAGTTTGTCCAGAAATAGTCATGTTCATATACAGGTTTATGTTTTGAGCTGTAGTGTTAATGTAGTTTCATCTGTCCTCGTCAATTCGTTATTTTTAAACATTGATCACTCCCGCTTCGCAAATGTAGGTAGTGAGAGTAAGATAATGTACATAGACCCTATTTAACTAATACACTTTAGTAGAAACAACTAGTCAGAGCTATAAAGAAATAATTAGACTGTTAAATTAAATCGCTAGAAATAAGTAACCCTTTCTAAAACGTCTTCCTTTTTTTTTCCCAAGTTCCATACGTTAGAATTCACATAAAACACGTGAAATAGAAATAACGTACCTCGCCACCAGCGTTATCCGAAGTTTCAGGCATATTTCTTCCTCAAATATACTCTATACACCTAAATTGACGGTCTGCCGAAAATATTTATTTTTATACTACGACAACAGATTGCAATATCATGTCAAATTAGAAACAACAGATTTTTCTAGACTAGTAGTGCGTTAAAATACTACATAATGTTTTATTTCAGAATTCACGTATCTACACGCTACGCTTTTGCGGTGTTTTAGTTATATAAAGTAAGTAAATATCATACAATAATTATTTTTAATGTTAAATGGAAAATGAACTATGTATTTTAATTACGTCTGTATTTTACATAGATGAATATTCAAAAGTAAAATACAAGATGAATAGATGTTTCGAACGAATGTCGAATGAATCTACGTTCCTTCACACTCAATGCACATTGCATTTATGTTTAAACTGTCGTTGTTAATAGAATTTCTTATGTATATTTTACTGTATATCGTAAAATTAGTTTAAGAAGTTTGTTTTTTATGTAATTTTAATTAGTTATTTCAGTGTTTTAGTCACACGGCAAACGGAAGGTTACTGTGCACCTTTGAATTTATGCTGTCACTGTCAACAGTGTCAACTGTCAAAGTACCAGAGACTAAACAACACTAGCCGAAGTGAGTGACAAACACTTCAACTTTGTGTGCAAATTTTGAAACCATCATAATTTTGTAATATTTACAGGACTAAGGAGGTATTTTTTGCAAAAAAACATCTGCCTTATATAATTTAAATTGGATAATGTGGGTGAGTATTAAGATAATATTATTTAGATAAATAAAGTTAGGTTATGTTTAATGTTTGTTATTGCTATTTTTTTCATTGTTGCAACGATAAGAGTAGCTCCAGAAACAGCCTTATCAATGTTTTAAGATTTGGAAAGGTCAATATTGTAAAGACGCTCGTTTAATTGTGCAATTTGCCCTAAGTCATTATTAGTAAGTATGTACTGCTATTTTAAGTACTATTTTTACTTTATTAACCTATTTAAGTACATAAAATAAGGCAATAAAACATACGTATTTATTTAATTAAATAATTGAGGTTCGTTGTATATAAAATTTATCATCTGATCTCTAACAAAGAGACAAAAGTGTTGTGATAAATTAGAATGATTTTATATTTAAATAAATTCTTTTGATTTTGTGTATGAGACACATCAAATAAATTATAATTATTGAATAAAGTCATAAACTATATTATACTAGGCAACAATAGCTGTTTGCAAGTGTCTAAGTGAAGCAAACGAAGTAACCCACTAGGACTCCTTTTTATTCATTATCATTTCCCTCTCGTTTAGTTGGCAACTGCTTGATTATACAATACCTGAAAGTACAGTTACAGTACAAACCTGTTTGTCGTTTACATTTAATACTAGACATTTTTAATGTAGACTGCTGATGCTGCTGCCTAAGACAGACTGTCGGAGACAGCAGCAGTTACCATAGTCTATATGTTTGTTTGAAAGGCCAGATCGACCGGGGAAGTACTACCCTCTTATAGAAGATCACTCGAAGATGAGTGAGAGCACCGGAGGCCCAATTTCCCCCTTTTCTTTTTCCTTACTTTCCTCAATCTCTTCACCTACCCCACTGCTATTATGGTAGGCAGCCGCTTTGTAGAGTCCCTGGTATTAGTCCTGGCAGAAATAATGCTAGACTCTTGAGTCGTCCATGAGCGACTGTTACCACTTACGTGGGCTGTTTGCCTGCGACTGTGGGAAAAATAAAAAAATGAGTTTTTTTCTTACAGAATTGGAGTATAAATCTCCTAACTAGAATAGCAAGGATAGATATAATTCGACAAGCAAGTACGATGGGTACTAACAAGAAGATTGCTGTGTGTCAGATGACATCAGTGGCTGACAAGGGAACAAACATGGCAGTTGTCAGCAAAATGATTAGTGATGCTTCTAAGGAAAATGTTGAGGTATTATTAATTGTTTAGTTTTATAAATTTTCTAGCGGACCCGACAGACGTTGTCCTGTCTTAATTATTATCAAATTTTTCGCAGAACCTTCTCATGACAATAACAAACACAACAAAAAAGAATTAACGGAATCGGTCCAGTCGTTCACGCATGATGCCGTGACCAAGAGAAATAGGGATTTATTTTTATATAAATAGATATTTCTAATCTCCCATTCTACAAACCCTCCTTCACCTACCTACAGATATCCCCCGTAAACCTTTCACTACTTTCCCCTATTCCCCTCTCCCTTCTTCCCCACTCCTCCCATTCCGCTTCTTCCGTCCCTCGTCCCTCCCCCTACCTCTCCTCTCCTTTCCCCGTCATTTCACTCTCCCTTTCCCTGGCTTCTCCCTCATTTCCCCCTTGCTTACCCTTCACTTACATCTCCCTTCCCCTACCTTGCCCCATACTTCCCACTCACTTCCTTCTCATCTTTCTCTTATTTTCCCCTCACTACCCCCTCACTTCCCCCTCGCTTGACCCTCACTTCTCCCTCACTTCCGCCGCACTTTCCCTCACTTCTTCATCCCTACCCCTCACTTCTCTTCCACCCCCCCTCCCTTCCCCCTCTTTTCAATTTTCAAGTCGCTAACTTCAAAAACAAATATTTCATCCCTAATTCCGTCCCTCTAAATCCACCCCAATTAAAAAAAATTAGAAGTATTCCAAAACAAAATTTCAAAACTATGAAGAAGTTTCATACAATCGTTTTCATACCTTTTCAGACCACCCTTAACATTTAGGGGGATGAAAAATAGATGTTGTCCGATTCTCAACCCTAGCCGATATGCATACAAAATTTCACGAAAATCGGTCGAGCCGTTTCGGAGGAGTACAATAACGTACACCGTGACACGAGAATTTTATATATTAGATTACACCCAAACACAGAACAAACAATCATGCTCATTACACAAAGGTTTGTCCTGGGTGGGAATCGAACCTACGACCTCCGAAAAGGCTCGACCGATTTTCGTGAAATCGGTCGAGCCGTTTCGGAGGAGTTCAATAACGTACACCGTGACACGAGAATTTTATATATTAGATTTTCTGACATGAAAATTACTTTTCCAAAGGAAAAAAGAATAATTGTCATGCTTGACAGGTGACAATTGATGACCTCAGTAAGCTGACATTTATTATGCAGGTTATTTTATACCCAATAGAAAATCGTCAGTTACACTGATCATTAATTAAATTAACTTGTCACAAAAATGATATCTTACTGTGAGAAGAGTGGTGACCATTGCAACTTACAAAAATAGGCAATATTTATTTAATGAAGTATCTTTTGCTAAGGCCAGTAAGTGTAAAAGGGATAGCAAATTTTATTTAAAGAGTAATTTATGCTTGATAATATTTTCTAGTTTTTTTGCAAGAATTTAGATGAAATGTTATTGAATAAGTTATAATTTTTAGATGTTGTTCTTCCCAGAAGCTTGTGATTACCTGTGTGATAATAAGAAAGACACATTGAGTTTCGCGGAGCCAATCATAGGTGGCGCTACTGTTGGCCAATATAGGGAATTAGCCGTGAAACATAATGTTTGGCTTTCCATGGGAGGAATTCATGAAAAGGTAAATATATGCTTAATGGTGAAACATGACAGCTTCTGTAAAATTATGTAACACTATTTGAACAACCTTTTAAAAAAAATTACATTTCTTTCTTGCCACAAAAGTATACTACTTTGTTAAGAAATACTTAGATCACCACACTATAATAATATATAATCTGTAATGTAATCTATACTATTACTATTATATAAAGCGGAAGAGGTTTGTTTGTTTGTTTTAACGGGCTAATCTCTGTAACTACCAGTCGGATTTGAAAAATATTTTTGCGTATGATAACCAAGTTCTCGAGGAAGGAATGTAACATCACGCTATTGGCGACGGGAGCAGCGTAGTAAGCAAAGACGCGGGTGAAACCGCACCGCGGAAAGCTACTACGGAACTAGACTATTATACGCAAAAAAAAAATTAATTCGACTGGTAGTTCCAGAGATTGGCGAGTTTAAACAAATAAACAAACTTTATATAATAGTAGATATCATATTTGCCCAGTATTTAGTATCATTAAAAATTCTTATCGATATTTTTATTTCTAGGATGTCACCAATCCTACTAAAACCTACAACACTCACTTAATCATAGACAACAAAGGCGCCATAGTGCAAACGTACCGGAAGTTACATCTATTCGACGTTGAGATACCGGAGCGTAACGTCCGGTTAAAGGAAAGCGATTATTCACTCGCTGGCGACCATATTGTGACTCCCGTTGATACAGCTGTTGGAAAAGTTGGTAGGTATTTGTTACCATACCTTACCATACCATACCGTATAATACCGTACTATACCATACCATACCATATACCACCCCATGCCATATTTCGCCACCTTGGTCGGTCGAGAGCCGCTCTCATCCATCGGTTGCTCGTCATCCTTATCAGGTCGTCAGTCCACCTTGTGAGGGGTCTGCCCACGCATACCACACCATACCATACCATACCATACCGTAGCTAGCTACTCTACTACTTCTATCCAAAACTTAGCGGTTGTATAGGTGTACTATCAAACCAAGTGAATCATTCATGACCCACCATATGCTCATTTTGACAATCCATCTAAATACAAGTAGGTCTGTTAATTCGCCTGAACTGAAGACAGATTTTTTTCGTAACATTGCTGTTATCATTTTATTAGAGACTTACACTGTTGTTATGTTAGTATTAGAAACGTCCTAAGTGACACACGATAGATATTACAAGTTTGTCAGTTTTAACGAAATATCAGCAGGGTCATGACTCAGTTGGTTCGATTGTACATTTTTCTTTTGATATTCGTATAATTACATTAACTGTCTCTTTTTTAATTTTTGTAGGGCTAGCCATCTGCTACGACATGCGTTTCCCAGAACTAAGTACGTCATTAAGTATATTAAAAGCAGAGATATTAACTTATCCTTCTGCTTTCACTCAAGCTACCGGTGAAGCACATTGGCATGTTTTACTCAGGTAATACCGAACCGATTACAATTAACCGCATTGACCGAAATGTATCAACCGGTCATAGATTGTAATGTAATTGCTACTAGTCCGGTGCGTGCATTGTTAATGCACCAAATGTTTTTTTTGCCGAATCTAACCGATTGGACCGAATTTTCGTTGAACAAAGTTATGTTTTATTCTAACAATTAAAAAATCTTTTCTAAAGTCCAATCGAACCAAAATATAAAAATAGTTAATATCGATGATGAATTGTTTATTTAATGCGATTTTGAAATGCATGTCCTTATTATTTTTCTCAAACAAATACTCTTTACTTAAATATAAGTTAATAAATGTTTATAATTATTAGATATTCAAGCGCTAATTTGACTATAGGTACTTTAGATTTAGGTAAATAAGTGCCGGAAACACGCCACAAGTTAAATATATAAGTTGTGTATTATACAATACTTATGTTTAAACCATTAGTAAATAATCGCTTATGACATGTTCTTAAAACGAGGTTTAAAGAGAGCATTAATATCACGGTAGTACGGCTTCGCGGCGCCCCTGATATTGCAGAAGTCTATGAGCGACAGTTACCACTTACCATCAGGTGGCCTTACTGCCTCTGTGATTCGATAGTACTGTGTACGGACTGCCACGCAGGCGTCGCGGGTTCGACTCCCGCTCAGTGGAAATATTTCTGTGCATGAATATGAATATTTACATTGGTCTGGGTGTTTCTATGTGTATGTATGTATTTACAAAAAGTAAAGTATGTATGGCCGTATTTTAAAACCAGTAAACAAGCTATAATATATGCTAACTTTGGTCTAGATGGCGTTGTGTGTAATTGTTGTAATATATTATTACATCTATTAAATCACTGTTTTAATTACAGGGCACGAGCAATAGAAAACCAATGTTACGTTATAGCAGCCGCACAATCGGGCTCGCATAATACTAAACGTAAATCATACGGTCATGCAATAGCAATCGATCCATGGGGTAAAGTGCTAGTCGATTGTGGAATTGAATCTCCTTGTTATAAAGTAGCTGAGATTAGTCAAGATAAATTAATGGATGTGAGAAGGAATATGCCTGTGTTTCAACATCGTAGGTGAGAATAATTATTTATTTATTTATATTTAAGTATCTCCAACAAAGGATGTACACAATTGTAACTTAAGAGTAAATAGGACACATTTATATTTTAATGTACTCCTTGCAACCACATCATGCAAATTTTGGTACCAATTAATAATTAATTAAATCTATGTATTACATTAAATATTACTAACAGAAATTGAACATACTTGAATAAATGCAAGTTATAAAAAAGACATATAATTAGATAACTAACTACTAAAGTAACAATATAAGTAATTAAAATAAATAAAAATGGAGTTATAGTAATTATTATAGAAATCCCATGTTGAACAAGTATGCAAAAAAGTTAGTAAATCGGTCTATGCGCTCCACGAGTTGTCACAAATTGCAAACATTGATACAGTACTTACTGCATACCATGGACTTGTTGCTTCAATTTTAAGGTATGGTGTGATTTTTTGGGGAAATTCAACGGACAGAGACCTAGCGTTTAAAATGCAAAAGCGCTGCATTCGAGCCATGTTTGGGTTACAAGTAACAGACTCTTGTAGACCTCTGTTTCAAAAATATAATATTTTAACTTTTCCCTGTATATATATCTATGAGGCTGCAGTATTTGTCAGACAAAATATTAAACATTACAGGCTGGCTTCTGAAACCACCACCAGATCACAGAGAGATATATTCCGAATCTGTTTAACTAAATGCAAAACTGCTCTGATGCATAAAAGCATATATCATATGGCCCCTGTAATATATAATAGAATACCAATGAAAATAAAGGCACTGAGACCAAACCTATTTAGAAAACACCTAAAACAACTCCTACTCAAGAAATGCTATTATAACGTAACTGAATACTTAAACGATAAATGTCTAATATAATAAAAGTGGAAATTGTATATAGTTTAAGATTTTTAAATTTATAATTTGACATTCAATTGATATTTACTAATATTTTTGACATTGACATTATTATGACCCAAAATTCCTGACATCTTGATAGTGCCACAAATTTATTATTTAATTGTAATATTGTATGACATATTGATGTAATTTTGAAATATTTGCATGCCATCATTATTGGCGATGTGTGCTGTTCTCTGTATGTACTTGTAACACCTTTTGTACCACATTTTCGCAAATAAATTGAATTTGAATTTGAATTTGAACTGTGTTGCTGTATTTTTGCATGTATTTTTAAATAGCTGTTACCGCCCGCGTGAATGTCGGATATATATGTTTATATATTGATGATTTTTCATACAAATTTTCATCCCCTATTTCAACCCATTTAAGACATTTTTATCGATAAAAGATATAAAATATGTTTTTCTCCGAGGTATAATCGATCTCTACACCAAATTTCATCAAAATCGATTCAGTGGTTTAGGCTTGAATGTGTCAGAGACAGAGTTACTTTCGCATTTATAATATTAGTTAAGATATCCTGCATTGAGGACAACAATCCGGCAAAATGGAGTCACGTTTCTGAGATCTTTTTTTTTATATTAGGCTACCAAAGTGACTCCACTCTGCCTGTAGTAAGCAGTCAGTGGAATCCAGAAGTGGTGGACACCATTCCAAAAGCCAAACTACTGTCTTAAAAGTCCCAGGATCATAATTAAATGGGAACACATGCGCTGGTAAAGAGTTCCAGGCTTTAATTGAGCGACAAAAGTATAAAGTGCTAAACCGTTTGGTTCGAGACCCTTTAGATTCCACTGTGAAAGGGTGGCACTTCAGTCCCGCACGTATTGTTCTGGATAAAAAGGGAGAGGGTGTGATTAATTATAAGAACTCTTCAGAACACTCTCTGTGGTAAACGAAGACGATTTATATTAAATCTAAAATGACTGGGAAAGTTGGTAGGTGTCGCCCTCTAGACGAACATACGCGGACCAAATAAGTGATGTGTTGACAAAGGGCACAATTACTAGCACCCGTAACCGACGTGTGTATGAAAACATTAATGAATGTTGAAGAGGCGAAGGAGGTATGTTTGGATCGCAGCTAATGGCGTTCTATAGTCTCTGCTTACCTCATTAATGGGAGACAGGCGTGAAGTTATGATAATATAATAATATTCTACTACATTCACACAGCGACATCTAGTCCCAAATTAAGCAATTATATTTGCTTGTGATATGGGTACTAAACAACTGATATACTACTTACATACATTTTTTTTTTTGAAATAAATACATATTATAGATAAATTACACCCAGACACAGAACATACAATCATGCTCATCACACAAAGGTTTTCCTGGGTGGGAATCGAACCCACGACCTCCGGCTTAGCAGTCAAGAGTCACTAACCACTAGGCGAACAGGCCAGTCAGAGTTTTTTTTAAGTAATTTATCTTTATTTACAGAACAAAAATCTACTCTTTATACTCCCTAAGTGTAAGAAAGGATCTCTTACCAGAACATAGTGAAGAACGAAATACTCCTAAATGTAGTAAAAGTGTCCCGAAAAATTCGATCACAGATGAACCTTGCCAAGTATTCGGTCATGTCCGGGTGAAGGACACATGCGTGTTTTATAAGTCGAAACTGACTTATGCTTTCGTTAATTTAAGGTACTTATGTTTTTTTTATTGTTTACAGTATTCTAGGTAAATTACTTTATAATTAAGTTCATAAAATGAAAATAAATCTTATGATTTACAATGTTAAATTAAATCTATACTTTTATATAAAGCTTTTTATAAAGAGTTTGTTTGTTTGTTTGAATATTTCTTTTTGCGTATGATAGTCCAGTCTCGATGAAGGTATGCCTATGTAACATCATGCTACTAGCGACAGGAGCAATTTAGCGCGGGTTGAACTGCCCACGAAAAGCTAGTAAACAATATATTTTATTCAAACTCAAATTAAAAGCATTTATTTCATTTTGATCATAAAGTATGATGCTTATGAAAAGTCAACATTACATGAAGTCAGTCAATTAACCTACAGCCAGTTCGCTGACGAGGTAGAGCTGTGAGAAGAACTGGCAACAAACTCTTGCCACTCTTTTCAATCGCCAGATAATTACAGTTTTTTGTACGAGTTACAATTTTAACACATCAACGCAACCAAAGAACCATACAAAGTAATTATAATTACCAAGATTAAAAAAAAGATTTCAATTATTTAGTTTCATCTAGTATGTTAATTTGACGTATTTTAATTAAAAAAGTAAATGCATCTCCCGGTCATATTGAACAACAAGGTACTACTGGATTAAGTATTAAATGTATGCCATGCCAAGATATTATCAATATTAACAATGACTTCTGCCAACAGATGTGTGATACCAGGTCATGTGCTCGTGGCTCCAATACGCTTGGCTGAGAGGAACCAGGACCTAACCGAAGAAGAGGCACAAGACTTTTATAAGACTTTACGGCTGGTTCAGAGCGTATGTTTGTTTTTTGTTTGTATTTTTTGACTTCATTGACTGCTTACCATCAGGCAGAGTGGAGTCACTTTGGTAGGCAACTTCCCCACTTTTTTCCACACCTCCCTCAATCCCTTTACCTTCCCCACTCCTTTCACAGTAAGCAGCGGCTTCGGAGAGACCATGGTATTGCTAGAGCAATGCTAGAGACTCTGAGTCGTCCATAAGCGACAGTTACCACTTACCATCACGTGGTATGTTTGCTTGTCTGCCACTCTTGAATGAGAATAATAAGCTTGCAGCCCAATTCCTCCCTTGGTCTTCCTTTTTCCTTTCATTTCTTATTCTCTCCCTACATAGTCGGCAACGGTTTGGTTGTTTGCTTAGCATTATTACTTCTGTGATGCTTATAAAACACAGCCATCTCTATAGGTTACGGTTACCACTTACCATCAGGTGGACCGTATGCTTGTTTGACACCAAAGTTGTTTAAAGGTTTTTTCTTTTTCTCTGAAGCCAGAAAGTTTTTCATTCAGATTGAAATCATTAGCCAATTGACTATTAAACAAATAGATATCTGAGTTTTTTACTTCAATGTTCATAAGTAAATATTTTCATTTATATATTTATAGCTCATGGAGAAAGTACATAAAACAAAGTCGTGTACTGTGACTATACAAGATGGGCCAGATGCGGGACAAACAGTTAAGGTATTATGACTTAATTTTCTGTCGAGTGGTTAGTGGTCAACCTAGTGTCAGGATTTGTTCAGGTCGCACATTATTTATTTCCACTATATCTACTATATTTCCCAAAAGCATAAGTGATATAAAACACGAAAAAATTGCGTCTATTATTTGATTACAACAATTCCTTGTTTACTAAAATTGTACACTTAGTATTGTTAAAATTATACATTGTGATTTGTGAAATAGAGGTACATTGTGAACTCCTGTTGTAAATTAAGTTCGGTCTTATTTTATACTTATAGCCAATATTAACAGTTTATATAATAATGTAATTTCATTTTCATTTTCATTTAACAACAGCTCACATGTTGCCTTTACCTTTTTATAGCAATATGCAAATTGAGGCAGCCTGTAAAGCACACATTTTACTTTTCATTTTTATTACAACATTGAAAGCTGTAATTAATTACCTACAGAGTTAAGTGTCTGTGTCATTTTGTATGCTATTTGAAATCGTAACTTACAAAAATAGTAATAACCTGGCGATTAAAAAGTGTGGCCTGAGTTTCTTGCCAGTTCTTTTCATGGCTCTACTTCGTCAGCGATATAGCTGATATTTTGTAAATTTTAACGTAGATAAGTATTAATTTAAATAACCTATATGAATAAATATATTTTCATTTTTCTGACACTAGGTTCACTATTAACCACTCGATAAGAAGACGAAATGACTAAAGATTTTACAAAAACCATATATTGTTGATTTACAGCATCTACATTGTCATATAATGCCGAGAAAAAAAGGCGACTTTATTGAAAACGACTTAATATACCTAGAATTGGCCAAACATGATCAGTAAGTATTCAATCTGTACTAATGTATAAAGGGCAAGAGTTTGTTTGTTTGGACGCGCTAATCTCTGGGACTACCAGCCAGATTTGAATAATTCTTTATACGGTTGATGGTTATCACGATATGATGTATAACATCACGCTATTGGTGACAGGAGCCGACCAGTAACAAAAAATGTAATTTTACGCGGATGAAACCAGTAGTAAATAAATACTTTTCTTCCTTTCTTTCTTTATATATAGATATAGAGCTTTTACTTTCCGAAATAAATTTTTAATTTTAGAATCCTGGAATGGTTATTCATTTTATGTTGTCACAGGTTCGATTCCAGACATCCGTCTAAACCACCTAGAACTTTAGAAGAGATGGAATCAGAAGCTTCTCTGTTAAGAAGTGAGATGGAGAAGATGTTAGAAGAAGAAAGAATGAGAAGATAATGTTAAGCACAATGTTATAATTAAGAGATATTTTTGATAATAGTTAATAATAGTAGTAGATCCACGCTGGTTTCAGCATGAATGTGCCAGACCGGGGAAGTACTACCCTCTCATAGAAGATCGACGTAAAACATTAGTTTTCATGCTAATGTTTTTCGCTCGGTGAGTGAGAGCACTGGCAGCCCAATCACTTCTTCGGTCCTTTTCCTTTTTCCTTCCTTTTTTTTCCGTCATGGTCGGCAACGGCTTGGTTGTGTTTTTAAGCAAAATTTCTACAATGCTTAAAAAACCATCTCTATAGGTTACGGGACCGTATGCTTGTTCGCCATCTGACAACATAATTATATAAAAGTCAGTCTACCCTAATAAATAAAGCGAAGAAGTTCTTTTTGTGTATGATAGCCCAGTTCTTGAAGAAGGTTATGTAACATCACGCTTCTGGCGACGAGAGCAGAGCAGTAACCAAAGGCGCGGATGAAACTGCGCCGCGGGAATCAGTATTTTATAAGTGTATCGCGATCCGGCACATTCATGAAACCATAGGATCTAGTACCGAAATGATGGGTGACCATTAACCAAATGTAAATATAATGGACTGTTAGATGGGAGGGTCGGAAGAAGGAAAGAAATTCATTATATATTATAAATTGTACCATATGATTTATTATAATAATTTAATATATAAATAATTATAGTTGTTTTATTTTTATTTGTGTTTCATTTCTTGTATGTTAATCATTTTGTTACCACTTTTGAACATTATTAAAGAAAAGTAGTATGTTCCATGTATCAGCAGTTCCATATCCGGTTAATAAAGGACTTATAATATTTTCGACAGTGAAAATTGTCATTTTACCTATATGTTTTTGTTGTAAACTTTTTGTATTTCAACAGTAGGTAGGTACCTACTATGTTTTGTTTTAATATTGTAGAATAACTTATTCTGTGATTTTGTGTGCCTACGATAGTAGCTTTAGATTGTTGCCTGAACAGATTAATTATTAGGTATCTCAGGAAACATCTGCAAAGTTAATTTATGAAAATAAAAACATATAATGTAATCGCTTAAATGACAATAAATTATTAAACGAAATTATGGATTCCTTATACATTTTCGTATCTAAGTAGGTACTTAAATATATATCTCTCTTTACGATAAATAAATATCAAGAAATAGAAAAATAGACAAGTCGCGCGTATAATACAAGGTAGGAAAATTTTGCGCTAGCTTGCCTCTTAAAAAAAGTAACCCTTCGTCACTGACACCGTAAAGCTACAACCAAGCTTTCTATTTTTAACCAAGTTAAAAAAAAGGAGGAGGTTTCCTAATTCTTAATGTGTGTTCGCGGATAACTTCGTCGTTTATGAACCGATTTTAATGATTCTTTTTATATAGACATTTTCTTTTTTCTTTACGTTGTGTGAGCCAATAAATAAATAAAAACAGCATAGACATACGTACTGTTATATAATGCGTAGATTATAATGAATATACTTTAATGTGTAAGTACATAAATCATTTGGTTACTCATCAGTTGAGTAACAAAGTCATGTTGCCAATACATAAACACAGGATGTTGTTGAAGGCTAAATTGTGAAAGTAACAAAAAAAAGATTATTTGTTACTTTTACAATTCGTATAGGTAGTAATTAGAAGTTTTATTTTTGTTATTAAATGACAATTTCAACGGTAAACCTAACGAACAAGTATTTTTGACTTTACAAACAAACAATTTTATACACAAAATAGCCGAACTGTCGAAATAACTTTATTTGTAAACTAGCTGCATCCCATGGCTTCGTCCGCGCGTAAAATGTGTTTTGTTGTATCCCTTGTAGACCGATTTTAAGGATAAAAAGTAGCCTATGTCCGTCTTCGGCACCGAATCTATCTATACCTACACCAATTTTCATCGAAATCGGTTCTGCCGTTTAGGCGCTGAGTGGTAACAAACACATGAGAAAGAAAAATAGTTGATCCGTTTCAGTTGGTCAGAGTGTAAAGACAGAAACTTTCGCATTTATAATGTTTATAGGATTAAATTAAACTGTCTACAACATTTCGTCTCATTATTTAAGAAAGGTTCTCTTTGTCGTCATTTCTCGTTTTATCTTATTGAGTGGTTAGTGGTCAACCTAGTGTCAGGATTTGTTCAGGTCGCCCATAATTTATTATACAGGCATCCGATTTGACCTAGCGACTGTTGTTAATATAGTAACAGCCGGGACTGACTTAACGAGCTCTCTGTAGCACAGACATTCTTGGTTAACGGTGAGGAGTAGGTATTAGGTCATTTTATGTATGTATTTCACTAATTAGGTACCTACTGCCGCAGCGCGCCGCATTGCAAAATTGCGTCAAAAAGCATATAGTAGTCGTAGTGTAGCAGTGCGTTGCGATGCGACTCGGTGCGGCCCGTCTATAGTGTGTGATAGTGTTCATAAAAAATATACTAAATTGATGAAGGAGGATTGTGTTTGTGTGTTCCTATCAAACTTTGATCCTGGGTCTATTAAGCGGAGCTTGAAAAAGTATCTCACTAAGCCGCCATAGTGGAAGCCACCATACCAGTAGTTTGGCCTTTAAAATGGTGTCCACCACTTCTGGATTCCACTGACTGCTTACCATCAGGCAGAGTGGAGTCACTTTGGTAGGCTGATAAAAAAAACAAAAATTGGTATGCAATGCGTAGTTTGACCTAGCCTTAACTTAAATAAGTGTTAAGGGTTTAATTCCTTGGACATTAGCCTCTTCCACACATCTCCTCTTTGAACGCATCAATCAATTAATCTGTTGCATCAATTAATCAGTTTTTCACTAAATATTATGTTTCAGCAAAACACATTTTCATTTAACTTTTTCTTATCAAGTGGTTAATGGTCAATTGAATATCAGAATTTGTTCAAGTCGCCCATAATTGCTATTAATGCAACATAACAACATGGTGACCTTCAAATTTGTACAAAAACTAAAGCACCATTAAAAACCCGGACAAATGGCTTTAAAACGAACAAGTAGGCATCTAGTTTTTCAAGGACAATGTGCATTACCTACTCAATAACATGTAATTATATTGTATATTAAAATTATTGCATAATTAAATCTAAAACTAAAACTAGCAACTCGCTACTTTTATGCTTTGTACGACGTCGTTACAAATCGTTGAAATTCTCGACTTTCCTTTAATGTAATATGCATGTATTATACATACGTACCTATACTTAAACCTTCCCAAAGAAATGCTCTTAAACATTAATGAGAGCCGTATCAAAATCAGTTGCGTGGTTTAAAAAAGGTTAGCGGAGAAACGGACAGACACAAACAGCTTAAGTATTTATACCTACAATTTTTTTTAAAGCTATGCGAAAACACTTTTTTTAGTGTTTCATGCTTTAAAAATAACGATTAAGATCACTACATGTCTGCTTTTTTTTGTGAGTTGAAATTAGTTTGCTCAAGAACACGTGACGATACATAAATATCAAGTCGAATTAAGAAAAAAAAATATTAATCAACTAAGCAATATTTTGGCAAATTTTGATGCATTTTCAGGCCCAATTTCCCTTTCTTTTTTCCTCACCTCCCTCAATCCATACCCCATCACTTACCCCACTCTTTCACGGAAAGCAGCGGCTTCGCAGAGTCCCTGGCATTGCAGGAGCAATGCTAGGGACTCTGAGTCGTCCATGAGCCTCAGTTACCACTTACCATCAGGTGGACTGTCTGCCACGACGGCAATAAAAAAAATATTGCCTACAGTGGCAGACGAGCCAACAACGCACCTGTTGGTAAGTGGTAAATGTCGCTCATAGACCTCTGCAATGTCAGGGGCTCTGCGAAGCCATTGTCTACCGTCATATTAATGCTCTCTTTATAGTTATCTCTTATTAATATTTTTACTTAAATATGCAAGTAAATTAAAAAATCTATATAGTATTTCTTTGGCACTCTCTACAGCCGAAATGGCTTGATGGATTTTAACGTATGAGGGGTCATTAGATTCGTATTTATTGTGGGAGTGACATAATTATGGTATATATAAAAATTTTAATGTAGCGTAAGGACGAGAAAAATTGAGTTTCTTTTCACGTTGTATAGTGAGCTTTTTGTTTTTTTAATAATATATTTGCTTGTTCATCGTGTGAAGTGATACCTAATGGAATTTTCTCTTTAGAAATTCTCAGTATTAGCCCGGCAGTGTCTGGAATTGCATCCGATCATGGCAACAGACTTGCTTCTACCTTTTAGATACTCTAACTAACATAGGTAGCGATACGTATATTCCTCTGTTCACCTCTTGAGATAAAAAGGCGAGACGCTACATTATTATGTTAATAACTGATCATTATACCGAATAACAACGAAAAAATAAATCTGTTTTTGTATGTAAGTAGTGTTGTACTTAAATCTCATCAATCTCATCAATTGTAATTAATGGTTTATTTGAAAATCGAACGTCGGCGGAAGCGCGCGATACTGGCACGCTTGTGTTTTGTGTAATTATTTTATTGAATTTATTTATTACAGCGTTTACGCGTCATGAGTGGCTACGTCGCAATTTAGTGTAATATTTCGTGGTTTTCAATTTTTATTATTCAATTTTAGCTTTATGTAAGTATTATTTTAAGAATATGTTCTACTATTATGCTAGAATTCGATGATAGCTGTATAAAAGTTAGTTAACCATAATGCTTACAGTTATTTTACTATGAAAATAACGCAACTTAGGTTTTAAATTTATTATTTGCCTACAAATAGAACTGTAAACGCAATGATTTCTTACTTTTTATACAGTTTTCACCTAATTCTAGCATGATAACAAACATGTTTTTAAAATATAGCTAAGAAGTGATAAAAATTGAAAATCTGTCTTATTTCACAAGACACTGAATTGCGCCGTTGCCACTCATGACACGTATCTAATAGGCTCATAAATGTATATACATTATTTATTTATTATAAAGTGTTAGTGTTATGCCGTGTTATAATGGACATTTAACAGTAATCGGTAAGTTTTCATTATTTTTGTGTACCTAATCGAATTAATTGGTGTAGTAATACCTACCTACTTAAATACCGCGCCGCGATCTTAAGAGTGGGTACCTAACTATGAAATATCTATATTCGGAGAGTAGATTCTAGCATTGTTATTATTACTGTTATAAAAATATTTAAGTAGAGCATAATAAATAGTTTTTTAATTGTAAATCTGTACCTACTATTAAATAAAGCGGAAGATTATGATTTGATTCTTTGTTTGTTTGAACACGCTAATCTCTGGATCTACCAGTGGTATTTCAAAAATATTTTTGCGTATGATAGCCCAGTTCTCTAGAAAGGTTATAGGCTATGTATCATAAGCAATGAGTATATAACCACTTGAGTGACGATGATATGATTTCTAGTACACACGCGGACTCACCACTGCGGGTCGGGGGACGAAGAAATTATCGCGACAGTGATTGGTTAATGCATCAATGTCAATCATATTGCACCGCCCCATAGTGTTGTACCACATAATTGTGCCAAAATAAATCGTTATCGATAAACTAATTTTTATTCTATGTCCGAATACATGGATGTCAGAATTATTTTAACAATATGAAAACAATATAGAAAGAGGTTATTATGTCTTACTAATAAATTTACATTATAGGTATTTTTTGTATGTAAATGGTTTATTGTAGAATTTATAAAAGTTATTCATAATTGATGAGTATAATAAATAAATAAATATTTTATTTGCATTTATCTTTACAATTGATTTAATGTCTTCAATAAATGAAAGGTAAAACTATAAAATAATTTTACTTACTAGTAGGTAGGTACATAATGTGTGTCTTTTTAATGAATAAATATTTCCTTTTATCTCTCGAAAAAAAAGATGTCTGGATTAATAAATAAAGTGAATAGAGTAAAGGAAAGTGATTGACACGAGTGAAATAGGTAGTTATAGGCGGTTTATGAATCATGATACGATAGGTACGCTTGTGTTAAAACCTCAGGGCATGTGTATTTTTTTTTCTTAGTTTGTATAATACCAAGTAAATACGTGGTATTTTATTATTAGTAATAGTTGTTGATTGTACTGTGTGTATAAATAATACTAGAAAAAAATAATTTTGTAATTCCAGTCAAAAAACAACACGCATTTTTATTGAACACTTTCTATTCAATTCAGAGTATTTTGTTTGTTTATATAAAAAAGTATATTTACAATCACAAAACTAAATGGAAAAACAAAGTAGGCAAATGTAATTAAAGTGCTGAAGGCGCCCTATCGCATGTTTACGTACCGCGCGGGTGTAGGCATTTATTTTTAAAAATATGGCCGTGTTACAATACTGTATAGATAGTATTACCGTGGTTATATATATATATATATATATATATATATATATATATATATATATACAGTATTTAAGAATGCTATTAATAATAAGAGTTTCAAAAATTATGTATTTCGACAAAAATAAAATTATTATTTTCACATTAATTTTAAATATTTTATAATGAAGTTAATTATAAGCGTACTAAAACAGGTAAAAACATTGTCGGCGTTGCTGAACTAAATAAACGCCGTCGGTTTTTTAAATTTTCAAATGAATCAAATGTGTCAAATGTGAAATTCCTTGAACAAATAACGCTGTATTTGCTAGGATACCAATTTTGTCTGATAACAGCATTTATCCATTTTTCTTTTATTTCTGGGCTCTTCGAAAAACTAAGATGTTAGAATAATTAATTAATTTTAAAATATCTTTAATTAATATTGTTAACCGAATCATGAATACTAATTATCGATATCAACTTTATTTCCGATTTGTCTCAGCGCTACTGTGACAGAAAAAAACAAAAAGAGACGGAACTATTGACAATCGTCTCGCGCGAGAAAGAGAGACAAACTTTGATGGTGACGTATTTACGTCATACAACCAATATCACTTGAGCCCTGCAATCACAATAAATATTTATCATAATACAACTAAAATCGTACTTTACCGGTGAAAAGTTATACCATCGTTGTTATAACTTGATGTTTTAGTGGATTTTCCACACCATTTACCAGAGCAGGAAGGCATTTTCGTAAGAAAATTAAGAATGTAGCGTATTGACATGTGCGCACAGATCTGACACTTGGTCGGAACTAAATGAGTAAGCTCTGTCGCGGTTTGATATAAGCGCTAAATGCCTTATCTTTGGCGAGCGTTTGTACGCTGTATTAGTGATCATAAGTAATGTTAATGTTTTTTTTTTTTTTTTTTTGGCACATTAATCTAATATTTAACTCTAAGATACCTCTCATCGTACAAACTACATACAGTGTTAACTTATTAAACAATGTAACTGCGAAGAAAGTGAGAATAATTACAAACCAAACGGTTCTAAAAAGTGCAATTCATAGTGACCTTATCGTGAGTGTATGGAACTTTCATAGCTAGCAACGTTATAATAAAGACTAGAGTGGTGTGCATCATTTGAATTTCGAACTAAACATTATATTATTTTATCTACACAACACACTCTCATCTTACAAACTACATACAGTGAATTTATTTCTTTAATATAACTGCGAAGAAAGTGAGATTCAATTTAAACAAAGAGTTACAGAAAGTGCAAATCACAGTGACTTAATCGTGAGTGTATGGAACTTTCATATTTAACGCAGTTATTATAAAGACCAGAGTGGTATGCATCACTTGAACTTCGAATCCATTGGTTATCTGTTTGGGCTACCAACATTACGTCTCGAATTTGACATATGCGTTCCATTTCGGAAACATTTTATTGTTGAGTTCCTCTTAGAGGTAATCCTTAAACTATATTACAATGGAATTTATCTGCTGCCGCTTAAGCACTAAAAATGTAAAAAAAGAGTTAGATTGTTGCAAGTGTCATGATAATTATCATAGTAAATGTATTTTTCCTGATAAAGAAGACAAGTGGGTCCCTGATAAGCATTTCCTGTCATCATGGCTGTGTCCCAAGTGTACCAGAAGTGGTCAAAGGGACAACAGAGACGACACTCCTGTAAGAGGCAGTTCATAGGCGAATGCATGCAAGATACCTACGGAGATTTCGCCGTCTCAACAAAATGTTACCATACTAAAAAATCCTGTTGCAAGTAATGAAGACTTGGTCTCAATATCAAAGAAATCATTGCGTAACATTATTAAAGAAGAAATTAATGCTGCTTTCTCTAGTATAAATAACACCCTTAAAGAACTCAAGACTGAAGTGGCTGATCTGCAGAGTAATGTTAAGTTTATGAACGAAAAATATGATTCTATAATAAAAAGGATGACTCATGTGGAAGAAAAAACTAAAACAGTGAATGCACTTGAAATGGAGATCAAGGAATTAAAAAGCCAAATTAACGTTACTAATGTTAATATTGAAAGACAAGAGCAATGGAGTAGACGGTCAAACATAGAGATAATTGGATTACCGGAGAAAAAGGATGAAAATCTTGTCAACATGCTGTCAAAACTAGCCTCGTATGCCAAATGCCCATTTAATCCACAGACTGATGTTGATTTCGTGACTAGAGTGGCACACATGAACAAGGATCTTAAGAAACCGAAACCAGTAATAGTGCGGTTCCTTGCCAGATACAAAAAAGATGAATTTCTATCGAGATTGAGAGAAAACAAAGACTTGAAAGCGTGCGACATTGGATTTTCCAACAATACTTCTCGTATCTATTTCAACGATCATTTGACAAGTGATAAGAAACTTTTGTTGAACAAGGTCAAAAGGTTAGCCGAGGAAAAGCACTATAAATTTGTATGGGTAAAAAACTGCTCAATACTGGCAAGAAAAAACGACTCAAGCGCAGCTATAAATGTGTCAATTACAGATGACTTAAAAAAAATAGTTTATTATGTAATGTTATTGTTGAATGCTCATTTGTTTTATTGTTTTTCATTAATTTTATGTTGTTACTCATTATGATATATTTCAAACAGGACCAGACAGTCTTATGGATTTTTTTTAATGCTTTTGAGGTTATACTAACAAAACAGACAGAGGGATCATGTTTAGCTCAGGATTGTTATTCTGGTAAGTGGTATTTTAAAGTGTCAAAGACTAATTATGAATGTAAACAATGGTATTTTAAAATTATTGGTAAAAGTTATATTGCTTTAATCTTACAGTGATTCCTAATATAAATGTTTATTATCAGAATGTTCGTGGATTGCGAACTAAGACCAATGTGTTCTATAGCAATGTATTGCTTTGCTCATACGATATTATTTGCCTGAGTGAAACCTGGTTATTACCTGGTATATTTAACTCCGAATTATTCGATGATAGATATAATGTTTACAGATGTGACAGGGATTACGACTCCAGGTCTGACAAAATGGGAGGGGGTGTCCTTATTGCAGTCAGAAAGGGCATTGAGATCGGTGACTTTACTATTACTCCATCAAGTAATTTAATGTCAGCTGATATTTTGTCATTGAGTATGACAGTAAGGAGACATTTATGCAGTTCAAAACTTAGATTATATTGTTGTTACTTTCCACAGAATAGTTTACAACTTAATCATGAACAAACATTTTATGATCAAATTGCCCAGTCTGTCATAGCCTATCCTAATGATAGATTTTTAATTGTGGGGGATTTCAATATAAGAAATGCAGTTTGGGTGCCGGGTAAACAAAATAATGAAGCTGTCTTAAATATAACAAATAGGAATATGGATACCCTGGTGAGTACCTTGTCACATTTTTTGTCTTTTAATCACTTGACACAGTACAACTTAATTGGTAACTCAAATGATAGGTTGCTCGACCTAGTTATAGGAAACATTAACTGTAATGTTACAAAATCAACATTTCCTCTGATAAGTGAGGATTCACACCATCCCGCTCTTGACATTAATGTGACTAATGTCTGTGTGAGCACATTGCGTAGTTCACCAAGAATCTTGAGAAGGTTTCACAGCGCTGACTATGACTGTATTAATAACTTGCTCTCTGCTATTGACTGGCATACTGTTATTGATAAATATGATCTTAATCAATCTTTGGTGAGATTTTATAAGATCTTGAATGACATCATTGACACTCAAGTGCCAGTTAAAACTGTATATAGTAATAAATTTCCCATATGGTATTCCTCAGCCCTAAAAAAAATTATTAAAGAGAAACTGAAATACCATAAAAAATGGAAGCGTTTTGGTCATTATCCGGATTACTCTACGTTTGTTCTTTTAAGAGATAGGCAAAAACGAGTTGCTAAGGAATGTTTTGATAACTACATGCGAAGAACAGAGAATATTATAGCAAAAAACAGTAAACATTTCTGGGCATACATTGATTCTAAAAAGAAAACAAATGGTCTACCAGACAGACTTTATTTGGAAGACGTTAGTTCCTCTGATGGTAAAATGATTTCAGATTTATTTAATATGTACTTTAGTTCTTCATTTGAGAAAGAGATTTTGAATCTTCCAGTAACTTCTAATAATGGTCATGGTCACACATTGCTAAATCTTGCTAGAATTGACATACCTTTGAATACTGTTGTTAAATATTTAAAAAATTTAGACACCAAAAAGGGTTGTGGCCCGGATAGCATTCCTCCCTTGTTTCTCCAGAAGTGTTATAAAACATTATCTGTCCCTCTTTGCAAACTATTTAATGTTTCTCTTCAATCTGGTAATATGCCATCTTCATGGAAACAATCCTATGTTGTACCCATTTTCAAAGGTGGAGACAAACACGACATTAAAAACTACCGCCCCATTTCCAAACTAAGTGTTATACCTAAGTTGTTTGAACATATTGTCTGTGACATGATCACGCCTCTTGTCAAACCTATTTTGATACCTGAACAACATGGATTTACTAGCCAAAAGTCTACTGAAACCAATTTGTGTGAATTTATTGACAATATAACCAGAGCTATGGACAAAGGCTATCAGGTGGATGTTGTGTACACCGATTATTCAAAAGCATTTGATAAGATTTCTCATAGAATTCTTCTGAACAAACTTGAGTATAGTGGAGTGCATGGTGATCTACTTCGATGGCTTGAGTCTTATCTTCGAGACCGTAGCCAAGCTGTTACTATCAAAGGCTTCTGTTCGACATTTACACCTATAACATCGGGCGTGCCACAGGGCTCCCATCTCGGACCACTCTTATTCAATGTATATATTAATGACGTTTATAAAAATTTTAATCAATCAAACTTTTTGTTATATGCAGATGATAAAAAAATATTTAAAATAATAAAAAGTATTCAGGACTGTCATGATCTACAACAAGACATTGATAACTTATGCAACTATTGTATAAGTAATATGCTGTATCTTAATATTAAGAAATGCAATGTCATTACATTTACTAGAAAGAATAAATTTATTGAATATAATTACAAAGTAAATAATGTATCCATCAAGAGAGTGTCTGAAGTACGAGACTTGGGAGTACTATTGGATAGTAAATTGATTTTTGATAGTCATATAACATCCATCACAAATAAAGCATTTAGAATGTTGGGCTTTATACTGAGAGTTGCCAGAGACTTTAAGTGTTTGTCCACATTGTTGCTGTTATATAAGACAATTGTCAGACCAATATTAGAGTACGGGTCCACAGTGTGGAACCCTCAATACAATATTTATATTGACCAAATAGAGCAGGTTCAAAATAAATTTAAAAAGCATATTATTTGGAGAAATAATATATGTTTGGAGGAACTGCCAGAGTTACCATCTTTACAGATGCGTAGAAATGAAAGAGACTTGGTCTTTCTATATAAAATTGTAAGTAACCACGTTGACTCTTCTTATCTCTTAGCCAAAATCGGTATAATATGTCCACGTATTAGTGCAAGAAAAAGAGTATTTTTCCATGTTCCCTCTGTTAGAACTAATTATGCAAAAAATTTATTTGTCAACAGATCCTGTAATTTATATAATAATACATTTACTAATATTGATGATGGTTTCATAGATATATTTCAAACTTTGTTACCTAATTTTAAAAAATATGTTCACGATTGTCTGGTCCCTACACACAATTAACTGCTATTTATATTTTCTTTGTTACATGTATGCTTATGTTTATATCTATGCTTTTTATTCCACTTCCTAGGTTATTTACATTGTGCACAATATATTTGTAATTTGTAATTTGTAATTTTTTAGGCGCTTTTTAGTAATGTTTAGTAGTGGAAACTGTTTTGGTTTATGTATAGTTTATCAAGTAAATTATTATTTATTTATTGTAACTGTATGTTTCCCAAATAAAATAAAATAAAAATAAAATAAATAATCATAACGGTACTGGCGACGCCGGGAGCACAGCAGAAAACGCGCCGCGGAAAGCCAGTAGGTATACTTACCTATATAAAATAGTAGTTTTTATATTTTAAAACATTTATTTATTCAACAAGAAATTCTCAATACTTATCTAAGTACCTACAGCTGCACTAGCTCTATTTTTAGAAAATAATTGTCTCAGATTGGAATCGTACTCATGGTTTTCGTGTTGTAAAGTAGTTTCAACTTAAAAGCTACACTACTCGTGCATCAAAATTATAATCGTCAGAGTAATTAGATCTATCGCTTTCACTCATCGAACGATAATTAATTTTATGAATATTTTTACGTTCAATATGTCGTTATTCTGTAAGATGGTACAATTGCCTTTTCTGAACGATCAGGCTCATTCATTCTAAAACTGTCAAGAAACTTCTACCACCAAAAAAGAAAAAAACTTATTACCAGCGCATTTGTTCCCATCTAATTTTGATTCTGGGACTTTTAAGCGGGGCGTGAAAAAATATCTCTAGCCGCCATAATAGAGGCCACTATGGCAGCAGTTTGTGACGATGGCTTTTGAAATGGCGATTAGTACTTTTAGATCCCACTGATTACCATCAGGCAGAGTAGAGTCACTTCGGTAAGCTAATACTTATATAAAAAAACTCTGAAATTATTGTTCAACTTAGGAAAATACTTAAGCAAGAGTCACGTTAACCACGTTTTGCTACTGTCGTGTTAATGCGGAATCATGTCTCATAAACCCATAACATAATATTTAAGTAATTACCTAATTATAGATATGCGGCATCAAGGTCTAGGTAAAACTTAAAAAGAACTAAAAGGCAAAGCAAATAATTTAGCTAAGCCTTTTATATTTTGGATTTGAAAATAATGTTGATAATTAAAATATTTATTATGGCACACCACATATTATTACTCATATTACAAAACAAATAACGGAACAGTATGAGGTAGTGACAAAACTGACAATGGACGTCTTTTTGCTAAAAGCGATCTATTACAGACAATCTTGAACTAATATAAGTAGGTAATATTTCACACTTTTTCCATGAAAGCATAAGCAGAGGTTTCGCCTGTTTAAGTCGGGTCCTATCTCAGAACAAGGACGAAATGGTCCTATGCAATAGGGAGTAAATAATGTTGCCAATTACCAGCACAATTATTAGCAAAGAGTCTGGCTAAGATATTTACTTTTTTTCTCAAACTTACTAGATAGTAGGTAGGTATTTTTAATTACCACTAACTGCGTCCCATGGCTTCTTCCGTAAAATATGTTTTGTATCCCTCGGGAACCAGATTTTCGGGATAAAAAGTAGCCAGCTATATCCGTCTCCGGCACCGAATCTATACATACCAATTTTCATTGAAATCGGTTTAGCAGTTTAGGCGCTGAGTGGTAACAAACACACGCACAAACTTTCACATTTATAATAGTAGTAGGATTAGACGAAATAATGGTCATTAGTTAGTTGATCTATATTCTTTAAGGTGATTTAAGTAACAGACATCTTAAAATGAAAAATTTATATTTCCAGGATTTCCGTCACATTACAAGACCTTGCATATTTAGTGATGCCGTGCACTCAACACGAGCATACATGTACAATTTTATAAATTAACATTTTGTTCCCAACAAGTCACACTATCATCTGTCACAGTGACTGGTTCGACTGGTCACACTGTTACTCCCACTGGGAACTTTTTATTAGTAATATCCCAACCAGTCACACTTACAGGATGGTAATATAGTAATCGATATGATTTATGTATGTGATGAAAACTTTGTAGGTAGGAAAGTTGAAACCCTTTTCAAGCATATTGCGTGCACGGTTATGAGATTTAGCAGTCTTACTTAATATGGATTGGAATGCTTTGTAGCACACCATATACCTCCAACCAAAGGACCTTCGACCAGGCTAGATGATCGTGCCTGGCGGGCTACTGCCCCGACAGTTGGTAGTCGGGAACTTGTATATATAGTTAGTGTGAGAATGTTAATATCGCGATTCAGACCCTCATACATGTATGGGAGGGGTCTAAATTTGTTAACAGCGCCATCTTTTTTTTTTTTTTTTTTTATATTGTAGCCTACCAAAGTGACTCCACCCCGCCTGATGGTAAGCAGTCAGTGAAATCCAGAAGTGGCGGCCACTATACCAATAGCCATCCTCTTAAACTGCTGGTATGGTGGCCTCCACTATGGCGGCTGGGAATGGGGTTAGAGGAAGGGAATGAGGGAGGTGAGGAAAGAGGAAAGGGGGGAAATTGGGCCTCCGGCGCTCTCACTCACCGAACGAAACGCAGTAGTACGGATACTACTACTCTTAAGTCGATCTTCTATGAGAGGGTAGTACTTCCCCGGACGATCCGGCCCATTTATGCTGAAATCAGCGTGGATCTACTACCGTGTGACTACTATCTTTGATTTCTATGCTGTAAATTTGTAGTCGTCGTCTTAACTTGGATTTTGTGTCATGATTGGCCAGATAGATGACGCCACAGCTTTAATATTAAACTTACTCAATAATAAAATAAATATGCAATGATTAATTGATTACATAAAGAAACATTTAGGTATACGTATTCTTTGGCAAACGACCACCTACCCTGAAATCCATACTTCCATACTAATCCATACTATACTAATATTATAAATGCGAAAGTAAGTCTGTCTCTGTGTATGTTACACTTTCACGCCTAAACCACTGAACCGATTTTAATGAAATTTGGTATAGGGATAGAATACACTAAAGCAACATACGCTATATTTATCGCAAAAAAGTGGTTTGCAGAAGTTGAAATAGGTTATCAAAGTTTGTATGGAAAATGCGATATATCCGTAATTCATGCGGGCACTCAGTGTATTAAACACACACATACACACACAATTTTTCGCATTTATAATATTAGGAATAACACTATACATATATTTCAATGTCATAGTCTAATCTATAACTTCTTTGGCTCTTAAGTCGCAGTGTGACGTATGTGAATCCAACGCCTCCAGCTGTGATGTTAATTGATGCCTCGCTGTTCTGATAGTCGTAACAGCTTATTGCCTGGAAATATGAGAAACTGTATTAAATAGAAACCTTAAGCGTGGTGATCAATGCCCATACCTTCTCTGTATGAGGAGTCTTTATCCTGCGATGGTTATATAATTGGAATCAATGATATTCTATTTAACAGATATGTTATGAACGCGTAATCGTAAAGACGCGAAAACGTCCTAATTGGCCTTAACTATCCGTGGTACAGCCAGTAGTACCACCAGTGGTACGGCTTATTCCACAAATCCCCCCCTGAGCAAATCCCCCTTAGGGGTGAAAACTGAACTTTAATGTAAAGTTAGTCCGAAAATCCCCTTGTCATTTTCGATTATTCCATTTATCCCCCCTGACTGAATTCCGCTAAGGGGGAAAACTGAACTCTAATATAAAATTAATCCAGAATTCCCCCTTATCATTTTTGGATCATTCCATTTATCCCCCCTGTATGAGAATAAATGTACCTACCTATGCATTTGCTCTTTTGTTAAATAACAAAAATATTTAGGTAAAGTATGTTGGTTACGTAATAAACTGAACTGAATATGGTGTAGCTATAAAAAACTAAATATATCGTAAGTATAATCAGAGTTATTTTTAACAGATTTCAAAGGCAATAGTGATACAGATTTGGAAATAAATCCAATTGAATATTTGTATTTTTTTTATACAGTAAATATTTAACTAAAACATTGAATGTGGTACAAAAACCATTTATCGATGTATCATTATCTAGTTATTGGAACGTTTACTAATTAATTAATTTCAGCACACAAGTAAAAATTTTTTACAAGTGAAAATTAAAATAAAAATTATAAAATAAAACAATTCATTTTTTACAGCAATTGACGAGGTTGATCAATGATCAGTCAGTTAAAGTTCAGCAATTTAAAGTTCAAAGTTAAATTAAGTATAAAATATAAGAAAAACAATCACTTTTATACAACAAATCAAGTTCAAAAATTTTCTTCTAATTCTAGTATGTTTATATGAAGCTTATGAAATCACTACATAGCATAAATTAAAGTCGCTTACCGCTGTCTGTCTGTCTGTCTGTCCCTATGTCTGCTTAGATTTTAAAACTAAGCAATGAATTTTGATGCGGGTTTTTTTAGTAGATAGGGTGATTCAAGAGAACGGTTTATATCTATATAACATGCACAATATAGTAGAGAAATACTGATAATTTTAGAGGTTTCTAAAATGATGTCGTAAATAAACACTTTTTTTTGCGCTTATATTGTAAACGCAGGCTGAACCCTACAAGATAGATCAAAATAATGTATAATGTAATTAGCTTAAAAAGGTCTACAAAAAAGTCCGCGATGGTATATGTCTATCTCTTAGGGATAAGCAACAATAAATATTTTTATCCTTTACTTTTTACGAGAAATAATGGCTTATTTACGCATGAATTTTAAGCAATACAGCATTAATCCTTATTCAATTAAGTACATTACTTAAATAAATGAAGCACTTAATATAGATCAATATGGCACTTTACAGCATGTAATTTAAATGAATATTTTCGAAGATAGTACAGATTTAAAATGCGAGAACATAGCGCTTGAGGCGGTACCGGCCGGGGGCCGACATTCTGTAGTAAATAAGTGGGCCCGGGGCAGTGGTCCAATTGCTCTGTCCAACTAGTTGGACCATGGGTCTTTACTAGAGGCAGTTGTCCAACTTTCAAAATAGTTGGACCACAGCATCTTATGGGAGTTTCCTTGGTCCAATTCATTTAAGAAATAACTTGCCAACTCTAAAAACCTCAACTGTTTCTTTATGTGTGTATGGTACCTATTCGTTTACGGTTATATTGAACCTCTTTGCAGTAAATAACAAAACTTCTTTGAAATGTCTATTCTGAACAGCATTAAAGAATTTTGTATAACAGTTAAATTTGTAGGCTGTAATATATTGTGACCAATGATAATACTGATAATAATAATTTGGAGAATAGCCAATAAAATAGGTATCTCAAAAACTAAATCAAAAAGAGTCAAAAGAACTATTTTATTATGCTCATGCTTTTGCCACTATTACAGAGTGTTAAATTTGTAGAATGCTGGGATTACATAAAAAAAGAAAGTGGTGTTGAAGTTAACAAACTGATACAATATAATATTTTTTTTTTTTTTTTTTTTTTTATATATTATAGCCTACCAAAGTAACTCCACACCGCTTGATGGTAAGCAGTCAGTGGAATCCAAAAGTGGCGGCCACCATACCAAAAGCCATCTTCTTAAACTGCTGGTATGCAGTGCCGTAAATAGCCTTTTTGCGCCCTGTGCGAGCTTCTATAATTGCGCCCTTGTTTTTTTAGATATTATACGTACCCTAGAGCAATGCTATGTATAGGCCTACTTTATTTCATTCAGGGTGATAAAATAAAGCACAAAGAACTTGGTGTTGGTGGACCAATTATCTAATATTTTGGAAGAAAAATCTTTTTTTTTAAAGAACTGATGTGGGCAAACAAGCAGACGAGCCATCTGATGTTTATTTATTTACTTATTTATTTATTTATTTAATCAAACTTACAACTATCATTACAGGTTTAATCCCAATGCAATAGTGTAGCAACATAATGACAATTACAATTTATACATACATACTATATCTTGTAACAAATAACAAATAACGTTATCCTTGTGAACTCACTCAGAGCACAAAAAAATAGGTCCGTCTCTATAGCTATAAGGTTAAGTGTTTGGAGTGCCCGCGTCAGAGGTGCCTCACTCAAGAGCTTGGTCCGAGCACGTGGCACCGCCAACAGCCGCGGCTGTCGCCGTCGCCACACGTACCTGTCCGGAACGCACAAGCCTATCTGTTCTAAAACTACTGGATTATAGATTTTTCCTCTTAATATTTTAAACATATATGAAATCAGTGCCAGTTCCCTCCTAACCCTTAGTTGATTGTATCCCACCATACCTAAAATAAATAAAGAAGGATACATCAAGGGATAGAATGGGTACACCCCATAATACTTCATATATAAAAATCTAATAAATTTATTTTGTACACGCTCCAGCATAAGACTATACTTAGTCTCATGTGGAGCCCAAATGACTGCATTACATTCAAGTTGGCTCCTAACTAAAGCATTATATAATGCTATTATAGCTTTCACGTTCGTAAACCCTCGCACCGTACGAATCATGAAACCTAAATTTCTGTAGGCTTTTTTACAGATATGTACGATATGATTATGAAAAGTCAGCCCGGTATTAAAACTTACTCCCAAATCTTTTACCTCTGTCACCCTTTCCACCGGCAAGCCATTAATACAGTAGCTATATGTTAAGTGGACCCTTCGCCTATTATACCACTCACTGTGTCTCACTCACTAAAACTCAATCGCAAGTTCACTAGTGCAAATGCGTTGCCCACCCTGATGCTTAAGATTTAATTTTTGGGCCACTATGGTTTTCATACTTCTATAATAAAATAACACCCTGCAAAGTTTCTGTAAACTGTAAACTGTAAATTAATTTAATTTTAAGTACTTGGTATGGTAGAGTTTTGAATAAGGAAGGTAGCATAATATAAATTGCGTTTAAGTATGAATTGGTGAAGAAACGTTTATTCGAAAATATTTGCAAGATTATTCACAACTACACAATACACAAATAAATGAGACCACAAATGAATGAGTTCAGATAGTAAAGATTTATTAAAGCAAGCCATAAACTTTTTTAAAGATTTACTTTTCGCGCTTTTTTCATTGCGAAATCGTTGATAACCTTTTCATACGACAGACGCCGTCCTATGTCGCGATCAATCGACAAAATATCGAAGCCCGTCAACCTTTCTTGGCCAATCGTCGAGCGCAAGTAAGTTTTCATTAATTTTAGCTTGCTGAATGATCTTTCGCAGGAAGCTACAGTCACTGGCATTGTTAAAAAAATCTTTATAGCGCCCGCCCGTACCCGCCCGATGCCTAGTCTCCGACCGACCGTGTAGCCGGCCGGCGGCTTAAGGACGCGTTCTCAAAAATCATAGGTATCGAATCGCACCAATACATAAACAAATTTCACACACACATACATAGGTCAGCCTAACTAAGGCGATTATATGAAAATAAACTCACGTTGATACTTTAGAAATAAATTTTTATTTTGTTTAATTGGAATGACTTGTATTTGAAATTTCTAATTATGTTTTTTATTTTGTACTTAGAATTAGTTTTGGTGGGCATGGAGTCACACATTGCGTGAATGGACATTTGCGAGAAAGACACTCGCGCGAAACTTTTGCGTTGAACTTTGCTGTTTTTGAACCTATTGTTTTCAAAATCGACATCTGAGTGTAGTTTAAAAGCAATCTGTTTAAAAACAGCCAAGCCCAAAATGGCGGTTGCTTTAATTAAATTTGACTTAAGATTCGTGTTTGGTTATCGCAAGGACACAGAAATATAAATTTTGAAAGAAATCGGTTCTCTAACCACAAGGTTCAAATTACTAGCTGCTTTTATTAAATTCGGCTTAAGATTTGTGTTCAGTTATCGCTGGGACACTCAGATGACGATTTTGAAAGCAATCGGTTCAAAAACAGCAAAAGTTAAAAATGGCGGCTGCTTCAACAAAATTTGACTTAAGATTCTTGTTTGGTCATCGCTGGGACAGTCAGATATCGATTTTGTAAGCCATATGTTCAAAAACAGCGAAGTTCAAAATGGCGGCTGCTTTTATTAAATTTGACTTAAGATTTATGTTCGGTCATCGCTGGGACACTCAGGTATCGATTTTGAAAGCAATAGGTACAAAAACAGCAAAGTTCAAAATGGCGGCTGCTTTTATTAAATTTGACTTAAGATTCGTGTTCGGTCATCGCTGGGACACTCGGGTATCGTTTTTGAAAGCAATAGGTACAAAATCAGCAAAGTTCAAAATGGCGGCTGCTTTTATTAAATTTGACTTAAGATTCGTGTTCGGTCATCGCTGGGACACTCAGGTATCGTTTTTGAAAGCAATAGGTACAAAATCAGCAAAGTTCAAAATGGCGGCTGCTTTTATTAAATTTGACTTAAGATTCGTATTTCGTCATCGCTGGGACACTCAGGTATCGATTTTGAAAGCAATAGGTACAAAAACAGCAAAGTTCAAAATGGCGGCTGCTTTTATTAAATTTGACTTAAGATTCGTGTTCGGTCATCGTTGGGACACTCAGATATCGTTTTTGAAAGCAATAGGTACAAAATCAGCAAAGTTCAAAATGGCGGCTGCTTTTATTAAATTTGACTTAAGAATCTTGTTTTATCTTATTTCACGCAAAAGTTTTCGTGCCAGTTTCTTTCTCGCAAATGTCCATTCACGCAAAAGTCTTTCGCGCAATGCGCAAATGTCTTTTGCGCAAGTGGATTCGCGTAAGTGTCCTGATACCACTTCGGTGACTTCTACTGGAACTAGCTGATTAGAAGAGCTGGGTATAACGATTATGGGCTCGTTAGGTTAATTATGATGAGACCTTACCACCGGACATGATGGAGTGACCAGAAGGCACATTCAGCTATACTAATCAGCTACTTCCAATAGCAGTCACTGAAGTAAACTTTCAGGACACTAACATGTCCGGTGGTAAGGTCTCATTATAACTAATAAAACGAGCGCATACTCGGTACACCCAGCTCTACTAATCAGCTAGTTCCAGTAGCAGTTACTGAAGTAGACCTTCAGGTCACTCCATCTTGTCCGGTGGTAAGGTCTCATCATACCTAACAAAACGAGCCCATACTCGGTATGCCTAGCTCTACTCTTTAGCTAGTTCCAGTAGCAGTCATCGAAGTAGACCTTCAGGTCACTTCATCATGTTCGGTGATAAGGTCTCATCATAACTAACAAAACGAGCCCATACTCGGTACACCTAGCTCTACTCGTTAGCTAGTCCCAATAGCAGTCACCGAAGTAGACATTCAGATTTCTCAGCATGTCCGAAACGCAACTAATAATAATAGCTACTTAGGTACTTATAGCAAAAACAATAATACCTTGACAACTATTTCGTATAAAAGGCTTGCAACTCTTGTAAGTATCAAATCTAGTATTGTCAACTACATTGTGTTTATACAACGAAATTTACGAGTCGAGCAGCTTCCGATAAGCGACAGGTCCACTCACGACGGGCGCCGAGCGCGGACTGATTCTTGTTCACAAAGCTCTGTTCAATGCGATGAAAACAACTACCAAACAAAATAAGTCTTATTACAATGCGTCAAGGTTCACGCTGCATAGCAAAATGTATGGAAAACGACGATATCATTTTTCATTGATTTTCGTGTTAATTTGTAAAATATGAATATAATTGATCGATATTTTATGAATTGAAGATATTTGCTAACTTTTGGTACTTTTAAATTTAGAATATTTTGAATATAATAAGAAAAAAACAGGTCTCGAAATCAACACGATTTCGTAAATTCTGCATTGAGAGTCAAAAAACAACGGTTTTTACTACATTTAAAATAAATATTATTAGAAAAAAACACGTCCCATCACAAGATAAAGAACCATTCTATTTGTAGTATCTGCTAGATATATAAAATTGTTTATCGTTTTGCCGCAAAATGAACCGAAAAAGGGGTTATTTTTGATAGAATTGTAAACGCGTCCTTAACTCCGATAAACACTAAACACAAATACGCTCGTGCGCTGCCAAAAAAATGAGCGCGATGTTTTGTCTAATTTAATAGACGTTTTTGATGATACTGGCATGTAGGTATGTGTTGGAATCGAGCACTAGGGGCGCATCGGGAACTTATCAGGAGCAAACCGAAAAAATAATAGTCCTGCCTGGTCTGGCCATTCTTGCGCCCCCCAGAGTCTACGCCCTGTGCCTGGGCACCGGTGGCACCGCCCTATTTACGGCACTGCTGGTATGGTGGCCTCCACTATGGCGGCTGTGAATGGGGTTAGGGGAAGGGAATGAGGGAGGTGAGGAAAGAGGAAAGGGGAAAATTGGGTATCCGGCGCTCTCACTCACCGAACGAAACGCAGAAGTACGGATACTGCTACTCTTAAGTCGATCTTCTATGAGAGGGTAGTACTTCCCCGGACGATCCGGCCCATTCATGCTGAAATCAGCGTGGATCTACTACCGTAAGCGTAATATAGAGCGTTATTGAATTAAACGAAATTTCGATGAATTTTCTCAGCTTATAAGTGTATTTAGCCAGAGGCATAGGACTAATATAACATTTCAGAAAGCTTACATGCAAAACTAAACCGGCGCTTTAATGCAAAAAATGTTACAATGTTACGTACGTCTATTAAATGTTTTAGAAAATTTTACAACTTTATCAAGCAAAATCAATCACACACAAAAGACGTAAGGTCCATATTGAGAATGACGTTTATATACGAGAAATTCAGCTACAACTGATTTCGGGTGTAATTACTGTAGGTCATGCTTTAGATCAATTTTGTTGAATGTCGTAAAACATTGTAAAAACTAAAGTTTAAAAATTAGTCACCCGACTTTAGTTTTGTTATTTTACTGCAAAGAGGTTTAATATAACCGTAAACAAATAGGTACCATACACACATAAAGAAGCAGTTGAGGTTTTTAGAGTTGGCAAGTTATTTCTTAAATGAATAGGATCACGGAACTCTCAAAAGGTGCTGTGATCCAATTATTTTGAAATTTAGACAACTGCCCCTAGTAAAGATCCATGGTCCAACTAGTTGGACAGAGCAGTTGAACCACTGCCCCGGACTCAAATAAGTATACTACAGAATGTATATAGACAATGTGCAACGTTCACCGCTTTTTTCTTCGCACGGTTGCAATGCTAATGCTTTATTTAGTACTAGCTGTTGCCCGCAGTTCCGCCCGCGTAAATTTCGGTTACATCGCATATTATTATTATTTATAAAAGAATTATTCTAAAATAAACGTAATCTAAGTTACTCCTTATTACATCAGCAACCTGCCAATAAGAGTCCTGTCAAAATCGGTCCAGTCATTTCAGAGATTAGCCGGAACATACAGACAGACAGACAAAAATTGAAAAAATATTATTTTGGTGTATGTACCGTATATATATTCATATACATGTAGTAAAAAACGGTTTTTCAATATTACAAACAGACACTCCAATTTTATTATACCTATGTATAGATCAGCATTGCACCCGTGCGAAGCCGGGGCGAGTCGCTAGTATAATATAAAACAAAACACAATCATATAAATACAACGATTGACTAGTATTTGGCATTTGACTAAAAGGTATCTTAAAAATGAGGTGATCGATTTAACCCGTTCTTACTTTATTAGTACAAAATATAAGAATAATACATTCATATAAGTTAAGTACCTTTAATATTGGTGAATTGGTTTAGCCGTGATAGTAGAACAAACTCTTTCAACATCATCATCATCATCAGCTAAAAGACGTCCACTGCTGGACATAGGCCTACCCAAATTTTGGCCACCTTGGTCGAACTAACTCTTTGCTTTTATCAAAATCGTATGATACTTATCTAAGAAATAAGCAACATATGCCACCATTCAAGCCCATAAAACACTTCGGCTTATGTGTTTATTACCTGAAAGGGGATTTTTGAACGTTTACTTTTTAGAATCCAGTTTTCCCCCCTAAGGGGGATTATCTAGGGGGATTTCTACTCTTTTTTTTTCATTCCATTTTTCCCCCCCACAGGTGGATTTCAAGTGGGAATAAGTGGAATAGTATATTTTTCAATTCCAGTATTCCCCCTTAAGGGGGATTCCTAAGAGGGATTTCTAGACTCTTGCAATTGGATTCCAGTTTTCCCCCTTAGGGGGGATTTTCAGGGGGGATTTGTGGAATAAGCCCAGTGGTACTACGGCTATTTTTTCATTACCACCAGTGCACGGGTTGTACCATACAACCCGTGCACTGGTGGTACTAAGGTTATAACTGTGGTACTACTGACCACAATTGTATCACGGCTGCGAAGAAACTACCGTGGAACCTTAGGTTATGACCGCATAATCGTGAAGATCCGAAAACGTCCTAATTGGGACGTATTGCTTAGTCTGTCTTAGTATAATAGTCTTACACATTCTACATTCATACATGAATGAAGAATGTGTACAACGTATGTTGTATGTGTGCAACGGCTGCTGCGCAAACCCTTTTTCGGTTGTTTTGTGTGTGAATAACATATCTGTTAAATAGAATACCATTGGTTGGAATACTTGGAATGATGACTACGTACCTCATAAATTTAAGCATAATTTTGATTGCTTTGTGTTACGACTCACAACACTACAGAGTAGGTACTTACTTGTCGAAAAAAAGTTTAGGTAAGGCTTCTATAATTAACTACTGCCCGCGCCGCGGTATCACCTACGTCTTTGCTTACTGTTCTGCTCCCGTCGCCAATAGCGTGATGTTACATAGCCTATAAACCTTCCTTATGAACTAGGCTATCATATGCAAAAATAAATATTTAGATCCGATTGGTAGTACCAGAGATAAGCGCGTTCTACTACTAGTATCTATAGATTTATTCAAGTTAAAAGGGAACAACATCTTAAGTGGTCATCGGAGTCTACAGACATAGTATTCTCTAACAATTGCAGAAACAATACGTAGGTTTTCTGTAATCTGTGATAATATCAAGATAACGAAGTAGATCCACGCTGGTTTCAGCATGAATGGGCCGGATCGTCCGGGGAAGTACTACCCTCTCATAGAAGATCGACTTAAGAGTAGTAGTATCCGTACTACTGCGTTTCGTTCGGTGAGTGAGAGTGCCGGAGGCCCAATTTCCCCCCTATCCTCTTTCCTCACCTCCCTCATTCCCTTCCTCTAACCCCATTCCCAGCCGCCATAGTGGAGGCCACTATACCAGCAGTTTAAGACGATAGCTTTTGGTATGGTGGCCACCACTTCTGGATTCCACTGACTGCTTACCATCAGGCGGGGTGGAGTCACTTTGGTAGGCTAACATAAAAAAAAAAAAAAAAAAAAAACGAATGAATCTCAAGACTCGTATACGCTGAAAACAGCAATAAAACTTACTACCGTGGAAAACTAGCCAACAGCCACAGCTGTCGCACGGAGTCGTCTTAAAAATTTATAATTTGTACTAATATATAAAGCAGCAGAGTATGTTTGTTTGTATGAACGCGCTAATCTCAAACTACCAGTCAATTTTTTTTTTGCATTTGATAGCTTAGTTCTTGAGGAAGATTAGTGGCTATGTAACATAACGCTACTGGCGACGGGAGCAGAGCAGTAAACAAAGATGCGAATGAAACTGCGCTTCGGGAAGCTAGTACTATAAAGCAAAAGAGTTTGTTTAAACACGCTAATCTCAAAAACCTCCTATTGGATTTGAATAATTCATTTTGCGTTTGATAGCCTAGTTCCTGAGGAAGGTTATCATAGGCTATGTAACATCACGCTACTGACGACGGAAGCAAAGCAATAACCAAAGATGTAACTAATGTTAAAATTTGTATATAAGTAGTATATCAGTTGTTTAGTACCCATAACACAAGCAAATATAATTGCTCAATTTGGGGCTAGATGGCGCTGTGTGAATGTAGTAGATTATTATATTATGTTATATTAATCGCAGGTGAAACCGCGTTGCGGAAGGTTAGTTTTACAATAAATCGCTAATAAAACATGTCTAGAACTCAAGGTAATAGCGACATTATGAATAAATAACGTATGTTATTATGTCAAGGGCACGAATGAAAGATTGTCCGCTCCGTTGACCTGAGACTTCGGGGTCAGGATAAAGGATTATCCGCTTCATTGCTAACCTGACTACGGGGTCATTACAATTAGCCGATTAACCTCAATTACTCCTTTCATTAGTATCGATAAACTGATTTTTAAGCAGGTGAATGCCGTTATTTGGGTTTTTTTCTGTTCTCCGATTGGTGATAGAGCGGGAATATTTTTTTGCACATCTCCGATTAAAACAAGCCTCCTTTTGCGTATTTTAATTAAAAATTAATACACATTGAATAGAGGCCTTTCCCAGTTCCCTGCAGTGGAACGAACTAGTGTAATAATCTTAACATAAAACTTACCTATGGGTGAAAAATCTATGACAAAGGATTAGTGCATTCCAAATTAATCGTGCAGTTGATCACCATCTATTATTGCGTCATGTGCATAAGTGGTAATTGCCTAAATATAGCGGGTATGTATCTCTATAAGGCCCTAGAATAAGCCTCTGTGGAACTTTACACATAGTACCTACTTACTACTTTAATTAGCGTATATATTCCAGCTATCTGAGTCTTATTATTTTTCTATGTAAGTTACAAAAATACTTTAATACTTTTTAAATGCTAATTTATAATATGATATGACACAGAATCAAATACCTTTCTGATATTATTTTACAAGGCCATACTTACTTATTTACTTATAATGTCAACCAAAGTTCATGAAAGTTAAGTATGAAAGGATTCAACTGGCGGCGTCCAAGTTCACATAGCGACTTGAAAGTTAACCCTTTCATGGACACTACTGTACTGTAGACACAATAGATGTTTTATTGTCATTACGGCCATATACGTTAACTGTCCCGGAAAGTGTTAAGCAATTAAATTAATGTATTTTATTTTATTTGTATCAAACTTACAACTATTAAAATAAAATAATTAGGTACCTTTATAGGAGCACTAGCAGTATACGAAAACAGTTTGACACGTTTTTTCAGAGGTAGGGCTTCATATTTAACTTTATCTCTGAATGCAAGTTTAGTTTGATTGTTCTGTTCACCAAAGAAATAAGTAGTGCACAACACAGGGGTCAATAAAGTTATTGTTATCAACACACACAGTATTAAATCCACAGGTCGCATTTTGATGTTTTAATTTTGTTCTTGGCTGGTATTTTTGTTGCTCAGTAGATTAGTTGAAGACTGTAAAAAACATCGATATTAATAATGTATGATTTTGTTTTTGAGATTGTAGATCGACGTAGAAGGGAGGTGTATTGACTTAAGCACTATCTTTATTTGGGAAGTTCATTTAACTGACTTTAGATAACTTTTCTTAAAGAATTTGCTATAATGTGCCAACTGTGTAAATCTAAACTGGTATTTTAGAAAAATCTATGTAACCTATTTAAAAAATCTTTTCACCTTTAGAAAGCTAAAATATGATGGGTAACATAAGCTTTAGGTAAATGTATTTTATTATATTTAACATATTTTATTAGTGATTCTCAATATTTTAACCGCTTTCGTAAACCGGAATGATGGAATATGACACTACTGAAATATTTCCCGCAGGCGTTTGTTTTGATACCGAAGCGAAGCGAAGGCTGACGTCCAGTAAATAATATATTAGGTAAGTAGTCATGCGATGCCTAGGCGTCAATAACAAATGAAAATGAATAGTCGTACCTAATACCTACTTATTTATTCATACAAGTAGAATACAGGTCAACATTATTAATTATTTAGGTAACTGAGTTTCAGTTAAACGGAGGGTACTGAAACGTAGATTCCTAGGAAAGTTAAAACTAAGTACCTACCTAGATGCTATAGCAGTTAATATTAATTAGATATATATGTATATACATAAGGATATACCTACGTAAATGGGAAGAAACATTTTATATCAGATCGAATCAAAATTGAATTTGAAAATAATAAATATCGAAAATTGCACTTTCTTTTTGAAGAGTTCTATTTTCAAAGTCAAAGTCAAAGTCAAAGTATTTATTTCATTTTGATCATAAAGTATGATGCTTATGAAAAGTCAACATTACATTTTGTCAGCCAATTAACCTACAGCCAGTTCGCTGACGAGGTAGAGCTGTGAGAAGAACTGACAACAAACTCACGCCACTCTTTTCAATCGCCAGATAATTACAGTTATTTGAATGAGTTACAATTTAAACACTCAACGCAACCAAAGAACCATACAAAGTAATTATTACAAATTAACCAATTAATATAATACTAAGATTAAAGAAAGAAAAGATTTCAATGTATGGTAATTTCACTACGTGTTTTAATTAAACTGGTAAATGCACCTCCTGGTCACATTGCACGACAAGGTAGGTAATACTGGATTGAACTGAACTGAATTTTGTTATATAGATACCAAGATACATCGGAAGGGGTAGGCAGAGCTGTGTTCCAACAACATCCTCATTTCGCCAAGTATACTAACTGGGCAACGTACCTATATTAGGTCACACCTAATAGAAAGCGAGCTTACTGCCACATTCCAAACACTAATCGATTGCTGTATGTTCCAACACAAATAAAAAGAAATAAAGAAATTTATTTTGTTTGCAAAGTAGGTACTTACCGAACTCTCATATAAAAAATATACAGATTATAAAATAATATTGTTGTATGTTTTTTTTTGTTGCTGGTAGTGGCAGACGAACGAGCAAACAGTCCACGTGATGGTTTATGGTAACTGTCGTTGATGCATGGACAACTCAGAGTCACTGGCATTGTTCCTGCAATGTCAGGGAAGCCGTTGCCAACCGTGAAGGTAGTGGGGTAGGTGAAGGAATTGAGGGAGGTGAGAGAAAAGGAAAGAGGGAAAATTGGGCCTGGCTTTAGAAACGAAAAGGGCACCTCTAGATAGGTGGGAGGTCAGTTAGACCAGCGATTACATAAATCTTAGTCGATGGTAATTTGTGAATTTAAAACTCCGCTTCCTTCCTTGGCAATAAAAGATCTTTTCAAATAATATAAAATATCTCCTCACTGACTCAAGTGAGTTGAAAGAACTCGGCATAAATTATTGTTTATTTTGTATTTCCTTTTATTTGTTATGTTTATGACATCAGATCGTTGACCTCATGAGCTCTGTGATTAAGATTAAACATTAATGTATCTATTTATCATAATATTTTAGCATAGTATCCAGTCTTTTTCTCCGAAAGGGGTAGGTAGAAGTGTATGACCCATGTTTTGCCAGCTGTTAGGCTCTATAGCAGAGGGTGAGCATATTAGTCATTTACTGGACACAATTCCGCGCAACGCCATAGAATAATTATTATTAGTAGTTAGTAACTAGTAGTATAATATTGAGAATTTCTTGTTAGTAAGAACCAACACCTATGAATTTATTCGAACCGGGGATCGAACTTGAACTCTGAGCGTGGCACTCCATACACGGTGGGTACAAAAGACTGAACCATTGAGGTTGTACTTAGTTATCTAACTATTGTTATATTTGAACGATAGAATTCATAATTTTATTAATTTGATAACTGTGACACATTATAAAATATACCTATGACAATAAAAAATATCTAATTTTAAATTTTATAATTGTTTTTCTATTATAATTTAATTATTGTTAATTACTATTTAATAATTTTATAAGTACACCTATTTACAAATTATAATTTGAAACTACCTGTTCTATGTTCAAAGAAAATAATAAAGTTAGTATGACCTGAGGTTAATGAAATGAGTTATGTCATTTCATTAACCTCAGGTCATACTAACTTTATTATTTTCTTTGAACATAGAACAGGTACCTACCTAGTATTTCCCACACAGAATAGGTATGTGGATATCTAGATATTCACATCCAGACATCGAAATAAAAATAAATAAGTATTCAAAAAAATTAAAAACCATTAAACAATAATAGAACTTTGATAAAATAGCCTCAAATATTATTAAACTTTATGCAACAAGATTACCTTTACAAAATATATCCGTAATGTAAACACGAAAACATTTTAGTGTAATAATCCGACACTCTTTACTCCACAAATATCAATCACCGACTGTTCGTGTTGTTCGCTTGTACAATGGTATGCAATAGTTTGACCGGCAGGCGCAATTTAAAGTGGAGTTCCATTACATACTGTAAGAAATAAATAATAATAACAATAAAAATTCCTTCTCTTGAGAAGAGGCCTTTGCCCTGCAGTGGGACAGTAAAACAGGTTGGTATTTTTATTATTATATAACAACTAGCTGTGCCCGCGACTTCGTCCGCGTGGAATAGTGATATTGGACAGCATTTTTTGGATATATCTTTTGGTTTGTTTTGAATTATAAACATCTTCGTTTAGGTGAATAAGAAAAATCTTTACAGTAAATGCTTCTCTATATACGATTTTAGACGTATAGCCATCGGGGATCAAAGCCATACAGGTTGCTAGGATTACTTACACGTGACAAATCCACATAAAGCTGACCATGCAAAAAACAGCTAATATTTAGATCCACAGTCACAACATTTAGTGTCTGACCTTAGGCTTTATTAATTGTCATCGCGTAACATAGGCTCACTGGAAAATGAACTCGTTTAAAACTAAACGGGAAATGGTTTGGAATGAGAGGAATCCGAGGAATAAAAACGCTATAAGGTTTTTTAAAATATATTAGCCTGCCAAAGTGACTCCATCTCGCCTGATGGTAAGCAGTCAGTGGAATCCAGAAGTGGTGGCCACCGTACAAAAAGCCATCGTTTTAAACTGCTGGTATGGTGGCCTCCATTATGGTGGCTGGGAATGGGGTTAGGGGAGTGAGGGAAGTGAGGAAAAAGGAAAGGGGGAAATTGGGCTCCTGGCACTCTCACTCACCGCACGAAACGCAGTAGTACGAATACTGCTACTCTTACGTCGATCTTTTATGAGAGGGTAGTACTTCCCCGGACGATACGGCCCATTCATGCTGAAACCAGCTTGGATCTACTACCGTAATACTACGGTTAGGTCTAATTGGGCCCCTGTACAATGCCGCGGGCGTCCAGCGGCACCACCATTTATACGGGTCTTACTGGCCGGCGGGTTGACCCACACCACCCACACAATGACTCCACGGATACTCAGCTGGTCCCACACATGCTGCGAGGATTGTCATCTCTGCATCAGTTGGGCCTCCGGCTCTCGCACTTACTGAACGAAACGCAATAATATGGATACTATTACTCTTACAACGATCTTCTATGAGAGGGTAGTACTTCCCTGGTCGATCCGACCCATTCATGCTGAAATCAGCGTAAATCGACTACTACTATTTCGTAATTCACTTTAATTCCACCTATTCCGTAATGAGACGTGTTAACATGTTTTTATCATAAAGAAATAAAATAAGTCCAGAAAAATATAAATCTAACTTTAATTTACATTTTAACTGATAAAAGTGATAAAGTATTTACATTTTAATAAAGAAATAAGACGTGTTAACCTAACTTAAAAACACACTAACCTAAGCTAAATACATACCACATGTATGACGTGATTATTTAAATTGGCATAACTTTTTTATATATGAACCGATTGTCATTAAACAAACACTAAATGTTAAGTGAAGCTTACCACAATGTATCAGTGAAAACCATATTTAAATCGGATAAGCCATTTTTGAGATTAGCGTGAATTTGAAACTCGATTTCCCCCTGACTTTCCCCTCCCTTTCCCCTGACTTCTCCCTCACTACCCCCGTACATTCCCCTCACTTCTCCCTTCCTTTCCACTTCCTACCCCTCCCTTCCCCCTCCCTCCAAATTTCAAGTCGCCAACTTCAAAAGCAAAGATCTTTCCATACAATAATTCATCCCTTATTTCACTCCTATAAATCCACCCCAGTAAAAAAAAAATTATGAGCGTATTTTTTATTTAAATAAAAGTATTCCAAAACAAAATTTCAAAGCTGTAACTTAAAAAATGAAGACGTTTCATACAATCGAATTCATCCCTTTTCATACACTTAAGGGTTGAATTTTTAATAACCCTTTCTTTGTACACTTCTAGACATTAAGACAAACACACCCTCCAAATTTCAAGTCGCTACGACCAGCGGTTTAGGCTTTACGTTGTCTGTCAGTCAGTCAGTCAGTCAGTCAGGACAAAGCCTTTTATAATATGTATGGATGTATGGATTAGACGTATAGCCATCAGGGATCAAAGCATACAGGCTGCTAGTAATGCTAACACGTGATAGAGCCACATAAAGCTGATCGAAAAACAGCTAATACTTAGATCCACACCCACAACTTTTAGTGTCTTACCTTTACTTTAATTACTTAATTAATTAATTACTTTAATTAGTCATCGCAAAACATAGGCTCACTGGAAACTGGACTCGTTTAAAACTAAATGAAAGACTGTTTAGAATGACAGGAATCCGAGGAATAAAAACACTATCAGTTATTCCGCAACCTGTTAAAATATCTGCTTCTACTCGTATAAGATTTCGTAGTAAATTAACGAATGTTCGATGTGATTCTTTAAATTGGCATAACTTTTTTATTTATGAACCGATTGGCATGAAACAAACACTAAATGTTAAGTGAAGCTTACCACAATATATTAGTGAAAACCATATTTAAATCGGATAAGCCGTTTCTGAGATTAGCGTGCACAAACGCACAGACAAACAGACTAACAGACAAACAGACAAACAGACAAAAATTTTAAAAATCATTGTTTTGGGTTCTATTTGCGTTGATATAGGTCCCAATAGTATTTTTTCTTATATATCTTCCATGTACAGACAGCGATCGGTTACATTTTTATTATATGTATAGATAATAATACCATTTAGAGGTAGATCGTGGGATCGTGGGCCTGATGCAGAAGGCTGTGCTACTTGACACGGTCAACATTGTGAAGAGGTTCCTTTCTCTGAATAGCATAGTTGATAATGGTAGTATGCCGGAACGGTATCCCGAGGAGACAAGGTTTAAATTGTGACCCATTTTAAAGGTAAAATGTTCATTTACCATATATTTCATAAGTCTAGCAATTAATTAAGTATTTCGATTATCACGATCGTAAAACAAAATCACAAGGTATTCGTTTTGTATAATACTTTTAAGTTTTAGATTTTCAATAGTGCTTTGGTAGATAGGTAATATTTTTTTTGGACTTGAATACCGTATTCGACTATTATGGTTAGATAGACATTATCGCCAATATTAACAAGAAGTGACACTACCATGTTGATAATACTGTAAAACGGAATTATTTAACTCATAATATTTCTTATCAGTAAAGAATATAATAAAAAAATAACAGTTTTCATTTTGTTTTAGGTCACATAAACCCACCCCCATAACTACGTAGATACCTACTTATAGTACTTATCCTTTAAACCTATCATTCTATATCGATTCTAGAAACTAAGTTTTAACTAGTTTATTCTCTATTCTGTCAGATACTCTCCCAGTTCTAATAATAGGTTGCACCAACGGATAATATCCACACTGACCCCGTTCTAAAACATCTTAATCTTGCTCAATTTACCGACTGACTTTAAAGCCTTTTAATAGCAACGCGACGGCGACGTGACGATACCGATTAACGTACCTAAGAATTTTGTGCCTCTAAAGAAAAGGGGAACAAACTCTGTTTTTCAATAGAACTTGTACTCCTTTTTATTAGAGGCACAGAATTAAGTATATCAGTGACAAACAAGCATACGGCCTAGTAAACAGTGAATAGTCTATGGTTACTTGTAACACAACCTCTTATAGCAATCTTATTATAATCTTACTTTGTTTCTATCCTTGTTTTTAATGGTACAAAAGAAAACGACAAAACACAAAGTGGTGGTTGGTGGTAGGCCCCCAGGAATGCCTATTACTCGTGCGTTGCCGACTTGACACTTTTAATTCCTTACCTGAAGAACCTCATGTTCAACTTAGTCTACTTTTTCTCTAATTTTACTATTAACGAAAAATTTGGTTACATTTGACGCAGGCAAAAAAACACATTCGTCGGAGTTGATAGGTATCTGAATAGGAACTTCTCTTTGCGCACCGAAGCTCCTCCTCTCTTGCCGAGGATAGCCAAGTAAAGCTTCAGTAGGTATACCAGGTCCCATGAGAATCAGACAACTAATTAACCTACCCCACACACGAGTGAGGTGCCTATCTACCCACTAAAGTATTTTCTCTACATCCAAAATTAAGATAATTATGTCTCTTTGTAGGGAATTAGGGATAGGGATAATATAGCAACACCAAAACTTTAAATGAATTTGGCTCAATCGTTCATTGTAAAGAACACAAGAATAGGTGGGTGTAGATAATATTAATAAAAGTAATGTGGCGTACATTAACTATTATTTGGCAGATTACATAATATAAAAGTATGCCATTAACAATTGACCTAATTTTTGTTATTATTACTTTACGCAGTTTACGGTAAAAGTAGTTATTAGTTAGTTGTTTTATCACTATTTATCGGATTCAAATAATGTGTTACAAAAATGTTTATTACGTAATAATATATCCATACATAGCAGCTTGCATAAACAATAACATTTTTTGAACAACTTTGGTGGCAAACAAGCATAATATATGGTCCACCTGACAGTACTTAAGTGGTACATAACTGCCAACCTTAGGTGACCTATGGGCATGTCTATATTTCATAAACATTGCAGAAAAAATGCTTAGAAAACACAACCAAATCGTTGCCGACCATCCAGGAAGAGGATAAGGAAGGAAAAGGGAAAAGGAGCCATGGGGTAACTGAGCTGTATTTAAACGTCCTACGCATCCAGTCCATGGTCTACAGTTAAGAATTTTTCATCCCCATCAGTCATCTAACCGACGGCGACGTGCTGCTCGTAATATGTGATGTGCAACAAAGAATATTCTATTGTATTTTATGAGAGGAGGCACGAGTATGCATAAGTAATGTGGATATAGAAAATACATAGATTAAAATGTTTTTGTTTACTAGCGCAACACGGAACAAATACATTCTCAAAATATTGAGTACACGCAAGATTGCCGGTAGTAGATCCACGCTGGTTTCAGCATGAATAGGCCGGATCGTCCGGGAAAGTACTACCCTCTCATAGAAGATCGACGTAAGAGTAGTAGTATCTGTACTACTGCCCAATTTCCCCCTTACCTCTTTCCTTACCTCCCTCATTCCCTTACCCTGATCCCATTCCCAGCCGCCATAGTCGAGGCCACCATACCAGCAGTTTAAGAAGATGGAATGGTGGCCACCACTTCTAGATTCCACTGACTGCTTACCATCAGGCGGGGTGAAGTCACTTTGGTAGGCTAATATATATATAAAAAAAAAGATTGATCTCGTGTGTTCTCAATATTTTATTGTGGGGTTTAATAAAGCTTTGGCATGCCATCGTTATGAATGACCTAGATTTGTTTAGTATGTTAAAAAGTTATGTAAGTAATTATTTCTTGACCCCCACAAAGTTTTACCGACACAGTGACGTCATTTGACGCCAATGTCTGATTGATTCGACTTTGAAGGTGGCGAGCATCCGATGGATGAGGACGGTTTACGACCAGTTATCTTGACGATGTTTGGGGAAGGTCTTTGTTCAGCTATATCTTTCGGTTAAAATTATGATGATGATTTCATGGGTGCCGACAGCATGGTGCAAAGAGTGCACTTGCCATGTCCTGTCGAAAAAATATACATAGAAAATATTAAGATTTTTGAAGTTATACTTCTTTTGGCGCGATTGGGAAAAATGATGAGAATGAATTTTTACGATGCTCGCGCACACCGACAGAAAAAAGCAACACCCTTAAGTTAGTTGCGAACCTTTGTGTGTCGTATCATTACAAATAATAATTATGCTATTTATGTATGCGTTGTGTTATTATTTGGTATTTTTGAATTGTTACGCCAAAGAAGTATAACTTCTTACGTGCGTACATAAGTACACACACTCTTTTTTTATTATGTTCGTCTTTAAATTGAAATGTCTATACGTTGCTTTCCAAATATGTTCAGATGCACCCTCCTGAAAGCCATGCACCTCCCTGAAAGTAATCCTGGCTGCGCCCATAACGGCCCATGGATGATGCTTTACGATACTGAGAACCATACAGCGGTTTCTTGTAGATATTATCTTTATTTGACTACATCATCGTTTAACATCAGATATAATGGTGATCAAACGCAAGTCTATCATCAATACAATAAAATAAAACTATTTTATCTTTTCTATTGTTGTTTTTTTAGTCTTACTCAGTGTCAGCGCGTTTTACATTTACATATTTCATTAGATAAGAAAAGGCAAGTAATTTAATAAGTACTTATCTAAGGTTAAATATTGATAAACTCTAATTCCACAAAATGTGTGTTTTTTAAAGATATAAGAAATGACCACGTCACTGCAGCAAAATGACCACGTCACTGCAGGATGTAAGTAGGTAGTTTAAAAGTAGTAAGTAGGTAGTTTCTTAAACTTCTTTGATTTAGTGCCCTTACTAATTATATGAAGATAAGCACATACGTATCGTAGCAAATAAATAAGAGAGGAAGAGAAGTCGCTAGCATAGGCTACGGTAATCAGCCCAAAATTCACCCCAGTAAAGTTTTATTCATAGCGATCAAAGCTAACCGAAAAACGTGGCATTATGGGCAGATCCCTCACAAGGTCAAATCAATCAAAAACCGAGTGGTCAGATCAACCAGTGTCATGATTTGTTCACGTCGCCCATCATTTATTATAGAGGCATCCAACAAGACTGGTTATCAACTTGGTATCAACCGGGAACGTCTTTTAATGTGCCCTCTGAAGCCCGACGCTCAGACAGAACGAACACACCTTATTTTTAAAAAAAATATTAGAAAGAACGCAACCATAAAATGACGCGTTGCTATGACTACGAAATTACCCACAACAAAATAAAACGGCCAAAACAAAAGAACACTACGTTGCAGCGTTATTTAAAAAATGCGAATATTAAATAAAACTGCAATTAGATTTTATAATCTGTGCATTTTAATTTTAATTTTTGTAATAATAAGTTCAAATTATTTTTAATCTAAGTACCTACTATGTATTAAAAACTTAAATTATTTAAGTAGGAATACACGCAAATAGTTAATTTTATTATTGGTAAGTACTTAATTTTGGCTTTTAATTTATCTAATGAAGTAGGTAGGCACTTAATTAGATAGATAAGGTTTATTACGCACATAAAGTAAGTAAGTAATGTTTTTTGGATTCATTTTTTTGTATAATAGATAGGTAATGCCATTACATCTCATGCTATTAAATATATTTTTTATAAGTTAATTAAGTAAGTAGGTAAATGATGTACGTTTTTAAAAAAAATATTTAATTAATTGTTTAAATTTATAAAATATTTAAAAAATCAAACGCATTGATTGCAGTAAAATTTCAAAATAGTTTTTTTTTATTACTTAACATTATCTAAGTACTTACTTAGAGATTAACAGTGGCTTTTTATATAGGTAGGTACCTACTCTATCTTTATTTAAAAACTCGATTTTAAGTAATGGATCGTTCAGCGCTAAATCACTTTTGCATTATGTTTATTCTGACAGCACTTAAAGCGCGAAAAGTCGGGATTTTCCAGATTCTTGGATCAAAGTTTGTACTTACTTACCTACTATAAAGAAAGTCACTGCTAGTAAGTAGGCATCTACTCGTAATACTTGTCTTTGATATCCTTAATCCATATTAATTATAAATGCGAAAGTAACTTTGTCTGTGTGTTACGCTTTCACGCCTAAACCACTGAACAGATTTTGATAAATACTTGGGGAACAACATAGGCTATCTTTTATAGCAAAAAATCTCTTGGTAGGGTTGAAATATGGGATGAAAGTCTGTATGTAAAATGCGATGTAACCGACATTTATGCGGACGAAGCTGCGGGCAACAGCTACTTCAATTGAAATAAATATTAAATTAAAATTAGAACTTAATGAGAACCTAAAAGTAGGTAGGTACCTAGATTCTTTGAAAGGCGGTACCTAAGTAGCTATCAACTTTTAGAAGATTTTAAAGATTCGAACGCATATTAAATTTTATAACAAGCTCATATATGTATTAGGTATGGTAATTTTGTGTAAATTTTTAATTATTTATTTCAGGCTAATAAAAATCATAGTTATTAAAACGTTATTAAATCGATAATGCATTGGTTGCTGGGATGTGTGGTGTCGTGTTTGTTGGTGACGTCACGGGTTTCTGCCAAGTGGGTGGAGGGAAGGATCAATACTAAGGATGTGAGTATGACGAAAATTTTTAACTAATAGTAGGTACCTACTTATATTATACTATAAAAAAATCGAAATCTGAATATGATTAAAAAGGTTACCTAAATAATTAGATGAAATATCGCAACGCAAAACCAAAACTAAAAAAACATATATTGTCGTTTGTTGTCGTCCATGACAAAAACGGACTTCTATTTATGGCTTCACTTAAACTGATGGTTTAAGCAGTCAATTATTCCAAATTCTAGCAAATTTCAAAGATTGATGGAAGGAGCTAGAGGGTAATCAGCTCACCTCACGATGTTTTTCGTCTACCGTCTGTAGCATAAGAAAAAATATAAGTAAAATATTACCAAGACAAGACCATAATATGGCTAGCACTCGCACTATAAAAAAGTTATCAGAACTTAAGTAGAGCCAAGCTTCTCTACGCCATAACTCTGCAAGGCCTAACTTTACAAACTCTACCATAGATTATACACTTATATTATGATTTGGCCGTTTCACGGTAGTCCGTGTCTCCAAATATAAATTCGCAAAGCATAGAACTTTAAAAAGTCACATAGGTAAGTACACCACCGGTTTCAAACTCTTAACTATCCTATCTTTCCACAGAACTGGGCGTTTCTGGCACGTTTTTGCTTCCTATCTCTGGATGGACAGTTCGAGTACCTAATAGAGTATGAAAAGGAGATGGGTATACCTAACCTTCTGCTGTATTACGATGATGATAGCCAGTGGCCTTCCGTCTACCATAGCAGCAAGGTTTGTATCATTTATCAGCCTTTTTATAGAAGCAAAATACATTTACACCATACCGACAGGAAAATGAGACGGTATGTTAGACTCGCTAGCTGTCTCGAGATGGCAGGCGACCAGAATACCGACTTAAACTTCCTTTTTGCTTTGACGTGTGGGCCAAGGAACTTGATATTACCTACATCAACGCTGGAGACCTATTTAATAGAGCCTACTTTTCCCGGTCGTGAGGAGCCCTCGACCGGTTGTACTATCCAAAGCAAAGATCTTGTTTTCGAATCGTTTGTGAATAGTTTTTTAGAGCTTACAAACACGTCACGCATGACTTTGCGATTGATTTTTTTTATTTTTTTTTTTATATTATAGCTTACCAAAGTGACTCCACCCCGCCTGATGGTAAGCAGTCATTGGAATCCAGAAGTGGCGGCCACCATACCAAAATCCATCGTCTTAAACTGCTGGTATGGTGGCCTCCACTATGGCGGCTGGGAATGAGGTTAAGGGAAGGGAATGAGGGCGATGAGGAAAGAGGAAAGGAGGGAAATTGGGCCTCCAGCGCTCTCACTCACCGAACGAAACGCAGTAGTACGGATACTACTACTCTTAAGTCGATCTTCTATGAGAGGGTAGTACTTTCCCGGACGATCCGGCCCATTCATGCTGAAATCAGCGTGGATCTACTACCGTACAAAATCATTTGGAATCAGGCAGTTGAAAAAGGTAGCCTAAAGACGCTGAATGCTTTCTGCTTCCAGCCTCTTTGGAAATCGATGGCATCTGTTCTGTAGTGGATGTGGTACGGGTTATGGCTCGAAAGTGCATTAAATCATCATCATATCAGCTGAAAAACTTCCACTGCTGCCTTTCCTAATTCTTGCAACCTTGGTCGTGAAGCGCCGTACATAATTCAAATACTTTAAGTAATGATTTACTTGAAATAATAGGCTATGATGAAAATTGTGCGTGCGAATTACTAATATGCAAATGAAATGCTTTTCAAGGTCATTGATCGTTGCCCTAATTATAAAAATAACTTAGAACATTGTTAGCTACATTTTATACCCCCACGATTTAAAAAAATTGCGAGTAAGCGAAGTACGAGGGACGGCTCACAAACGGATAAAATGGAGGTGCTTGGGAGAGGCCTCATTAGGTCTATATCCAACGTGTATAATGAGGATAATATTTTGTTACACAAGTTTTATTGCCTACCGATAACCCACATGATAGTAAATGGTAACGAATACCAACCGCCTGACCACAGTTTTCCTCAATAAAGCTGCCCCAATTTAAATTCAAATTCTTGCACCTTTGAATATAATACCAGTATAATGTAATACGTACTGTCCCACAGCAAATTAAAGACCTCGTCTCTTACAGAGAATGCATGAGCATTGATCGCCACACTTGCGCGTGGATTTCAGACAATAATCTTAAAACTTACGCCATATTTCTATTTCGCAGTCATGTAAAGAACGTGAAGAAGTACTGAACAGGGCTGGACAGAACCAAATAGTGAGACTGTCACACTGGTATCCCGACACGGAATACTCTGGTTGTATACTGACGAAAGCTAACAAGGAACTACCGGCTTCTAAAAGGTATTTTTTTGCTATTTTTAGAGGGTGGCGGGAACCGTACTATCTTGTGGGTTTCCTTCCTTATTGCCCAACTGCCGAATTCAAAGAGGGTAATGTTTTTCTTTGGCACGTTCTACAGCCTAAATGGCTTGGTGGATTTTAACCTATTATGAGGTGTCATTAGATTTGTATTGATTGTGGGAGTGACTTATGGTATATAATATTTCAATGTAGCGTCAGCACGATAAAAAATTGGTTATTTTTAGTTTGTTTTAGGCAGACGGGCTTTTTGTTTTTTAATAATTTATTTTGTCTTTTATTGGTTTTGCTACGTCGTCATGCGCCAGGACTACCCCGATAGACGATTAGAGTCCCATTTCAAGATTTCCAATCTTTTCTAACTTTTCGCGTTTATTTCATATGGCCCATAAAATGTATTCAAGAAACTTATTATATTGGGTTTTTGTGTCAAAAAACTCCCAGTGTTAGTCTGAATTCTAAAATTGTATTTGGTAAATGACAATATAAGGCTCACCCTCTGTTACATGGGCTTTAGCATATCTGGCAAAACATGGGCGATAAACATGTACAGTGCCTAACTTTTTAGTGAAAAAAAAACCCTAATAACTACTAGGTACTTAATGTTATGTCAAAGTAGGAAGTTACCCAATATAACCGGTGCAATTTAAGCCAAAAATCACAATAAATCCATCTCAAATTTATCTACTTATTTCAGCACAACATCAACCCAAAACCCCGTCACTCCAAAATCGAAGCCCAAAAATGCCACAAAACTCATACCTCCAGAACCATCTTATTACGACCAGTTCCTTAAAACAACTCCTCACGAGAGACCAGCAGAGAACAATACTACTTGGTATGAACTGGTGCCCACTAATGATATAAATTTTACCACAACTATGGTGCCTGAGGATGATTTGTGGGAGAGTATCGATGGTGGGATTAATGGCAGCCATTTCGGAAATATGGATGACGTAGAAATATTGTTCGATAATAAAAATGGGAGTGGGGTAAGTTTTATTATATAAGTATACTATTATATAAAGCGGAAGTGTTTGTTGGTTTGAACGCGCTAATCTCTGGAACTACCAGTCGAATTTAAGTAATTCTTTTAGAGTATGATAGCGCAGTTCTTGACACAGCTTATAGGCTTTTTAACATCACGCTACTGTTTACGGGAGCAGAGCAGTAAACAAAGTTGGGGTGAAACCGCGCTGCGGAAAGCTAGAAAGAAAAAGAATACATTTATTTGAGAAACAAATAATAAAAATAAAGCATAATTAGCTAGTAATAATAATAAAAATAAATCAAATTTATAGGGTCCCATTCCTCAAAACGCAAAACGGAATCCCTATACAATCACTTTGTTGTCCGTCTGTCTGTCTGTGCATCTATTGAGACCTTTTTCTCAGTGACGCAAGGAACTAGTCTTAAGCCGATGTAAAGGTCTCAAAGGTCTCGAAATATTACGGATGGAGAACATGGTCAAAATCTCACATTTTGTTGAGCGATGGTGTCGTCATTATTAATAGAAACAAACTATTCTATATCACAAAAATATTTGTATAAAACGTACTTGATATGCGTATTAAACTAAATTGACTCCAAGAAGGAACCTCGAATTAATCATTCTATTGACTACTTTTGCATTGACAGACATTTTTATTAGTTTGCACGGTTGTTGAACTTTACACTGACGTGAAAAAGCCGTTATAAAAAGTAGTAGTCGTAATAGTAGGTACCATACCACCAGTTAAACGATGGCTTTTGCAATGGCGTACACAAATTCTGATGCTTACCATTAAACAGATTAACACCCAGTTGCTAAAAGGCTGATCAACGAAAAATTTGCTAATTTCCTGTTAAATCTCGTGTATCTCACCTAAAATCATACTAAAAGCATTAACTAATTATTCAAGCTTTGATTCATGCTTTGGTACTTAGTATTGGTACTGAGATTAAACAGGTGATTAGTAATTATCTGATTTTGGTTACTTAACAAAAGTTTGAACTTCCAGCGCAAAATTAAACGGTCTGTAAAGCTTTACGAGCGCTTCAAACATCGTAGATTGAACAGCGAGTCTAATAACCCTGGAAGTGTGGAGAAGGAGAGACTGATTGTCTCCTGTCATAACTCAAGGAGGTTCAGATCAGCGAGGGAGCGATGGTGGTTCATAGCTATTAGTAACTGTGATAGCAATAAGGTATTATTTTAAGAACAATTTCTGAATTAGGAAACTATTTTGTTTTGTGCGAATTTACAAACTTAAATTGTCACAAAATACATTGGCTGCCTCTGTGGTTCGGTGGTATTGTGTACGGGTTACGACGCAGAGGTCTCGAGTTTGATTTTCGGGTCGGGTAGTAATATTGGAGTTTTCTGTCGAAAAATTTTCAGTCCTGAGTCTGGAATTGTGCCCGATATATGGCAACAGGCTCGCCTCCTGTTACCAAAAAACAGAACAAAAAAAATATATAAAAAAATGGCGAATAGTGGGTGGTTAAACACCTCTGTCTTCCTCTTCGGCGATAAAAGGCTTGAAGCTATGTATGTATATGCTCCTATGTAAAATATATCGACCGAGACAAAACATAAGTTTGAGAATTACACACGAGAGCGTCGAAGGCCCAATTACCCCTTCGATCCTCTTTCTTCCTGTACGGTCGAAAACGGCTTGGTTGGACAACCATGTCGATAGGTTACGCTAACCACATATCATCAGGTGAATAGTAGGTATGTGTTTGACACCAAAGTTGTATACTGTGAATAGCGAACAACACTTTATGCTGCAATAGCTGTGTCCAGGGGCCTTAACACACCCTCTTAAAGCAATTTACTTTGTCTCTATCTTTGTTTTTAATGGTACAAAAGAAAAAGACAAAACACAAAGTAACATTAAAATTATACTGTTAGAGGTTTTGGTGGGCCCCCAGTATCTACCTTAAATACTATGTCGCGTTTCCAGGGTCTTGACGTGAGATACAAGTTCCTAATGACGAATGGTCCAGATGGGGATTTCTGGCATGAGCATTTTTCTGCTGATGAATTTTGTAAGTATCAAGAAATCGCCCAATAGATTTTGCAGACACGCACAACTCAGGATGCGTTTCCACTGATAAGGAGCTAGGCGAAGTGGAGATGAGCGGACCGTGAATTAAAAAATCACAGCATTTCCACTGATGTGGAGTGGAGATTTCGAAGACTGTGATTGGCGAATTCACGGATCGCTCCTCTCCGCGTCAGTGGAAACGCACCCTCATACCGGTATTCGTAAGCATAAGTACTTAGTATCCGTCACCCGTGCTACTATCTGTATTGGTGCATTTCAAAAAACTACCTTTTGAATTTCCCTCTCCCTACCTCTTATTGTTGTGAGCTTGAGTCAGAAGTCAGAACAAATGAATGTAATGCGATTATCTTAGGGGGATAGCGTATGTGGTTACGGGGGTTACCCTATTGCCATCAATGGTATCTATAATGGCATATATCTGTATATATTAAGGCCGGCGCCCACTGACCGTGCGGCACGTCATTTATTTAGAGAAGGCATACATCATAGATGTAACTATTGAACTAATTATGCTGCCGCGCCCCGCACAGGTCCCGCGCCTTTTACCGAAGACACGACGACGTGCCGCGGTATAATTGTATCACCGAAATAAAGTAATAAAGTCAAAGTCAAAGTCAAAGAATTTATTTCAATATGATCATAAAGTATGATGCTTATGAAAAGTCAACATTACATGAAGTCAGCCAATTAACCTACAGCCAGTTCGCTGACGAGGTAGAGCTGTGAGAAGAACTGACAACAAACTCACGCCACTCTTTTCAATAGCCAGATAATTACAGTTGTTTGTATGAGTTACAATTTAAACATTCAACGCAACCAAAGAACCATACAAAGTAAATTATTACAAATTAACAATTAATATAATTACTAAGATTAAAAAAAGAAAAGAGAGGATTTCTATTATTTAGTTTCATCTAGTATGGTAATTTGACTACGTTTTAGTTAAACTGGTAAATGCACCTCCTGGTCACATTGCACGACAAGGTAATACTGGATTGAATATTAAATGTATGCCATGCCAAGATTGACCAGTCATCCCAAGTAGCATCCGTTCACGAGCATGACGCACGCGCCAGCCATCATCACCCTCGCCATTTTAGAGGGATGGTGATGACCCGGCCAAAACGACACCACAAGCAATGACATTTTAGTGAGCATGACAATGCAGGGCATGGGTGGTAAAAGAACCATAATAAAATGTATTATGCCTTACGAATTCTAAATTATTGATATGAATTCTAATCGCGATGAAATATGGATATTTATAACTTGATCTAAAATAAAATCATTTGCGGTGGCGTGCCATGTAATGCTGTCAGTCGGCGCCGGCCCTTATTGATACGGCGAAGGATTGTAGTATCATCTCCTTACGATTATATCTACTAACATATTAATTTCTTCCAGACGTCCTCCCAGTACTGCTAACCTACACTTTCGCATACGTCATAGTAATGATAGCAGTAGTGATGTGCAGTGTTGAGCTCAAGTCTCGACACCTACTGCACTCGACGTACAAATTGTTCTTGTTCTCGATTGTTGCTCAACATTCAGGAGTCACGATGCATACGTTGTCTTACGTGGGTTATGCATCTAATGGTAGTGGCGGGGAGAATGCGAAAATTGTTGGTAAGTTTGTATTACTTCTGTCTCTTCTTTTTTTCTGAATAAGTAGTATTATTATAATCCTGGATTACTTTGGGGGCACGAAAATTTTTATAAAGCCGTCATAGTGGTTACCAAATCACCAGTTTGATAATGGCTTTTTGAATGATGTTCACTTTTGGACCTCATTAACTTTGCTGCAAAAAGAAGTACCTATAGGTAATGCGATGTTTCTGTTTCCTCCTGTCTGTTTTGTCGCTAATTTATAAATCACGCAACGAATTTTAAACAATAAGGGTTTTTTCTATATTCTACGAAAGTGACTCCACTCTGACTGATGGTAAGCAGTTAGTGGAATCCAGAAGTTGTGGATACTATTCCAAAGGCCAGGTTTACGCTATCGTTCAGATTTTTTTCTCGAAGTTTTCATAGGTAGTTATACTACTTAGTTATTATAAATAATAATAATAATAATACCAGCCTGTTTTACTGTCCCACTGCAGGGCAAAGGCCTCTTCTCATATAGAGAAGGTATGAGCATTAATCACCACGTGCGCTCAAGACGGATTGACAATTTCAGACTTTTAAAGTAGAGGTTTCCTCACGATGTTTTCCTTCACCGTCAGTTTGAAATGTCCAACATAAACTTAGATACTTTATAAGTGATTTAATTTGAAAAATTACATTGGTTCTTGCCCAGATTCGAACCCACTACCTCGTGCTTACGATGCCTTATCCACTGGGCCATTTTGACTTAATTATTATAGTTTTTGTCAAGGTCACAGCGAGTACCTACCTACTTATTTAGTACATTTTGATTTGTCTCGTTTCATTAGTTCCTTGATAATTTTGATTGACACTGGCACGTCCTCTGTTACTTAAAGTACATTTTATATATACAGCTTTGTTAAATTTTAAGAATAAGAATAATTTATTGACATATTTCTTTTTACAAAAAGTGTGGAATTCTCTGGTCCCCGAACTAGTATCAACTGTATTTCAGGGGCCAGATGAGCTATACCTGTTAGTAACATATTTACGAACCTTGGGGTATGATGATGATCCCCCCCAAGACCAAAGTTTAATTTTAATAATATTTTCAGGTCAAATCATTTGCGGTCTATCAGAAATGACGTTCTTATTATTACTAGTGCTAATGGCTAAAGGTTACACCATCACTAGAGGTCGTCTCAAAGTGGGGTTTACTGTCAAACTGACTGTGTTCATGTGCTGCTATATTGTTACCTATATCGTGCTGTTTGTTTATCAGGCGAAGGCAAGTACCTATCAGTTTCCTCACCTACCCCACTCCCTTAACAGTAGGCAGCGGTTTCGCAGAGCCCTTCGCAGAGACTCTAAGTCGTCCATGAGCGACAGTTACCACTTACCATCACGTGGGCTGTTTGACAATCTGCCACAGTCAGGACAAAAAAATACTGTGAGTGTAGGAATCTACTCATTTAAGAAGGCATGAGCATTACCATGCTTGCTGAAGGCGGATTGGCGGTCTAATACTTAAATTTGTCTATTTAAAGTCCAGGTTTCCTCACGATGTTATCCTTCACCGTAAGTCAATAATGTCCAAGCTAATCTGAGGCAATCATGTACCTAATAGGTCTATGGAGTCAATATGTAGGTACCTTCATAATATGACTAAGAAAGACACCGTAGTGAGAACATTGACAGAGGAAAAAATTAATACCTTGGTACTATTTAAATGGGTTTAAAAGAAATAAAGAACAAATATAAGCTTTAAAAATTTAAAATTTCCAGTTGCCTGTCTCTTCTAAGTTCTGTACACACTTTCAATTCTTAGACCAGAATTAAAGTAGAAGTACATAGTACTTAAGCGTATCTCGTATCAATTCTTAGACCAGAATTAAAGTAGAAGTACATAATACTTAAGCGTATCTCGTATAAGTGCCTTGCATTTTCTCACAATAACACCATGTAGCTTCGTATCAGACCTTAAGCTGTTCCCTAGATAGATGAATGATGATACTAGCAGCAACAGTCCAAAGCTCAGTATAAAACTTATATCTCACATTTTCTCCTTAGGCTTTTGACCCTGGCGAAGTACTATACCTGTACGAGAGCCCAGCAGGCTACGGTCTCATTGTGCTAAGAATATGCGCGTGGTGCATGTTCGCTTACTCCACCTTCTTCACTGTGAAGAAGTACCCGGAGAAGGTGAGTCTATTATTCATATTGACTTGTAGTTTGGATACTTGATTAAAGATTATATACAAAACTAGCAATTTGTCTATGGCGCCATCCGAATACTCTCGTAAATTTTTGGTCCCCGTTTTTTACAAATGCGACATTCTTGCCAAATTACAGCCCTTTAAATGTAGTTCTTTAAGAACATTACCTACCCTTAACAAAGCTGTCATCCATAAAAGTAGTATCCCTTGAATCTTGGGATAGGATTCACCATTCCTCCAGATTTGGTGCCCGCGCGGTGTGGGCAGTCGCTGGTTGGGCCGCTGATGTAGTATCAAGTTCCGGTGGCCCAGCCATTAAGGCGAGAGTAGGTGCACAGGGGGGTTTTAGTCGGTATTTTGGCCGCCTACCATCACAGGCCAGTGAGCCCGACACAGCCATCTCGTTTTCCCGGACGGGGTGGTATGCGTAAACGCATTTCCCCTCTACAAAAAAAAAAAAAAGGATTCACCATTCCTCAACCTAGCTCACCGTGGTAACTATGGTTACCAGCAGAGTGGAGTTGTTTTGGTAAATAAATAATATCACTTTATTCGTCTCAGACTCGAAGTTATATGATTAACAGTGGCTTTCTTTTTTCTTTTTCTTTTTTTACTCTTATCCAACATTCTTTTATTCTTTCAGTCCAACATCCAAGATTCTTTAAAATCTCGATTTTTATTTGGCGCTGAAGCGCTGTTAATATTAGACATGTTGGCATACTGTAAAAGTGATTCAGCGCTGAACGATCCATTGTATAAAATCAGGTTTTCAAATGAAGATCGTATGTAGAAAGGTACTCATAGTCATCGGGTTCAACATCATAATCTTAGAGGCCTCTCCCAATTTCCGCCAGCTGGGCCGGTTGCTCGCCGCCCTAACCCATTGGTTGCCCGCTACCCTTATCGGCCCGCTACCCACCACCTTGTAAAGGGTAACTAGGACATAGTAGCCATAATATTGTTTATTTTTACAGAATATGTTCTACTGCCCGTTCTTTATCTGCGGTACTTTGTGGTTCTACGCCGGACCGCTGTTTATATTGACTGCCAATTCTTATATCGGTAAGGGTATTAAGTATCTTTCTTAGCCATTAGATGACTCTGAGTGTGGCTGTAAGACACCATGTAGCGTTTTTAGAGAAATCCTTGCTAAGTAGTTTAAGCATAAATGGGCCCCATTACTCTAGACAGTTTATTTCGCTTATCTCTCAAAGAACATCAACGTGAAATAAGTAGATATTGGTATCCTGATAGAAAGAGAAGGTGATGAATAAAATAAAAGGATCCGAATATATAAATGGAAGCAATCAAAATCGTATTGTGTACGAACTGCCACGCAAAGGATACGGGCACGAACCCCGGCCTCAGTAAAGTAATTAGGTAAGGGTTTTCTGTCGACCAATATTCTCAGTTATGTGCTCTTTATGGCAAGGTCGGACCTACTTTAAGGGATCCAATATAACTGGCGATACGTGTGATAACAATGCCTACCTTCGATAAGTAAAGAAGCGTGATGGAATGTTGTGTCCTTTACAGATAAGTGGGTGCGTGAGAGCGTCGTCACAGCTGTACTTCTGTTCATCACGTTCTGTGGACACATTATGTTTTTGGTAAGTTATTTTAATTATACCTACTTATACTATGAAAAGTGGTGAAGAATTTTTGTATGGTTTCTAGAGCGAACACTTTTTCTACCCGAATATGTGGTAAGGTCACTAAAGGAATGCTAGGTGACAATTAATAGCGTTATCTGCTTACAAAATACATAAAATAGATATCACTGATTTGCGCTTCGCTGCCAAATGTGGTTTTACGTGTACCAATACGACTTTATCAAAGGCTTATTTACTTACTTTCAAGTTAGACTTAGATTTTACCAACTTTGTGCTCGATTAATGGCAACCTGTTAGTTATGGAACCTAAAATAAAAATGGCGAAACGTGGGTGGTTAAACACCTCCCCTCCTTCGGGAATAAAGAGGGGAAACGTGACCTGCGGCAAAGGAAACATCTTAATGAGCCTTAGTTTTAAATCAGTAGAATCTGTACTAATTAAACTGCCGCCATTGCGATCACCAATCTTTCAAGTAAATTGTGAATATGACTAAACCTCCGAACGTATTTTTTGTTTTGTCACCAGCATTAGGGTGCGTTTCCACTGACGCGGAGCTGGGCGGAGTGGAAGGGAATGAGGGAGGTGAGGAAAGAGGAAAGGGGGGAAATTGGGCCTCCGGCGCTCTCACTCACCGAACGAAACGCAGTAGTACGGATACTACTACTCTTAAGTCGATCTTCTATGAGAGGGTAGTACTTCCCCGGACGATCCGGCCCATTCATGCTGAAATCAGCGTGGATCTACTACCGTAAGAGTACTCCACATCTTTGGAAATGCTGTGATTAGCCAATTCACGGTTCGTTTCTCTCTACGCCGCCCAGCTCCGTGACAGTGAAAACGCACACTTAGACGTCTGCCAGCTTTAATTAACATCTAAATATCTACCTACGTCTATTTATCGTTTCAATAGCCAAGAAAGCAGTAAAAACATCTTAAATTTAATCTTTTTTTTTACTTACAGTTACTAACACTACCTGTATTTGCGAATAAGAACTTCCCATACCACGTGAGGACCACGCAGATTGGTGTTATGGAGGTAAAATATCTAACATTTAGATCCACGCTAGTTTCAGCATAAATGTGCCGGATCGTGGAAGTACTACCCTCTCATAGAAGATTGACGTAAGAGTAGTAATAATAATAATAATAATAATATTCTACCACATTCACACAGCGCCATCTAGCCCCAAATTAAGCAATTATATTTGCTTGTGTTATGGGTACTAAACAACTGATATACTACTTATATACATTTTTTTTTTTTTGTAAATAAATACATATTATATATAAATTACACCCAGACACAGAATAAACAATCATGCTCATCACACAAAGGTTTGTCCTGGGTGGGAATCGAACCCACGACCTCCGGCTTAGCAGTCAGGGTCACTAACCACTAGACCAACAGGCCAGTCATTCAAAACACAGTAGTATTCGTACTATTTTGTTTTTTTCGCCCTTTCCATTTTCCTCACCTCCCTCATTCACTTTACCTACCCCACTTCCATCACGGTAGGCAGCAGTTTCGCAGAGTCGCTGTTATTACAGTATTCCATGAGTGACAGGTTATCTTACCATCAGGTGGGATGTTGACTCGTCTGCCACTGTGGGCTATAAAAAACTGTTTAAGATTATTTAGCTGATCACATCACCATTATATCGGTCCATTATTATCCCACTGCAGGGAAAGACCTCTTCTCATACAGAGAAGGTATGAGCATTGATCGCCACGTGCACTCAAGGCGGATTAGCGATTTCAGACTTCCTCAGAAGTCCAGGTTTCCTCACGATGTTTTCCTACACCAGTCAGTAATGTCCAGATAAACAGAAAATTCATATGGTTTAAAAAAATACAGTGGTACTTGCCCGGAATTGAACCTCCGTCCTCGTGTACACGAAGTGGGTGCCTTCACCACTAGGCCATTACGACTTTAGCTGATACTTTGTTTTATTTTTGATCGTTCAGTGTCCTTCATTTGAATAAATGAGAAGCATTTTTATAAAATTTAACCATATATTATTTTTAGGTGACTGGTAACTCAGCTTTGGACAGTTTTGGACATAATGCATACCAGCCAGCTCAAGCTCAGACAGTCATCATACCATTAACAAGGTACGAAAGAACGTTAAACGTAATTTTTCGGCCTTGTAGAGCTCTGGTATAATCCAATTCTTCTGTTTTATTCTAATTAATGATTATAATAATAATATCACAACAACTACACACAGCGCCATCTAGAACCGAAGTACGCATATATTGCTTGTGTTATGAGTTCTAGAATGCGGATATACGTACATAAATACTTTTTTTTGAAAATATATATACATAGAAACATCCAGACCAATGAAAGTATTCATGTTCATGCCCACAAATATTAGCACTGAGCGGGAATCGAACCCGCGAACTCTGCGTAGCAGTCCCTACGCAGTACCACCGAACCACAGAGGCAGTCAAGTACCTATAAGAATTTCTTATCAGAACTTTTCTGGTCCGTGTGATCAACCCGTTAATCGAAACTGTAACTTTAGCTCACCATTGCCACTATCACCACACCAACGTCCATTATATTCTGAAGGTTAGAGCCAGGAGCGTAACTTCTTCTTCTTGAGTGGCCAGCCAATGAATTGTCAGGATTTGTTCAGGTTCCATTATAGAGACATCACACTTGACCTAACGCCTGTTATCAACATGGTGGCGTGGTTTCACTAGTACCTTTGATTTGTACCATCAATGGTACTAGTGACATTACTTTGTGTCCTTAGTAACATCAATGGTACAACCACATGTGCTAGCCCCCTGGTTTCTTGTGCGGTAACAACCGGGACCGACTTTTAACGTATGTCTCTTATGAGCGTCCTTCATCCCGGCTAAAGAAGGCTCAACCTTCTTTGAGCTTCGCCACAGAAGGGCCTCTCAATGTATTTTGCAACAGGGTCTGTCTAGGACAAGCTACAACATTACGAGCTGTCCTTATTAGTCCAGAACATTTCGACTTATTGAAACCTTTTGAGTTTCTTCTGTTATTCACGCCCTAGGCCCTAAGAACTTTTAGTATCACAGTTTTACTGTTAGTACCTTTGTTTTATGTGCCTTATGTTTAAAGCTCAATCCTCATGCAGCTAAATTGACCATTTTCTTCATCGTAGTCAGTACTAATTAAACCTTTTTCACAGAAGAACTGAAGAGTTAATAGGCAGCATGTACAGTCAATACATGGCGTCAGCACCACCCTTATTAGACGACAGGCTACCTAAACTGAACGGTATTCACAAGGCAATAGAATCTATTTCACCTAAACACCGTCTTGTACCTCAAGACAGCACTGAGACTAACTCTTCAGCAGATATAAAACCTATTTTGCCAAAAGATGAACCATCAAAAGAAATATTTACCGTTGAAAGTCAAATTTCAAAATTGGAACAGCCTGTGTTGCCAGTTGAGAATGGTAATGTGTTGCCAATAGACAAAAATGTTTTAGAAAATGTGACAGATGGTGATTTGCCAGTTGTTTCGAGGTCTAGGAGAAATATATTAGAGCCTATTAAGAGGGAAGAGAATCCACCTGTGCCTTCTTGGTCGTTGGCAAAAGGACCGTGCATTGTTGGTATGCAAAAGAAAACCATGGCTGCAGATGACGGTAGGTACGAATATTTTTATTATGATAGGTAAACTTAGAAATACATTAAAAAGAAGTATCATATATAGGTACCTACTTACTTTTTTATAAATAATATAGGCAATTGATTTGAACCATTTCAATTCACATTTTTGTCGCGCTTTTGTCACTCCTACGATTCGTACTTAGTGCAATGAGCACTGAATTTTTTATTAAGTACCTACCTAATATTATGTTACATATTTTTATTTGTAATTTAAACAACACTTAACAGGTACCCAATAATGATGGGTCTTCCAAATCAAATCAATTATTTATTCACAAGAATGTAGTGACAAAAAGTGGTGGTAGAAATCAACATAATAGGTACTTATTACATTCTGCCATAACAATGGCTTGTGATTCCTAAAAAGATCTCTAGAATTACTTACTATATTTTAGTCGTTAAAATTGAAATACTTAAACAAAGGACGTAATTGCCTTCACTTTCCTATTACATCCATGCTGCGCTACAATCATTTACCAACATTAACAACAAGTTTGTTACAGATTCACCAGACCTCAATAACTTAGTCGCAAACAGTCGTAAAGTGCCACCAGTAAGAAATGGACTGCAGTCAAGTTCGGGTGAAATATCCACCATACACGAAGGCAGGATACAAAGTTATCCAAATGCTGTTAGTAAAGCTACTATAGATTTGTTTAGTGTTAATAAGTGATTGATATTAGACATTAATTAATTAATTACTTATAAGTTTGGATTCGGTTTCTAAGGAAGAACGCAGTAAGTGCATGAGACTGGCTAAAAAATTTCATCGGTTTATTACTTATTAGTTCTAGCATGCTAATAAAGATTGCTTTTAGTGCATGATATCTACAAGTTCGAAATTCATCATTATTGTATATCTATATAGTGTTCTGATATACTAAATAAGAACACTGTAAGTACATGAGACTGGCTCGAAATTTCCTATTCATTTATTACTAATATTATAAATTCTGTCATACTAACATATTAAGTTTAAAAATTGCCATAGATTTATTATAAACAAGTCCTACCATACTAACGAAAACACCATATTATATAGGTACATAAGGCAGCTATAGAATAAATAACAAGCGTACTTTATACCTACAGCAATTTAGAGTAGTACGAGACAGAGAAAATCAACTTTTACAACCCTACTAAATATAACGCAATTATATATTCAGCCGGGGAGATAATAAAACCTAACGCGCTTCAGAGTGACAAATCTCGTTTATTGTACGACTGACGTGCGACTGACGCTGCGGTGACATTTTGATGAGTGAAGCACAGACAAGCAAAATGTTGCCATTACAGCTACATTATATTACTGCCAAGCGATTTTAAGCTGTCTTGAAGTTACGTCTTTGTATATTAGAAGGGCAGTAAATGTATTTTAACAATAGCTGTAAAGTTGAAGATGCTTAGGAGAGGCCTATGGTGCAACAGTAGACGTCTTAAGGTTGATGACTAATACTGAACCCTTCCCTTTCTTATAGTAATTTAGATTAGCTCACCTAGTATAATGAGTACTAAGTAAAATACTCGTAAGTTTATAATTTAGAGTGCGTGTGATATTTTCTAGTCATATTAATAAAGTAACAAAAAAAAACGTCTTTTTCATTTTTACGATATTAAATTAGCAAACTAGTAAAGTAAGGCATTTACCATAGAGAAGTCTGACTAGATTTACGATATAACATGAAATTCAGATCAAATAACAACAAAACATCTACATCGTCGTACAAATCGTACATCGTACGTTTTTGCTTATGATAGCCCTGTTCTCGAAGGAGGATAAAGGCTATGTAACGTCACGCTACTGGCGACGGGAGCATAGCAGTAAGTAAAGACGCAGGTGAAAATTATAAAACTAGACTTTTTTTTTTTTTATTCTTAATTTATTATTTGGGAGTTTTGTACAAACGACAATGTCACTCCCATCGTACCTTATACAAAAAATGACATCCTAAATTATTATAGTGTTCACTGCGGAATACTGGGAATCAAGCTGCACAGCTTCTTGGCACTTTCTGATTTTGGATTAGCCAACACAGTCTGGATCAGTCCAACAAAAAACTAGACACTGCGAATAAGTACGCCATCGCCGTATGACTGTTAAAAACGATGACGTCATAACTTTGTTTTTCCTACATACCCAATAAGCGTTTGTCCAGTTTATAAAGAGTAACTAACTGTATGGATCACTTGTCATCATCCCTAATTTATAATTCCATATATGTTTTTTCTTTTGTTTACACGAAAGATGGTTGTTATAATTTACCTTTATCTATTCCCACCTGTTCTGTTGACCCGAAAAAAACAGCTAACACAAGCTTCAGATCAGTTGCTATATTCAAAAGAGAAAAAAAACTTTACAATAGGACAAATGGACATAAGATAAAAATCAACATCAGAATAATAATTTATTTTTTTAACAAAATAAACACCAGTCAGTTATCCCAAATGCTTACGAGCTATAACAACAAGTACTGAGATAAGAAAAATAATTATTATGTAGTACAGATTCTATAAGAGCGTTTATTAGAGCTGGCAGCACCGAATTTTACTATAATTTTGGTCCGTAATCACCATTTTGCCTCGAGCGTGGAGATCATGCTCATGCCTTCTTTGTATGAGAAGAGGCTTTATGATGATGCCTGGTATGATGATGACAGTTATAAATATCATCATAAATATTTCTAACATTAAAAAAACAAATTTAAGTCAAAAACGCGATGTTGCCAGTCTTAAAACATTATTTAAGGTGATAACAACAATAATATTATGTTATACAAGAAAAATATTTGATTAGCCAGATTAAGAAATAACATTTTTTATAGCAGGAATGAAAAAAAATGCATTGATTTCACAAAAAAAAAGCTTGGTAATTGTATTATTAAAATAGTGCATTTTTGCGAAAAATTGAGCATTTGAGTGAGCATTAATTGAATAAAATAATTGGTAAGGTAACCCTCTATTAGAATCTAAAATGAAAATGTAAGTTTCAAATTGACAAGTGTTTATCCGAGAAAAATTATAATATGATTAATATTTTGAATCATCCCAACTTTTCTTGAAGGTATAGGCAGAGGTGTGTAACACCTACGTTTTATTTATTAGCTATCTTATGTAAAAGGGAGCACGCCGGACACTATTTACCGAGCCAATAATACTTTACTTTTCCTTTTCAGAATAAGCGATAAGACTCGTTTCAAATATTTCATGTTTTGTCATGTAGAATTTACAAAATAAGCAAAAAAATAATATCAATATTTACATGAGTATATTATACATTTTCAGCTTTATTAAATGCATTTTTATAAGGCATAGTAATAACGTTTAATATACATTATGTCAAGTAGTTCTATGTACCTACAATCGAACCAACTGAAAAATGACCTACTCCGCTAAAAGTTAGTCTAAAACTGTCAAACTTGTAAGATATATATATTGTTTAATGCAATTTTTTTTTTTTATATTGTAGCCTACCAAAGTGACTTCACCCCGCCTGATGGTAAGCAGTCAGTGGAATCCAGAAGTGGCGGCCACTATACCAAAAGCCATCGTCTTAAACTGCTGGTATGGTGGCCACCACTATGGCGGCTGGAATTGGGGTTAGGGGAAGGGAATGAGTGAGGTGAGGAAAGAGGAAAGGGGGGAAATTGGGCCTCCGGCGCTCTCACTCACCGAACGAAGCGCAGTAGTACGGATACTACTACTCTTAAGTCAATCTTCTATGAGAGGGTAGTACTTCCCCGGACGATCTGGCCCATTCATGCTGAAATCAGCGTGGATCTACTACCCCATAAAAGATATATAAGACGTTTTTTAATATATCGTATCAACAGTGTACTCAGTAAAATGTCAGTGTAAAATGATAACAATTTCGTTGCCAAGGCAATATTTTTTGAGACGAATTTCGGCCTACTTGCATTTAGATGGATTGACAAAATGAGCTGGTGGGTCATGATTCACTTGGTTCAACAGTACTTACAAAGTAAGCTGTTGTCAAATTAAGTCATTTGGGTGACTCAGACCCAGTTAGTGTGGTATAGGGACTTAGGTGGGTACCTAGACAATGGACCGCTTCCTTATTTCAAACCACAGAAAGGTACTAGAACCATTAGTAGTTTCCGCAACACGAAAGCTTCGAAGAAACTTTTTACATACCGGCAACTAACTGTTATACGGGCTTATGAATACTTGTAGTAATATCTTTGCTGATTTGGAAAGAGCGCATTTAACAGTTAAGAATAAGCAAAATTCCTGAAATTACCTACAGTATTATTATGGATCAGTCAAATGCCTCAATATGCTTTGGTAGGACAAAACTTAATTTCTAAATTTTCCACAAAAATAAAATAAACCTTGTACCATTTTAATGCCCCATACAAACGCACACAGTTTATTTGGCAGAAATTGTATGAAATTGTGCTATTTGTATGTATCTGTATTCAATACATATTATTATAATTATAAATGTAGGTATCTTCAGTTGCTTAAATTCTTTCGATTTAGAATATGTACTCAATATTTTAATTTACATGTTTGACCATCCAAAAGTACCTATAAATACCAAAAAAATCATTATATAATAATATTTTCCTACTTAATTTAAAAAATGTTCAAAGAAAATAATTTATTATTTTATTTTAATATAACAAAGTTATGTTTAAAACATAGGAAAGAGAGAATAACTAGCACTGCGCTGCTAAGAAAGAACACAGTAACTACATAAAATGAGGTAAGGGAAAAACACTTCTAATGTGTATAACTTTAGATTCAATTTCTCAATAGGCATGTTCTAGAGTTGAGTTCTTGGTGCAGGGCATCTCAATCGTCGTTCTATAATCAAATATCAGTGCAATATTTGGAAACATTCGAAATTTTTCTTGATATCGCTGATGCAGAGAGCAACGAGACTAGGCCTTAGCTTTATCTTCAAATCATAGTCCAATTTATTCATATTTCAAATTAACAAAAAAAAGTGCTATGTTTGGGACATATTATGGTTATTTTTTTTTTCGTTTTGGGTGACACCGATAATACAGGTGTGACCTCATCGGATAAAAATCATTATTGGACTTCTAAGATCTCAAGGAACTGTTATATAAAAACTATATCTTCGCCATAGCACCGACATAACACTATTATCAAACTATCATTATTATATAACTGAAAAGATAGTAAAGCACTATTTATACGAAACTAGTTTTTGAAAACAATTACGTTTTTTTATATTAGTGACTCCACTCTGCCTGATGGTAAGTCAGTGGATGTATTGTGGTGGGTCACCATACCAAAAGTTATCGTCTGAAATTACTGGTATTGTGGCCTCCACTATGGCTGCTTAGTGAGATGTTTTTCATGCCGCGCTTAAAAGACCCAGGATTAAAATTAGACGGGAACGCATGCGTCGGTAAAGACTAACTGTATCGTGTAAATAGGCCTTAACAGTAGAAAAATGTTGCCATAACAAAAAATAGTAATAAATTATTTAATTAATTACATTATTTATTGGAATTATTTAGATGGAATTTTAGTTTAGCAAGTGGTATATTAAAAATAATTAGATTACTGTATAGTGATATAGGTTAAGCTGGTAAAAATTGAAGGTGTCCAGCAGATGACGTTGATGCCGTAATTATGCCACTAATGTTATATTCTACTTATAGTGTGAATTTGTCACACAAAAATAACTCTTATCCCCTTAGAAGAGAGAAAATCGAGAAATTGAATTTCCCTTTATAATAGAACACACAAAGAGCAATAAATATTTGTACATCTCAATGATATTATAAACGCAAACTTACTAAGGATTTTCGTTACTCCTTCACGCAAAAACTACTAAATTGATTTTAATTAAACTTTACAATATTAAAGCTCATACATCAAAATAACACCTATGGTATAATTTATAAAGATATTATGTAAATTTTTCATGCAAACCAAGCTGAAACAGCTAGTCTAAATTATTTTTAATACTTTTACCACTTGATATAATGAATAAAAATTACTTATTTCTGTACATCTTCTGTACTTATTATATTTTCCTATTAAACTATTTACTATGGTGGTTTTCCCCAGAACCGACTATTCGACTAATTAAACATTCTAGCGCTGATTCGACTGAAAAAGAAAAATTGACTATTAATATTAAATAATGGCGAATAATTATTTTTGTGAGTGTTCACACAAAAGAGTGGCAATGTCACAATTTAAGTAGTAAGTAAGTAGCCATAACGCTTACATTTATATAGTTAAATAACTGTAAGCATTATGGTTACTTACTTTTTATACAGCTTTCTCATAATACTAAAAAGTTTTCTGAAAACATTAAAAATATAGCTCTAAATTGAGAACCACGAAAATATGACACTAAATTGCGACGATATTACTCTTATGTGTCAACGCTCTTATCTAATAATCGATTATATTTGAGGTAACAAATTTCGTGAACTAAAGACCTTTGCATATAAAGATTTTCAAAATAACTTTCGCGGTACTACATACACCTATTTATTTGTTTATTAATTTTCTATTTTCTATTTAAGACGTGTTTGTGTTATTGTGCACAATAAATGTATTTTTCATTTCTTACTTAAGAAAAAGTCATTTCTCTTTTGATACTCTATAAACAAATTTAACAGACACAAAGTACACCCAGACTCGGAACAAATAATAATAATAATAATAATATAATAATAATAATATTTCAACAACTACACACAACGCCATCTAGACCCAAAGTAAGCATATTATATGCTTGTATTATGGGTTCTAGAATACGGATATACATACTTAAATACTTCTTTTTTTTTGGAAATACATACATATTATAGATAAATTACACCCAGACACAGAACAAACAATTATGCTCATCACACAAAGGTTTGTCCTGGGTGGGAATCGAACCCACGACCTCCGGCTTAGCAGTCAGGGTCACTAACCACTAGACCAACAGGCCAGTCAAATATTTATAGATGAAAGACAAAATAAATAAACAAACTTTTGTATTAATGGGAATTTAACCCACCTCTGTAACAGCAGTAGTACACACTTCCACTGTGCCATTTCATATATACTATATATAAAGCGGAAAAGTTTGCTTATTTGAACGCGCTAATCTCTGGAAGTATCAGTCAGATTTGAATAATTCTTTTTGCGTATGATAGTCCAGTTCTTGAGGAAGGTTATAGGCTAACATCACATACTGGTGACGGGATGGACACCATGGGATGCTAATAGATAAAATTATAATAAATACCTGTTTATACTGAGCTATGTAGCGTTTTTCATTGTTGTTTTTGGTACATCTACTTTATCTGATAGATCCTGAAACCAATAAATAATCCAAATTACTAATTTAATTTAAAGTTAGTTAAATTACATTATCCAAAAAATTCCCAGTATTAGCCAAGAGTCTGGAATGAGGTTGTTTAGAAAAATATTCGCCACCAGTTGGCGCCACTTCAACTGTCACATTGGGCCAATCAGTGGTTAACTTTCAAAAAGCGCTTGACAGCTAGACCTGACGCATCGGTGCTGCCCCCTCGTGGGCGCCATTTTAGAAAACCCTATCAGCAATTTTCTTTTGTCCTGCACGTGAATTATCCATTTTGTAAATTAAACATTAATTTTGCCGAAATAAACACTAAAAAATATTTGTTATGATAGCGCTGTCAAGAAAGACCTTTTACCAAAGTGGCGCCAACTGGTGGCGAAAATTTTACTAAACACCCTCATTATTACGTATCTTTTGAATTGTTTTGTGATGTACCTAAAAATATGTACCTACTTTGTTTTGTGTATACTGCTTTGACGCTTGTTTACTTTATAGCAAACTATATTTTCTCAGCTAAATTATTATGTACTCTTTTCAGAAAATAAATATCTTAAACCATAATTACAAAATTTCTAAACTACATCATGTTAATATTAATTGAAATTATTTTATTGCCAAGCAAAGGTTAGCTTTTAAGCTATTTATTATATGAACCCCAAATTTGATCATCATCAAAGTCAAATTTAAATTTGTCAGTGAATTGTAAATTGGCTGACACCAACATTGTTTGCGTTTTATAATACCATTATCTTAACAGTCGAAAATGGCTGCTGTACATAAGTCCTCTTCCCAGTCGTGAACCGCCTTCATACTTTGGCTGCTCTTATAAGGTTGTAATAGAACAGAGACGGATTTGGACTTGAGTAGGGTTTTACCAAATATAAATAATAATATCGCTACCTCCTCTAACAATTCATTAGTGTGTCCATTCCTTAAAGATTCCCTGAGCGTGTCGTCCTCATCTTCGTCTGTGGGCACATCGTAGAACTCCTCGCTGTCCATCTCACTCTCTGTGCCTATGAGAAAAAGAGACGATGATATACCTGATAACTTGCATGTCAATATTCATAACAGAATTTAGCATCGGGCGTTCTCTTAGGGAAAGAGTTTCTTATGTTGATAGGGTCTCTAAAGGTTCTATCATTATCTGTTACTGACACTAGTCATTACAATATTCTTTATTGCACACCACATATTACAAAACAAATAACAGTAAAGCACAACATTAGGTAGTTACAATGGCAGTACTAAAGCAAGGCAGCGTGTTGCAAGATGCAAGATGCAAGATGTGGTTCAACCTTTAAGCGGAATCTCATAGACCCGTTCAAGCAAAGACCCGCACGAGTCTCAAACTACTGTTATAGTGGCCTCCACTATCGCGGCTTTGTAAGATACTGTTTCACACCCTGTTTAAAAGGCCCAGGATTAAAGTTAGATGGAAACACATGCGCTGGTAAAGAGTTCCAGGCTTTAATTAACAAAAGTATGAAGTACTGAATCTTTTGATTCGAGATCCTTTAGATTCCACTGTGAAAGGGTGGCACTTCAGTCCCATACGCGTTTTTTAGATAAGGGGTGAGGGTGAGATTAGTTTGAAACCGGACGCAACAAAGGACCAAGAGGTCTAAATGCAGACAAGAAGTCCACCAACAAGAAACAAGAGGGTGAGATTAATTCAAAGAGTTCTTCAGAACACTCTCCATGGTAAAGGTGATAGACGAAGACCAGTCAACAATCAATTGGTAAAGGTCCTCACCTAACACAGAAGCATAATCAGTGTGATACTCCGAGTCTGAACCATAGCTCGGCTCAACCGCATCAACAGTGTCACCCTTAGGAGCTGCCCTCACATGTTTCTCTTTGCGTATCTTTCTGTGTTTCTGGCGGCGCATATTGCTGTGGACAAGGAACGGTCCTTATTAAAGTTCTGTAGTTCAGAAGAAAACATGGAATGTTTATAAAATCACACATTAACGAATCCAGCATGCATATGTTGAATGCCTTCTATTAGAATAATTGACAAAAGAATATTAGTTGCTATTCAAATGTGTTTTGCTCCCTTGATTTAACATTCAGTTCTTTTCCTTTTCCCTTCCCATCCCCTTCTCCCTACACCATTGGTAACAAGATTATAGGCTACGTAACATCACACTACGACCGATGGGGGCAGAGCAGTAACCACAGTTGTAACTTAACATGGATGAAACCAGTGCAGGTAGCTAGTAATTGATATTTACATTGTTTAATTTTAGATAATTACTTACGTTTCTTTCTGCAGTTCCCTGAGTGATTCTAACTCTGTTCTCATTGTAGCTACCTGTTTGTCCAGTCTGGCTACTTCTCGCACTGAAACAATGAGAATAAACTTTATTATATTTAAGTGCTAACCTGTTTTGTGATTGCTTGACTTTAATAGAGGGCATATGGTTTTAAGAAAGTTACCAACACATTTATTTTATTTAAAATTATATATTTATTATTAGCACACCAAAGTGACTACACTTTCTTGTGCATTAAAGGTTATAATACTACAATATTATGTAAAATCATGAATACAATTTTAATAATGAATGCAATTGTGGTATTACTTATTAAACCCAGCTCAGCGCCTTAAGAAAAGTCAGCATTGGTTAACAAACTAATGATATGTTTATTGTGAAAAGGTTTAAAAGGAAGTGATCTCCATTGAAAAAATATGACCAACATAAATAAAATTAAAGGTCAAAGATTGTCTCTTTTTCTAATCTTTTTTATCACAGTATTACATTTTCTAACCTTTTTCACTGACATGTCAAAGTTCAAAGTTTAACAATCCAATTCATTTACGTAGTTCTTACATAAATAAAAGGTAAATTTTAAAAATACATAGCCTGCGTATAAAATGAATACTCTAATCGGTTACGCACATCACAAAATTGACTTTAGTTGCGTAAATAAAGAGGAATACTAACCAAGCATACTTCGCCGCTTTTCAGCGTAAATTTGTTCGTATATAAAGACTCCAGCAGCTCCAACAATACCCACAATAGCTGCTCCAACCATCACCCGAGGCGACAAAAAGTTACTATTCATGTTGACTTATAATTATTTTCACTCTCTAAACTTTAAGAATTTGACTGCTTCCAATCACTCTCTCTTACACTAAAGTGTAAATATAGTGTTAATTGATAACGCAAAAGTTATTTCATGGCCATGCCATTCAATTTATGCGTATTAAATGCAATTATAATCAGTTAATTAATCACAATTATTTTAGACTAAATTTGGAAGGTTTACGTCAGATACAATGTTCTGCGATTACGATATTAATACCTAATGATGCTTTATTAAAAGTACATTAAAATATCAACAAATTTCACATAATTTTAGTAAATTTGTGCAAGTGAAATCGGCGTCAGTCAATGAAAGCAAACAAAATATTTATTTGCTGCGTTCCATCCAGATTGCATGACACGATGACAGGTAAAAAAAAGTTAGAATGAAACAAAACGTAGCTAAAGAACTCCGTCTACGAAACAAAGTGAGTTTTGGAACGTTTTTTTAATACAGACTAATTTCAAGTTATGTTAAATTAGAGATGAGATATACTTGCAAAATTCAATACCAGGGCTTCTAAGTACAAGTACGTAAAAATACGAGGGTCGAAAACCAGGTTTTAAAACATACTTGAAAGTATTTGTCGTCCCACCCACTAAGGGTCGGGTTCGAGTATGGCAGCCCGCTCCCGTCCCAATACCAAATACTTGCTTCAACCTGTATTCCGAGTAGGGTAAAGAACAAATTCGTATAAATAAATACTTTGAAGATAAAAGTATTTACTATTCACAAAGTACGAGTGTTTCTTATTTACATTGAAATATGAATCGTTTTTCTATGCTATGCTATCGTTCGCCTTAAAGCACTTACTTTGATACTTGCAAGTATTGGACGCGAGCGTCTTACCTAAAATAGACTTGCATAGAAATTCAACCTGTATTCCCAGTAAGGTAAGAAGCAAATTCGTATAAAAAAAAAATACTGTGAAGGTCAAAGTATTTATTATTTACAAAATACGAGGGTGTTTTTATCAGTTTTTATCTACATTGAAATATGAATCGTTTTTCTATGCTATGCTATCACGCGTTCGCCTTATAGCACATACTTTCATACTTGCTTACTTTTATTGTCTGCTCGTACCAGGGCGCCGTACTTCGAAGCGTAACCCTGGTTTTAAAACCTGGTAGCGTAAATACGTTTCATGTCTAGTTAAAATATTTTAACGGTTGTATGGTTGTATGCACAGAACAAGTACTAAAGCAAGTGTTCTGTGGTTGTATGCAATACGTCTTGCTTGCGGCCAAAATAATGAAAGTTATTAATAGATATTAAAGCGCAATGCACTTAAAAGCCACAGACTAAGTAGAGAACAATTAAAAGCCACCACACAGACTGACCACAGACCCACCGCCGCGCCTACCTATGTCGGCAACTTTTTGTCAGCCGGTTAGTTAGAGGCTTCACTCTCAACAAAATTTGTTACCGGGCTTGAATGTCGCCGGGCAACTTAGCTCTGTACGCAAGCCGCCAACATGTCACCCACAAGTCGGTGAGCAACATGAATCTTTTCATATCAGGCCGCACCGCCCGCCAGATTGAGACGATCCACGCTGATTTCAGCATGAATGGGCCGGATCGTCCGGGGAAGTACTACCCTCTCATAGAAGATCGACTTAAGAGTAGTAGTATCCGTACTACTGCGTTTCGTTCGGTGAGTGAGAGCGCCGTAGGCCCAATTTCCCCCTTTCCTCATTCCTTACCTCCCTCATTCAATTCCCCTAACCCCATTCCCAGCCGCCATAGTAGAGGCCACCATACCAGCAGTTTAAGGCGATGGCTTTTGGTATAGTGGCCGCCACTTCTGGATTCCACTAACTGCTTACCATCAGGTGGGGTGGAGTCACTTTGTTAGGCTATAATAAAGAAAAATAAAAAAAAATAAGCGACCGGTGGGTCGGGGCCTTTGGTGTGTATTACGCTTTGTTTAAACCTAATCCATCATCGTCTAAAGTCTGCTCGGGTGACGACGCCGACGGCCGAACTCAGATCACTGACTAGCTCGGACGATTGAATCAAACACCTTCTTTGAGAGCGCGTATACAAACATGACCGTCATCGTCCGATGACGGCCGATCAACCAACGAGTCTGAACTTGTTTGGTTTTCATTCTGTTAAGCAACACCGAACACAGTTAACTACAGAATACCGGCAACGCCCAGTCCTTGTTCTCTACTTAGTCTGTGGCCCAGTCCAATGTCAGCACACTGCAGTGTGTTAAGAGTTCTATCCGCCATCGGCCGCCATATATCGGTGGTGTACGTCTAGCGTAAGATTTTACAATATTTGTGGGAATTTAGAATGTCTTAGTTTATTTTCTCTGAGGTTTGGAGACTTATTTTTATTCATTCTATTATTTGCTGTATAATGTTGCAAAAAAAGCCAAAGCTGAACTTAGCTTTTTATTAATAAAAATAGAGTTCTGTCCTCTACTGACCGCTGTAAATTCACTTTTATATTGGAGGTAAATAAAGTGATCTATGGTTGAGTTGTCTACATTTGTACTCTGTGGTTGGCACTTGACAGTTTGAGTGTTGTAGAAGGTCTGACAGTGGCTGTATTATTTTGTGCTGTGCTTGTGCATTGTAAAAATAATATTGTGTTTGATGAAGATGCGATGCAATTATTGTTCCTAATTAAAATAATAATAAAACTAAAAGTAGTTAATCTTTAACTTTCTATATAGTAGCTAAATCACTAATTTCTACATCGTGTTTTACATACATGTTTTCTCAATACACTATACATTGCCGATTTACTTAGTAAAATTCTGTTATAATGAGTGCCGCAGGTGATATTACAAGCAATAAAGATGAAGATGACTTCTGCGAAAAAAACTTGGATAATACCTCCGCAGAAGGGACTGCTCAACGTAAAATACCTTCAATTGAAAACCCTTTCGGAAAAAATGCTGATCTTGGTGATTCCTTGATCATAATGTCTACTACAGATGCTCAAACGATCTTAGACAGTAAAGAAAAAGAATCAAAGCCCAAAATTACGGATATTTTGACCCAAAATCAAGAAACAATACATGAAAATGCGCCAAAAACTAATTTATTAGTAACTTCTGAAACAAGCAAAGGTAGTGGTGATATTAATTTCTCTACTGACGAAGGTTTTAAATCTGTTGAAAGTAAACCTCATTCTGGTGATGGAACTAAGGAAAATAGTGCTAAAAGTATAGATGCTGATCAAAATGATGTTAAACAGCCTAAAAACATTAGCAGTGCACTAAATGATGATGATATAGATGATATTATATTGAAATGGGATGATGATGATGGTTCTGGCCCAAAACCTGATTATTCAGGTGACAATGATGCCATTCAAAAAGATCAAGACCCCACAGACAAATTAGATAAACTACTGGAAAGTGAACCTACTTGTGCTATAAATAAAGCTGATTCTTTTAAATCACTTAAAGCTGAGGCCACGGACACACAACCTAAAGAACAGTTAACTAACCTAGAATTTGAAAATGAACTTAAATCTGCAGAAAATAAAGATGATACTTCTAAATCACTTGAAGATGTTGCTTTAACAGACAAACAGCTCATAGAAGATATAGATAACTCAGAATTGGATATTGAACCTAATTCTACTAAAAATATCGCAGATTCTCCTAAATTACTCGAAGTTGAGGCTTCAACAGATAAAACTAAACTGATACCTGATATAGCAACTAATATAGATACTATCAATCAAAACCTGCAAGAAGAGAAACTTCTAGAATCTGAGACTGTTACAGAAGTTAAGAATAATGATGCTATGGAAATAAACGAAGAAGAATTGCTGAGAGAAGATGCTAAAGAAAGTGAAATGGATGTAGATCCTAGTAACAATAGCATAGAAGAAAACCTAGAGAAGGATACAGAAGTAGATAAACGTATCAATCAAAATAAACCTCTAGAAACCAAATCAGCTGAAGAAGACATAAAAATTGCTAAAGAAATAAATACAAACACAGATTTAATTATTAAAGAAAATAATAATCTACTCGAAGCAGATATAGCTGAAGCTGAACCAGAATTAACAAACACAGAAGCACAATTGGTTCAAGAAACAGAAAAATCTCTAGAAGTAAATTATTTAGAGGCATCTAAGATAGACAAACTACAAAAAGATGGAACTGCAGAATGTAAGAGTACAGTTGATGAAAATGATAAAACAGATGAAAATAAAGAAAAGACTATAAAAATAAAGAATACAGATGACGCAAATGATAGAGAAAATGAAAATAAAGATATAACTACAGAAACTAAGGATAAAGAGAATGAAAAAGATGTTAATAAAGAAGGAACTGTTGATTCTTTACATGTAATTAAAGAAGTTCATAATGTTTCTTCAGAAATTAACAGGAAAACCCTTGGCTTTAACCAACCTGATGTCATGTTAGAAATACCTACACAAGAGTTGATTGATATTGATGATGTATTAGACAGTCCAGATGATAGTAAAGTTGAAGATGCTCTGATTTATAATAAGTTTGGTGATGAAAATGATGAGAAAGATGATGGTCATAAAATTGACGGTCCTGAAGGAATGGAAAAAGATAAAGAAACTTCTGAAAAACCCATAGAGGTAGCAGCTGGTGAGTTTCATATTTTATGTAGCTTATACTAATTTAAGACACTGATCTAATGAATAAATTGAATAATTACTTTTTTTTTATTACAACTTTGGTGGTAAACAAGCATATAGCTTCACCTGATGGTAAGTGGTAACCGTAACCTATAGATATAGGTGCGTTTTACAAGCATCGCAGTAGTAATAATGCTTAGAAAACAACCAAGCAGTTGCTGACCACGGAGAACGGAATGAGGAAGGAAAAGGAAGAGGACCGAGGAGCTATTTGGGCTGCTGGCACTCTCACTTACCGAACAAAACACAAGCATAAAAACTAATATTCTTATCTTCTATAAGAGAGTAGTGCTTTAGCCCATTCATGCTGAAACCAGCGTGGATCTACTACCGTACACTTATGATGTGCAGTGGTGATTATGATAGAATAAACCCATCTATTTTTCCAGCTCCTACATTGGAAGCAACACCGTCAACATCAAAAGGCAATGAAATGATACCAGACACATCGGATGAGCTACCAGAAGTAACAGACAGTCTTGGCTTGTTGGCTGAGAGTCGGAGAGTGATGGATGATGATGACGAACAATATGATGACGGGGATGATGATGATTCTGATCTTGATGGTATGTTGATTATTTGTTATAGTAAACAGTTTTTTAATACATAAAATAAAGTCTGAGAGGTGAGATTTGAGCCTTCGTTTGTATAACATATAATATTCTTAATGAATTTTATTATAAATCTATAATATTATATAAAGCGGAACAGTTTGTTTGTTTGAACACGCTAATCTCTGCAATTACCTGTCGAATTTGAATAACTATTTTTGAGAATGATAGCCCAGTTTCTGAGGAAGTTTATAGCCTATGTAAAATCACGGTACTGACGATAGGAGTAGAGCAGTGACCAAAGTCGCAGGTAAAACCGCGCTGCGGAAAGCTAGGTAACTCATATAGCGGCACGCCCTCGCTTCGCTGAGTATTGTGCCCTGTATTGTGCGATCTTTCATATTTTGTAATGCCATGAAATAATAAGACAAAACTAACTCTGCAGGATATTCTATTCTCCTTTAGATTATAATATTATTATGATCTCGACGGGAAAATACGTTACTTAGCCTGCTCTGACGACAGAGTGGGTAAAACTTCTAAATTACTTTTTTGAAGGACAATTATCACCTCATCATCACATTTCTGTTCCTGTTATATGGCATTATACCCTAGAGCAAATTCATACCTACCAAATTAATTAAAATAATGTCCTGCCTGTGCGTTTTAGTTAAAAAATACAAATTACACATTTTCGATATCTTTTAAGGTATAGGATTTACATGAAACATTTCTAATGAATAATGATATTTCTTTGTTGAGGATTAAATTTTTATTAGGTTAAAAATACTTTGAACCTAATTTATATTAGTACAATGTATTAAAGTGCACTGGCCACTAACTTTTTCGGACTTGGTTTATTATTATCCTTACCGACCCGGTTCCCATAGGTGATAGGTTGATGTATTATATACCTAAACTTTTTCTGAGTAACCCACAATATAACAGTGAAACCGCATTCAAATCCATTGGGTAGTTTTTGAGATTAGTGCGTTTAAACAGACGCTTTCCAGCAACTTCCTTTTATAATATGTATAGTTAAGCATTGAGATATGTGATATCTCAATGCTTAACCCATTCATGGACACTACTGTTGACACAATAGATGTTTTATTGTCATTAAGGCCATATCCCTTTACTGTCCCGAAAAGTGTTAAGGTGCCCACTTGGTATACACGAGGAGCTTATAAAAAAGGGCTGAAATTGTGAATTGGCTTTGAACAAACGTGGCGATTAATGCTCTGCCTTCTCTGTATGAGAAGAGGCCTTTGCCCAGCAGTGTAATATTAACAGGCTGGTAATATTATTATATAACGAGCTGTCTGCGGCGCGGTTTCACCCGCGTCTTTGCTTACTGTTGTGCTCCCGTCGCCAGTAGCGTGATGTTACATAGCCTATAATCTTCCTAGAGAACTGGTCTATAATACGCAAAAAGAATTTTTCAAATCCGACTGGTAGTTCCAGAGATTAGCGCGTTCAAACAAACAAACAAACAAACAAACAAACAAACAAACAAACTCTTCCTCTTTATATTGTAGAAAGCAGCAACCAAATGACAGCAGAGCACTCAGAAGATTCAAATGCACCTCCCTCTGAAACTGAACCAGGCAGAGAAGAACAAGAAGGTGACACAGAAGATAATATGGCTGAGGCAGAAGATAATTTAGAGGGGCCAGAAGATAACTTAGAAGTAGCAGAAGACACATTAGAAGATAATTTAGAAGCAGAAGATAATGAGATTGCGTGTGAAGAAGATTTTGAGTTTACAGTTAATGATGTTACTAATCATTTTGATGATGTGCCAATGAAGATTGAGAAGGAAGGAGTGGTTGGAGGAAATGTGGAGGTTAGTTTGTTTTATTATTACATCATTCTAGTTACTAATGTGAACTCTTGATATAGCAGATAGTAACCATATATTCTAGCAATTTCTAGCATACTCACTGAGAAAAAATTTCATAACATAACCTTCAAATATCTCTCTTGCAGCCATTACTACCAGGGTTAAAAACCGCTGTGACCGAAGGTGTGTCAGAAATTAAAATAAAAGAAGAGAAGAAAGACAGTGAGCCAAGAATACGTAAGAGAACAGAAGATACTGTTGCTAAATCTGTGCGTAAGAGAGATAGAACTTCTGTTGCCTCTTCTGTAAGTGTAATTTATTTATTTATAAATAGTATATATTATAAACTAGCTGCGCCCCAAGACTTCGTCCACGTGTAAAATATGTTTTGTGTTTTGTTGTATCCCTCGGAAACCAGACCAATTTTCGCGATGAAACCGAATCTATCTACATACCAATTTTCATCGAAATCAGTTCAGCCGTTTAGGCGCTGAGTGGTAACAAACACACACACATACAAACTTTCGCATTTATAATATTAATAGGATGGGAAAGTTTGTGTGTGTTTGGTACTAGACAGCGCCTAAACAGCTGGACCAATTTAGGACATAGGCTATTTTTATCCCGAAAATCGGTCTGGTTCTCGAGAGAGACAAAACACATTTAAAACAGAGGCAAAGCCGTGGATCGCAGCTAGTAAAAGATAAAAGAAGGGATGTAGATGATAAATATTACTTTTTTTACTGCCTACTACACAATGCTATCTATACCCAAAGTAAGAATCAACTCATATGGGTTCTACAATGCGGATAAACATACTTAAGTACTTTTTTAGGGTTTGTACCCAAAGGGTAAAACGGGACCCTATTACTAGGGCTCCGCTGTCCATCCATGTCCATTGACTGGCCTGTTGGTCTAGTGGTTTGTGATCCTGACTGCTAAGCCGGAGGTCGTGGGTTCGATTCCCACCCAGGACAAACCTTTGTGTGATGAGCATGATTGTTTGTTCTGTTTCTGGGTGTAATTTATCAATAAATGTATTTACAAAAAAGAAATGTATATAAGTAGTATATTACGGTAGTAGATCCACGGTGGTTTTAGCATGAATAGGCCGGATCGTCCAGTGAAGTACTCCCTCATAGAAGTAAGTCCCTCTCATAGAAGATCGACGTAAGAGTAGTAGTATCCGTACTACTGCGTTTCGCTCGGTGAGTGAGAGCGCCGGAGGCCCAATTTCCCCCCTTTCCTCTTTCCTCACCGCCCTCATTCCCCTCCCTTAACCCCATTCCCAGCCGCCATAGTGGAGGCCACAATACCAGCAATTTAAAACGATGGCCTTTGGTATGGTGGCCACCACTTTTGGATTCCACTGACTGCTTACCATCAGGCGGGGTGGAGTCACTTTGGTAAGAAAATATAAAAAAAAAAAAAATATCAGTTGTTTAGTACCCATAACACAAGCAAATATAATTGCTTAATTTGGGGCTAGATGGCGTTGTGTGAATGTAGTAGATTCCCCCCCAACGGGGTTCTCGCCTTGTCGCGGCGCGGGGGCTTAGTAGCCGTGGTTACCAAGGACCACGGTGAACCAAGAGGAACCCCAAGGAGGCGCCGCTCCTCTGGGCTTTGCCGGTAAACCCACGATGGAGCGGCTCAGGAGGGTTGCGGTGCTGTTTGGGCGGCACCGCAACTGGGTCGGGCTGCGGTGTTGCTTTGGCGACACTGCGGCTGAGGAGTGGCGGGGCCGCGGCGGGAGAGGAGTGCCGGTATTGCGATGCGCCGTTCTCCCTATCCTCTGCGGCCGAGTTGGCCTGCGGGCGGCGATCGGGCAGTCGCCGCCCGAACAGCACGGGCCCGAGACGGCAGTGCGCGCCTCTCGAAGGAGGGGGGACTAGGCCCCTATATCGGACGGGGACCGCTCGCGGTGAGCGGGCCATGGCCCGTCGGGGTCGCGGATGAATGCGCAAGCGACTCCCGTGACCCCGACACTCTGGCCGTCTGGAGGAACACCGTGGGTTTTAGTCGGTATGCTGGCCGCGCTTTGAGTGCGGTCGGAGAGTCCGACATAACCCCCGCCTTGCCCGGGCGGGTGCGTATGCGTAATGCATTTCCCACGTAAAAAAAAAAAAAAAAAATGTAGTAGATTATTATATTATTATTATTATCTATTAGTCACCAGGCTGTATCTCATGAACCGTGATAGTTAGACAGTTAAAATTTTCACAGATGAAGTATTTCTGTTGCCACTATAATAACAAATAGATACTAAAAAACGAAATATAATTAGTACCACACAAGACTTGATTTTTTTTGCGTTTTTATAAATAATGTTACGGAATCCTTCTTGCGCGAGTCCGCCTCGCACTTGGCCGGTTTTTTTAAATATTACTAACCCTGACTAATACAAATAGCCTTATTATATAATAAATATTTGCACTGAGTGGAAATAGAACCTGCGATCTCTGCGTGGTAGTCTATACGCCTTACCACCGAACCTCTGACTGCCTCTGTGATTCGGTGGTACTGTGTGGAGGTCGCGGGTTCGATTCCCGTTCTGTGCAAATATATGTGTACATGAACATGTCTATTGGTCTGGATGTTTGTATGTGTTATGTATGTATTTACAAAAAAAAAAAATATTTAAGTATGTATATCTGCATTCTAGAACCCATATCACAAGCTATAATATATGCTTAGTTTGGGTTTAGATGGCGTTGTGTAGTTGTTGTGATATATATTTAAGAACCGCAGAAGTAGTTAACTTATTTCGTCTGTTTACAGAACGATGACGTAATAGAACAAACAGTTGAAATAGAAACAGTGAAGTTATCTGATGATGAAGACGAAGAACCTTCTGTACAAGCTTCTACAGAAGAGAAAATAAAAGAAACTGTGGATCAGAAGACAGAAGAGAAGATAAAAGATGTTAAGACTGAAGGTATTATTTACTTCTTTTTTATAGTTTTATCTTGAATAATCAGATCGACCGGTGACTATCGATATTATAATATATGCCATCAAAAACAACTTTAAAAAAAACCTCAGCAACTCAGTTATTCTACCGTAAAAAGTTGAAAGATCCATGTAATACCAAGTCAGTTAATTTTATCTAAGGGACCTTCTGTCTTAAGTCATTACGTAATTAGCTAACCTAACAAAAATCTTTTATGTTTTAAACAATCGAAATCCTCTATTTTCTTTTTTTTAATCTTGGTAATTAAATTAATTGGTTGATTTGTAAAATTGTTAAATCATACAAAAAACTGTAATTATCTGGCGATTGAAAAGAGTGGCGTGAGTTTGTTGCCAGTTCTTCTCACAGCTCTACCTCGTCAGCGAACTGGCTGTAGGTTAATTAGCTGACTTCATGTAATGTTGACTTTTCATAAGCATCATACTTTATGATCAAAATGAAATAAATACTTTGAGTTTGAATAAATAGATTGTTTTGGCAATCGTGTATTACTCTGAGATACATTGTGTTTTTATGCGATGGCCAAGCCCAATATATTTATTTATGTATTGTTTATTTATATACTAAACACTGTGTGTATGTTGTGTACCCATACACACAACCATACTAAAGAACTGATGGTTATGCCCGACTACCGAAGTCAAGATAGATAATGTTTTTCGAGCGTATGTATGTAAGTATGTATGTCTATTTCTATGGCACACTCTACAGCCTAAATGGCTTGATGATTTTATCATATGAGGTGTCATTAGATTCGTATTGATTGCGGGAGTGACATAGGGTATTTAAAATTTCAATGTAGCTTCGTCACGAAAAAATTTGGTTTTCTTTCTTTTCAGTTTGTTTTAGGCCTTAATATATTTGTGTATAGTTAATTTTCCAATTTCTCCAACAGATTCACTTAGAGAAGCAGAAGCAACAAAAGTTTCTCCAAAATCTTCTCCTAGTAAACTGAAGAACTTATCCATAATGAAGGCTGCGAGTGTGGTTAATTTTGTAGACCTTGAGGAAAGCTCCTCGGAAGATGGTAAGTAGTATCGACATATCGAGTGGTTAGTGGTCAACCTAGTGTCAGGATTTGTTCAGGTCTCCCATAAATTATTAAAGAGGCATTCGACTTGAACTAACGCCTGTTAACATGTTGATACAAGTCAGCACCGACTTTAAAGGCGAAGTGCGTTCCCGAAGTTGACAAGATGTATGTTTGAGCTTCCAGTGTAAAGAAGTTAATTAGTATTCGTACATAAAAAATGCTGTAAAAAAAACCAGTAACCGAACAAAATATTAAAACAGGTTAATAACTCTGTAAAAATCATAGTTATCACCATAGAAACTTAAATATTTAAATTTTATAATTTTCAACGACTGTGATATTTTTTTTTTGCAAAAAGTATAGCTTATTTATTGTTCTAACACAATGTTACATATTAAATTAATCGTACAGTAAAACAAAAGTAATACAGTAATGATTTCGCGTTCGTTTGCCGAAGTAATAATTAAACCTATGAAAGAAAGAAAAACAGTTTATTTTTCACATGCTTAGAAAAAAATACATTTAGTTACAAATGACGAAACAATAAGTAGGTATGTATGCGAATATCAACCTTATTGATAGATGTGCAAGCGTTACAATCCCGTGATATATTAAATTTTTTGAACTGGCCTTGCCTTAACGTGCCCTCTGAAGCCCGGAGACGCTCAAACATCACTATGCGGTCACCCATCCATGGCACAGCCGCACTTTTGGTTGCTTAACGCCTTGATCCTTTACCGATTAATGAGCATATTGTTTTGTGTCTAATAAATTGTCTGATTTTTTTTTAAAGCCGTATATTACCGTATTTTTAATCCCCAAAATTTCTTCTAGACACCCAAGTACAGGAATCTCAACTCAAAAAGCTGTTAGAATCAAAGCACATACCTCCAGCCTTCCCCGTAGAAGGTATCACCATTAACATACCAACTGGCATCGATATTATGTCCAGTTCGACCACAAACAGATCGGAATTCACAGTGAAAGAGGGGGAAGTGGTGATTAGTGGAGTGCCTAAACCACCACCTCATAAACCTGTAAGTGATTATTTTTAGGAGTTTTTTTTATACAACTTTGGTGTCAAACAAGCATACGATCCACCTGATGGTAGGGAGGAAGGAAGGAATGAGGAAGGAAAAGGGAAATGAAGAGGACTGAAGGGTAATTGTGCTGCTGGCACTCACAATTACTTTTTACATAATATTTTTTTCACGGCAGTAGATCCACGCTGGTTTCAGCATGATTCGATGATCGACCGGGGAAGTACTACCCTCTCATAGAAGATCGATTTATAAAGTACTAGTTGTTGCCCGCAGCTCAGCCTGCGTGAATGTCGGTTATGTCTCTGTTTGACGATTTTTAATAAATTTTCATCCCATATTTCAACCCCTTTAGAATATTTTTCGCGATAAAAAATGATTTTGTTCCCCGAGCTATAATCTATCTCTAAACAAAATTTAGTTCATCAAAATCGGTTCAGTGATCTAGGTGTAAAAGCGTAACAGACAAACAGACAGAGTTACTTTCGCATTTATAATATTAGTATGGATTAGTTTACATACATATGCGATTTGTACAGTGAGTGAAAGCGTCAGTCCAAACCCTTACGGTCCTCTGCCTTTTTCTTCCTCTTCCTTCCTTTTCTTCGTCCTCGTCAGCAAGGCTTTCTTTATTGCACGTGATGGTAAGTGATATCTGTCGCTCATGGACCACTCAGGGTCTCTGGCATTGCTCCAGCACCAGGGACTCTAAGCCGCTGCCTACCGTGAAGGATTATAGTTATTTCATAATTACCATATCAACAATATACTATAGTGTTGCCATGTTTAATATTTACTTTTTATTTGTTTATCAGGCAAGATTAAACACTAGTGAAGTAACGATCAAGACAGCATCCAGCTCAGAACAGACATTGGTGATACCAGAGGCTAAGGTAAGTAATTAAGCTACTACTTATATTAATTTATAAAGCTGAAGAATTTGTTTGTTTGTTTGAACACGCTAATCTTTGAAACTACCTCTCCGATTTGAATAATTCTTTTTGTGTTTAAAATTTTATACGGTAGTAGATCCACGATGGTTTCAGCATGAAGATCGTGGAAGTACTACCCTCTCATAGAAGATCGACCTAAGAAAATTAGTATTCATGCTAATGTGTTTCGCTCGGTGAGTGAGAGCGCCGGCAGCACAAATACCCCCTCGGTCCTCTTCCGTTTTCCTTTTCCTTCCTCATCCCCTTCTCCGTGGTCGGCAACGGCTTGGTTGTGTTTTCTAAGCATTATTAATTATTACTTCTGCGATGCTTGGGAAACACAGCCATCTCTATAGGTTACAGTTACCACTTACCATCAGGCTGTATGCTGGTTTGCCACCAAAATTGTATAGAACAAAGCTTCATCTATTAATACACTTATAGATAAATAATTATTCAAAATGTACTTTATTTATTTGCAGTTAAATGAGCAATATCAAGAGCCGAAGAAACCCAAACTAGGTCTGGAGATATTCAGCCTAGATTCTGATGAAGAAGATAATACAGGTAATACTTTCTTCTCCATGCTACAGTATAACAACAACTACACAAAGCTATCTAGACCCAAAATAAGCATATATTATAGCTTGTGTTATGGGTTCTAGAATGTGATAAACATACATGTATTTTAATTTTATAAATACATACAATTTATAGATGAGCGAAATGTTTTTTTCGCATAATGACAGTTTAGTTAGATTGACATGAAAGCATGGTACCTAGATAGCCGAAAGACTAATCAGCTAAATGACATAAAAATAGAACACCTAGTCAGCAGAGAGTCAACTTTACTGAAAGACAAACGCAGAATGAGTAAGTAGAAAAACGTCTGGAATTGCAAATAGTCTGTATGAAATGAAATGAAATTAAATGAAATATATGTTTATTCATTTAAGTTAATTAAATTAACACTTATGAACGTCAAAGTTTACAAAATGTCAGCAAATTAACCTACAGCCAGTTCGCTGACGAAGTAGAGCCATGAGAAGAACTGGCAAGAAACTCAGGCCACTCTTTTTAATCGCCAGGTTATTACAATTTTTGTAAGTTACAGTTTCAAGTAGCATGCAAAGTGACGCAGGCAATACACTTAACTCTATAGATACTTAATTACTTACAGCTTTCTATGTTGTAAAGAAAAATTAAAAAGTAAAATATGTGCTTTACAGGCTGCCTCAATTTGCATATTGCTACAAAAGGTAAAGGCAACATGTGAGCTGTGATAAATGTTTCTATGTAGATATTATATAAACTGTTAATTTTTGATATAAGTATAAAGTAAGATGAACTTAATTTGTATGATTATAAACCTTATTAGCTAGAAGGCAAATTAGTCGTATGACATAAACGCAAATTGAGATAGTAGTGAAAACATCTGGAAAAATAAAGTCTGAATGGAATTTTGCTTGGGCGCTTTCCTTTTTTGATTTTTCATCACTCTCATATAAATAATTTTTTTTTTCATAAAATATAATTTAATTATTTTATTTATTAATTTGATAAGACTACAAAATGAAGTTGTTATGATAGATAGAGCATGTGGGTGTCTATCTACCTAGGCATTCAGCGTTAATGTCAATAAAGTAACTATGGCATTTTTACATCCAGACGTTTTGCTACTATGTCATTTAATGCTCATGCCTATTTAGTGACTATGGCATTTTTAAATCTAGACTATTTGCTAATAGAGTATTCTGAATTTTTGTTTTTTTTTTTATATTATAGCCTACCAAAGTGACTCCACCCTGCCTAATGGTAAGCAGTCAGTGGAATCCAGAAGTGGCGGCCACTATACCAATAGCCATCGTCTTCAACTGCTGGTATGGTGGCCTCCACTATGGCGGCTGGGAATGGGGTTGGGGGAAGGGAATAAGGGAGGTGAGGAAAGAGGAAAGTGGGGAAATCGGGCCTCCGGCGCTCTCACTCACCGAACGAAACGCAGTAGTACGGATACTACTACTCTTAAGTCGATCTTCTATGAGAGGGTAGTACTTCCCCGGACGATCCGGCCCATTCATGTTGAAATCAGCGTGGATCTACTTCCGTAGATCAGGATTCAGACATTTTATGATCCAGACGTTTGCTTGTAGAATATTTAGCGTTCATGCCTTTTACCTAACTATGGCGTTCAAAAATCAAGACGTTAGAGCGACATGGACATTTTGCTAAGATGACATTTCGCCCGTCACCCAATTTATTACATACATACATTATTATTACCACACATCGGAATAGGTAGAGCTATTTTTGGTACTTGTGGTAGAAGTAATAATATGGACATGCGCTACGTCCCGGAATATAAAAATATATTAATAAATTAAAAACTTGTTATACGTTAGAAAGAGAGGACGGCAACAACGCTCGTGTGTGCATTGGACTTTTGCTACTTCGGACATCCGATGTCGTTGATGTAAGTTTGGCAACGTCGCGCGTGCCATGGTTTACGTAAAACGAACTATAACACTTCTATTTCCTTTATTATTTTAGAATACGTCGAAATGGTCATATTCATACTAACATATATGTTTGCGGTCAATGAACCAAAATAGCTATACCTATTCCGACCTCGACCTCTGATTATTCATACATACAATTTAAGTATACATAAATTGTAGAATTCATATCACAAGCTGTAATTATATGCTTACTTGGTCTTGATAGCATTGTGTAGTTTGTGTGTGTATGTTTGTTACCACGCAACTACTAAACGGCTGAGCCGATTTCGATGAAAATTGGTATGTACATAAATTCAGACCGAAGATAGGATACTTTTTATCCCAAATATCGGTCTGGTTCACGAGAATACAAAAAAAATTTAGGCGCGGGCGAATCCGTCGGACGCAGTTAATAATATATTTTTTTAAATTCTTTATCCCACAGCCGATAAACAAGAAGAGCCTAAACGCCAGAAGAATTGTATAAACTTCTCCTGTAGTAGTGGACTGACAGAGTTCTTAGTAGCAGACAATGCGACCGCAGCATTCTATGACGCTAGTAAAAAGAAGAAGCCATTGGTTTGTAGACCCTGTGCTGATGCTGTACTGGATAGGCAGAAGGTATGTGGCTTATAAGCTTATGATATAAAAATTGTCTTTGGTCTAACTAAATATGTAATTTTTAAACGATAAAAAAGTTTTCTTAATTCCTAATGCTTCAAAGAAATTAAGAAAAAAATTGTTTATTAGCCTAATTCTTGAGGATGTAACATCACGCTGCTAGCGACGGGAGCAGAGCAGTAAAAAAAACGTAACTTAACACAGGCGAAACCGCGCTGCGGGAGTTTAGTATACAAATAAAACTTTTGGAAGAAATTTTATATTAACAGGTTCTCTGTCCCATGTATCATATACATATGATTCATAACAATTTAATTTCTATGTGTCTCTTATTGGACAGCGAATTGGTTAAAATTCTTTGTGTTTGAACGATAGCAGAATACCGTATCAAAATCGAATGGTTAAGAAATTAGCTGATAAACAGAAGAAAATTGCGATGTATTATCGAACCAAGTGAATCATGACCCACCAACCACATATAACACAACCCACCATAAGCTCATTTTGCCAATCCATCTATATGCAAGTAGGTCGAAATTCGCCTGAAGACAGATTTCCTTGGCAACGAGTTTGTTATCATTTTATTAGACACTAATATTTTACTGAGTACACTGTTGTTATGTTAGTATTAAAAACGTACTAAGTGCATTAAACACGATAGTTCTTACAAGTTTGACAGTTTTAAACTCAGAACAGTGAAGTAAGTAGAAGTGCCTTGTGGGCGGGGCACGCGCGCCACTGATATGAGCAAATGCTCATAAGTTGATAGAAACTTACTTTAACGTCAAATAGTCGCTCTTGTAGTGTGCCTTCGTGCAAAGTTCCGAAAAAAAAAACAAATTATGCCGTCTAGCGCTGTCCTAACTTGTAGCAAAAGAAGTGAGGGGTGTAATGTGAGCCGAGGAGGGATTTCTTTTCATCGATAAGTCCGAAAACCTTTAAATACTAGAAATATTTGGAAATATTTAATAGTATTATGTAATTTACAAACGAAAACGATACAATCGCAACATAATGTAACATCATACATTGCTGACAATGCCGTAAATAGAACCTCATTTTATATGATTGACTGCGTAATGTATTGCGTTCACAGCGATACGCAGTCAGGTATAATTTTACGACAATTTGTCAGTCATGCCATCTTTGACATTGAAATTATTGCCAGTAATATAATATTTTGCTCATCTTGGTAGTACGAAGCCGTAATTTTTGTGTGCAAAAAGTGTGCAAACATCATTGTTTGGTCTTAATAATAGATAATGTTACTAGGTGTGGAATATCGCTTGAAATATTATTACTGTATAGTATAAATGTATAGAAATACACTAGTTTTTGTTTCATTTAAAAATACCAAGTGGTTAAGATTTTACAGGCATTTGAGTTTGTCGTGAATATCGAGTGCCGCGAGTAGGCGCACGACAGCAGCGTGACGTCACAGGGCAACTCGCTATCGCGCTCTGTGGCCGGTAGTACGCAACTTACGCATACAGAGGCTTGATTTTGCTGTTTTGTTCACGCATTATTCTGCTATTCCTTTCATAACTTTCATTAATGGTGTCAGTGTGTATTAAATAATGAAATACCTGCCACGGAAAAAGGATTTAAGTCAATCGGATACTTACTAAAAATAGATGGACATTATGGTTGCTGAGTATTTTTCCAAGAATATTTAAATGCGAGGAATAAAAGAACAAAAATTTATCTACATAGATACCTGTTTACCGCATAAAGTACCTACCTAACTGCTTTTAAAATCAATTATTAAGTTACCTACTGGTACCTACAATATTTAGGTACTTGCAATGCAATACCTAACTATATATCGTTGCCTTATTTAAGTTGTAAATATTTTACACTAGCCAACAGAGTGTCCCTCGGAGCTCCGTGTATGAGAGACGGTTACAACTTGTGTCTGAAGTTGAGGGCCCTCTCGGGCGGGCTCTCGAATGGGGTGAGAAGAACTTAGTTCATTTCAACCCCACGAAGACACAAGTATGCGCGTTCACTGTGAAGAAGGACCCTTTTGTTATAGCGCCTCAGTTCCAAGGAGTTTCTCTCCGTATCTCCGATGACATTGGGATCCTCGGCGTTCAATTATCCAGCAAGGTCCAATTTGGGAGTCATTTGGAAGACAAAGCCAAACTGGCGAGCAAAAAGCATTGCAGAAGTCTATGAGCGACAGTTACCACTTACCATCAGGTGGGCTGTTGGCTCGTCTGCCACTGTAGGGAATAAAAAAAAAAAAAAATTCTATTATGATGGTAGATATACTATGATCCACATTTTTTCTATTTGTATCATCCTATTAATATTATAAACGCGAAAGTTTGTGTGTGTGTGCGTGTGAACCGATTTTGATAAAAATTTATAAGTAGATAAATTCGATGTCGCAGACGGACATATAATACTTTCATCCCAAAAAATGGTCTGGTTCCCGAGGGAGACAAGACACATTTTTGGATATATTCAAGCGAGGGGGGAGGAGTTAAGGGGCTTAAGCCCACTCTAAATGCATCAGCATGTTCAAAAAATGTATGTGCTTATCTGCGACGGGGCTCTCGTAAACTACTTTTAATACGCCAATGATCAAGCCCGCACCTCTTCGCTCCGTCCTCGAAACTCAAATTCTTTATCCGCTAGTCCTCTACTACTGTAGGTATGTCTAAACATTGACAAAAACGATAGGTTTCATCTTTGAAATAAAGTAGATAGATATACTAATTAGGTACCTATACATTATATTATATTTACTCGTTTTATGTAAGATCAGAGTATAGATTTATCATAATATTCTGTCTGTATCGAAGAATGACTAAATACTTAAATAAATGGATTGCGAATACATTGAGTAAAACTGTACAAATAGAAGATAGATATAAAGAGTTACAAAGAACTTGTGTTTATATAGGCAAATGAAAATTAAAAACCAATTTTTCTGGTGCATTGATGATGATCATGTTTGTGACATGATTTTCTTGTGTTTGGATTAGAAATAGTTTATCACTAACTCCTAAATCAAAACTAAACTACAAACGTTAACGAGAGCATGCGGGCGGTGTTGGCCTATGACGTCACAGCAGCGAGGGCTGGCCGGCGAAATCTCGCCGAGCATACATGTTTTTAAAATTCAATATCTCGAAAACTATTGAATGTATCGAAATATTTTTTTACACATATTTTTTATTTTCAATAGAGAATATGGAGGAGAGCTAAAAATTAAAAATAGGTAACATTCTTCGTTATGACATATTATTTATATATTTCGTTACCTATGATTTGTTGTTTATAATATACAGCTTTCTTTAGGCTACTTTTATTCAACATATCATATTCTTACCTCATGTAAAGTTGGTCATGCGTGATATTGGCATGATATCTAGCTACTAGCTAGATTACCAGTTATATCATATTTAGGTAAGTACATAATTATGCAATTTATATCTGTACTAACGACCCGCTCTGGCTTCGCACGGGTGCAAGGCTGATACTATATTCACTTAGTATTACTGTGAACGTTTTATTCGACATTACGAAAGTAGTATATTTACTACAGAATGCTGGTACCGCCGCAAACCCTGTGTTCCTGCATTTATAATCTGTATATCTTCGAAAATATTCATTTAAATTACATGCTGTAAAGAGCCATTTTGATCTACATTAAATGCACAGTGTATTTAGGGTACTTAATTAAATAAAAATTAATGCTGTATTGCTTAAAATCGTATCGTAAATAAGGCATTATTTCTCGTAAAAAGTAAAGGATAAAAATGGTTATTGTGAGTTATTCCTAAGAAGTGGATATATATACCATCGCGGACTTTATGTAGAATTTTTTAAGGTGTACAATACCGTAGTACATTATTTTGATCTATCTTATAGGGTTCAGCCAGCGTTTGCAATGTAAACAAAAAAATGTGTTTATTTACCACATCACATTAAAAACCTCTAAAATTATCAGTGATTCTCTACTATACTTACTATACTTAATTATTATGCATGTTATATACATATAAACCTTCCTTTTGAATCACTCTATCTGTTTAAAAAAACCCGCATCAAAATCCGTTGCGTAGTTTTAAAGATCAAAGCATACATATGGACAAACAGACAGACAGACAGAGGGAAGCGAGTTTGTTTTATACTATGTAGTGATATATTCCATTATTTTTAAATTATCCATTAGTATTTGCCACATTTAAATCATACTGAGCGTAACACAGTTTCCGACCCCATAGAGGTCGTGGTCTCGATTCCGTCTAGGTGCAAATATTTATGTGCAAGAACATGACGATTTGCATTGATCTGGCTGTTTTTATGTATGACAAGTAGGTATGTATTTACAAAAAACTAAAATTATATATTTTGCACACAACTTTAAGTTATTAAATTAAAGTTTCATAAACAATGTCTTTTATTTTACTGATCTTAGCAGTTTACGAACCGATGATGTTTGCACAATGAGTAATAACTGGCAATAATTACTAAGATGTCAAAGATTGCGCGTTTAAAAAACAACCCTAAGACTATAACAATAAGCTTATTTTTAAATGTTGGAATTATCGTGCAAACTTGACCAATGTCCGATAAGTATCATCCAAACCTGACCAATTACCGTTAAGTCATGTATGTATTGTAAATACGACGTATCATTTATGTGTGTGCAACTGGCGACAGTGGTTACGGTACAAATGTTGTTCGATAGCACTTCTAACCTCCTTATAGTGTTCTGTGGTTTTAAACGATATATTAGCAAAGTGGGTCATGTTTCAGTTGGTTCGGTAGTACTATCCAGGGATATTTTATGTTCTAGAAACTAGTAGAAGGAATAAAGAACATGACTCCTCTCCTCGATTTGGATATCATCAGCATCCCTCAGGATCTGGTAGAGATCTTAGACTCGGAGTCTGAAGACGAAGATACACCACTGCAGCAGGGCGATGTCATAGGAGAGGAGGCCGCTGGGTAAGCAACCAAGACCCATGGTTATAAAAACCAGAGTGACTCTACTGACAGCTTATCATCATGAGAGCCCCCCCCTCGATCCTCTTCCCCCTTTTCCTTCCTCATTCCCTTTTCCGTACATAGTCGGCAACGGCTTGGTTGTTTTTTCCAAGCATCATTACTTCTGCGATGTTTTGAAAACACAGCTATCTCTATAGGTTATGGTTACCACAGGTGGGCCGTATGCTTGTACGCCACGATGTTGTATAAAAATAAGCACCAATCACAGTGTTCGCAGTAAGATGTTATGCCAGCGAATGCAGGTATGAGTTGTGCGTGTCTGTTGTCCTATATGCAGCATATATTAGGCTGCGTTCAGGTGATATACGCTCGCTAATCGCACGCCACACGCGCAGACTCAAATTATATACACTAACCAGCGTCAGCACCCGCGTCTACATGCTTTGCAATAGGGTATTAGGTATATCAGCGTACCAAAGTGACTCCACTCTGCCTGATGTAAGCAGTCAGTGGAATCCGGAAGTGGCGGACACCATTCCAAAAGCCAAACTACTGGTATGGTGGCCTTAGTGAGATGCTTTTTCCGTGCTTAAAAGACCCAGGATCATAATAGGGTAATATACATTTTTGAAAAGTGTCTCAATAAGATTCTATAGTGCAAATGAACCACAAAAAAATTTTTTTATTCAATCGTTATGTGCCATAAAAATGCATTCATAATTTGGTTTTAAATTTTGCGTGTAATTTGACGAAAACACTGGACGCATAATTGACAATAGACACTTCTAAGTTTACATAGTCGTATGACGTAATAACATGCCGACTATTATTTATTGGTGTTATGAAACAGATTTTAACTGAAACCTTTGAATTGAATTTTTAAATTTAGTTCGCTATTTTATGAACTAAATCTAACGTTTTCTGACTGCTTTTTGCCTGAGTTATCTCATATATATTTTTAATTTTTCTCATACATAGTAAAATACCCTACTAGGTGTATACGTATAATTTGAGTCTGCGCGCGTGGCGTGCGAATAGCGGGCGCGTGTTTTCTGAACGCATCCTTAGGAGGTTAGTAGTAATAGGTAACATGTTACTGTATTCTATACCAAAACCTTCCTTGACAGTTCACTATTTATCGGTAATAACTTTATTCAAATCTATTGAGTGGTTCTTAAGATCAGTGGTTTTATGCAGATAGACAGACGCTTTATAACGATTTCCTATACAGATATTAAGCTTATGTTCTTAACCCACAGGTTTTTAGAAGATAATTTGGCTGAACTTTTAAATAAGACATGGAAAGATCTGAAATTAGATGACCGTTTAAAAGAGACACAAAATGAATTGAGTACGGAAATAGAGAAGTTAGAAGGTGAGAATATATTTGTAATTTATGTTTTAGAGCTACCACGAATCAGAAGACGCAGGAGACCTCTTATAAGGTGGACCGACGACCTGATAAGGGTGGCGGGCAACCGATGGATGTGGGTGGCGAGCAACCGGCCAAGGTGGATAGGGGGGGGGGGGTCTATGTCCAGCAGTGGATATCTACAGGGTGTTAAGATGATGATGAAACTTGGTCTATCCTTAACCTAAAATTAAGAATTTTCTAAATAAATTTTGGTTAAAAAAGTCAATATCAATATAATTTATTTTAATTTATTTATTTTTTGCTTTCGTAATATAAAAATATGCTAAAGATACTATTTACTTTTGCAAAATTTTATAAATTACAATTTTTTTATAACTAAAATATTATTTTTGTAAGAATCCGTTCAGATATTGAAATAAAAAGTATCCTATGTTACTCGCTAATAACGTAGCCATAAAACGTTGAAGAGATTTTTAAAATAGGTTCAGTAGTTTTAGATCATATAGATGACAAACATACAAACAAAAATTTTAAATATAAATTTTTTTTACAGCTGACAGCAAAGAAATAAATCAGATGCTGATAGATTGTCAGCACGCGACTGATAAGCTGCGATCTGAGCTGTATGCAACATTCGAATGTACTATACAAGAATTGCCTTCCATAGTTATATATGAAACACCGGAGTTTAACGTAAGTAACATTTGATAACGTTTACGCGTCATGAGTGGCAACGTCGCAGTTTAAGTTTCATATTTCGTGGTTTTCAATTTTTATCATTTAATCTGGGCTATATTTTGAAAATATGTTTTAAAATGCTAGATTTTTTTTATTTTTTTTATTATTTTTTTTTTAATTTTTTTTTTCACATTCACACAGCGCCATCTAGCCCCAAATTAAGCAATTATATTTGCTTGTGTTATGGGTACTAAACAACTGATATACTACTTATATACATTTTTTTTTTTTTTTGTAAATACATACATACATATTATAGATAAATTACACCCAGACACAGAACAAACAATCATGCTCATCACACAAAGGTTTGTCCTGGGTGGGAATCGAACCCACGACCTCCGGCTTAGCAGTCAGGGTCACTAACCACTAGACCAACAGGTCAGTCAAAATTCGATGATAGTTGTATAAAAAGTAAGTAACCATAATGCTTACTGTTATTTTACTATGAAAATAACGCAACTTAATTTTCAAATGTATTATTTGCATATAAATAGAACTGTAAACGCAATGATTTCTTTCTTTTTATTCAGCTTTCACCTAATTCTAGCATGTTAACAGAAAATATTTTTAAAATATACGAGGGGGCGTTTTTATATTCGCGGAATGGGGGATAAAGAGTGGAAATAAAAAAACCAAATTATTTTTCCTTTTCAATATATTCACCTGCAAGACGAATACATTTTTCAGATCTTTCAATTAATTTATTAATACCCTCATAAAAAAAAGATTTCTCTTTGTCTACAAAATACGCCGAAACTGCCTCCTTGACTTCATCATCGGTGGTAAATTTTTTACCCCGTAGTTCTTTTTTCATTTTTGGAAACAGGTAATAATCACTTGGGGCCAGGTCTGGGCTGTAGGGTGGGTGTTCTAAAATATCGAAGCCCACCTTATGCAGGGCAGCCAACGCAACGCGGCTCTTGTGAACGGGCGCGTTGTCGTGCAAAAGCAACACACCTTTCGTCAATTTTCCCCGTCTTTTTTCCTTAATGGCTTCTTTAAGTCTCTCTAATATTGAAGCGTAGTATTCCCCGGTTATAGAAACACCTTTATCTTTATAGTCGATTAATAATATTCCTTCCGAGTCCCAAAAGACCGTTGCCATAATTTTCCCAGCTGACTGTGACACCTTAAACTTCTTAGGGGGTGCTGCGCCCTTTTTATGCCACTGCATGGAGTCTTGTTTCGACTCAGGTTCATAATGATGAACCCAAGTTTCGTCTCCAGTAACAATTCGACTCAATACATCATCCTTGTCTTCATTACAGAGGTTCAAAAATGCACGTGAACACTCTACGCGCTGTTGTTTTTGGGGCGGCGTGAGCATTCTTGGCACCCATCTTGCACTGACCTTAGTCATGCCAAGATGATCATGAAGAATTTTAAAAATGGTTGTATCGGATACTCCAACCATTTCTGCGAGTTGTTTCTTCTTTAGTCGAGCATCTTCCAGTACAATTTTTTCAACTTTTTGTATAAGTTCTGGCGTGGTCACCTCGATACTCCTGCCCGGCCTCGGATCGTCTTCAATGGATTCCCTTCCTTGTTTAAATAAATTGTGCCACTTGTAGACCATGGTTTTTCCTGGACAAGAGTCACCGTAAACCAATGCCATCTCATTCATTATGGTCGCAACTGTTTTTCCTTGCTTGGTAAGGAACTTTATAACGGCACGATATTCGATTTTTCCATATTTCACTTTTCACTCCCGATTATGTTGCTTGATTGACGATAACTCAAAGACTAATTGTCTAATTGCAATGAAACCTCGTATTTATACTAATTATGAGTCACTGAATACGTTACGACCCTAATGAGTGTAATCCCCCCCCCACAACCCTCTCATTCCGCGAACTTAAAAACGCACCCTCGTAGCTAAAAATATGTGATAAAATTGAAAACCACGAAATATTACACTAAATTGCGACGTTCCCACTCATGACGCGTAAAGCCTCTTAGTGATAACAAGCAATATGTTTACTCATCAATAGCCCAAGTACCTTCTCGGTCCTTTTCCCTTTTCCTTTCTCGTTCCCTTCTCCGTGGTCGGCAACAGCTTGGTTGTGTTTTCTAAGCATTAATACTTCTGCGATGCTTGGGAAACACAGCCATCTCTATAGGTTACAGTTACCACTTACCATCAGGTGGACAGTATGCTTGTTTGCCACCAAAGTAGTACCACAAAATAGTTTCGCAGATGTGGGTTTCAATAACCTTTTTGTACCTTTAGTTAATGTATCATATCCAATATTTAACTATTTTATGTTTTGACAAATTAAAATTTATACTATTATATAACTGACTGCTTCTGTGGTTCGGTGGTACTGTGTATGGACTGCCACGCAGAGGTCGCGGGTTCGATTCCCGCTCAGTGCAAATATTTGTGTGCATGAATATGTCTATTTGCATTGGTCTGGGTGTTTCTATGTATAATATGTATGTATTTACAAAAAAAAAAGTATATAAGTATGTATATCCGCATTCTAGAACCCATAACACAAGTATATAATATGCTTACTTTGGGTCTAGATGGCGTTGTGTGTAGTTGTTGTAATATTATATTATATTATTATTATTATATAAAGCGGAACAGTTTGTTTGTTTGTACGCGCTAATCTCTGGAATTAGCAGTCGAATTTGATTAATTCTTTTTGCGTTCAACAGCCCACTTTTTACGGTAGTAGATCCACGCTGATTTCAGCATGAATGGGCCGGATCGTCCGGGGAAGTACTACCCTCTCATAGAAGATCGACGTAAGAGTAGTAGTATCCGTACTACTACTGCGTTTCGTTCCGTGAGTGAGAGCGCCGGAGGCTCAATTTCCCCCCTTTCCTCTTTCCTCACCTCCCTCATTCCCTTCCCCTAACCCCATTCCCAGCCGCCATAGTGGAGACCACCATACCAGCAGTTTAAGACGATGGCTTCTAGTATAGTGGCCGCCACTTCTGGATTCCACTGACTGCTTACCATCAGGCGGGGTGGAGTCACTTTGGTAGGCCATAAGTTAAAAAAAAAAAAAAAACTTCTTGAGGAAGGTTATAAGCTATGTAGCATCATGCTGCTGGCGACGGGAGCAGAGCAGTAATTAAAAGTGTAACTTACTTAACTAATATATTTGTTCGCAGTATATTGGGCCTGAAGCCGACAATGTAGGCCCTCCATCGATTCTAGAAGTAAGTACATTATATAAACATTTGTTAAAGTTGTATGACTATTAAGTTTTTAAATAGTTCGAAGCATCATATCAGCCTGTAGACGTCCACTGCTGGACATAGGCCTCCCCCAATTTCCGCCACCTTGGCCGGTGAGCCCCTTCCATCGGTTGCCCGCCAACCCGCTATAGCTGAGCTATTTAAAAACCTTATATTACTATCGAATCTGGTAATTTTTCATTTTACTATTACATCAAGATAATTGTGCTTACATTTTTTATTTTTAGCCTTAAAACACAAGCGGAATGAGGCTTTGAAGCGGAGAAATATTAATTAATAGGATTGCATAAAATGTCCGTTCCGCTCCAGTAAATAGGCGATATTAATTAATATTTCTCCGTTATTCCGCTTCGCCCCGCTCCGCTTCTATAGACAGGCAGGCTTAAATATTATTTTTTCACAGAGTCGTCTAAACGCCAAAAGGAAGATATCTTCCGGTAACGAAACGCCAGCCAAGAGACCTGCCATACCCCTCGGCTATGCTCCGCTTGGCGATCCTAAATCAAAAACATCGGTAAGTAACTAACTTCACGCCTGTATACCTTTAATGACATAAGCAGAGTCTATAGAACGCTATTTAGTACGATCTAAACATATGTTTGCTTCAACATATTATTTCAGATTACTTTAAAATTATTACTATTGACCAATAGCCGCACGATCACCCAATCTAGTTGGTAAAACCTCCCCTTTCGATGGACCTCACTTATGTGATACCGCCATAATTAATTACAAAACTTTGGTTTGTTCCAGGATATTAAAGTTATTGACAATAAAGCTGATGATGATGTAAGTATATTTTTATACCTTTGATCTACGCCTGTTTTAATTGTACTCTCTTCTTAATAGAATCAAATTGACTGACTTGACTGGCCTGTTGGTTTAGTGGTTAGTGACCCTGACTGCTAAGCCGGAGGTCGTGGGTTCGATTCCCACCCAGGACAAACCTTTGTGTGATGAGCATGATTATTTGTTCTGTGTCTGGGTGTAATTTATCTATACTATGTATGTATTTACAAAAAAAAAGTATATAAGTAGTATATCAGTTGTTTAGTACCCATAACACAAGCAAATATAATTGCTTAATTTGAAGCTAAATGGCGCTGTGTGAATGTGGTAGAATATTATAAAAAAAGAAAAAAAAAATTGGATTCTTAAGGTTTTTTGTGCTATCCTATTAATATTGTAAATGCGAAAATTTGTGTGTGTGTGGGCGTGTGTGTGTGTGTGTGTGCGTGTGCGTGCGCGTGCGCGCGTGTGTTCGTGTGTGTGTATGTGTGTGTGTGTGTGTGTGTTTGTGTTTGTTACCACTCAGCGCCTAAACGGCTGAAATGGTTTCGATGAAAATTGGTATGTAGATAGATTTAGTGCCGGGGACGGACATTTTATCCTGAAAATCGGTCTGGTTCCCGAGGGATACAACAAACTATATTTTACGTGCGGGCGAAGCCGTGGGGCGCAGCTAGTAGGCTATATTTTAAGTTATTAACTAAGGACCTGACCCTACTTGCACGTGGATACATTTATGCTTCTAACAACATTGTTGAAATTTTTGGCTTTACTATAAATGCTTAAAATTAAAATTGATTAATTAAATAATTGATTTAAGTATTTTTGTTTCGTTGCGTTGTTTAGGAAAACAGACGTAAAAAACAGCGACATTGCTTATACTATTAGTTAATTATAATATACTTTTACAGAAAGACATATCAGTAGTAAAATTATCAGTGGAATCAGCTCCGCCGGACCTTCCCCCAGTGGGCGAGTGTCCCCGCCCTCCCCTCAAAATGGGCATGCAGGTATACGCTATGAAGAACGCATTCGGACCGTGGCTGAAGGGTAAAATAGTGGAGATTATGCCCAAGAGTAGTAATACGGTAAGTTGTCCAAATCAAAGTTAAAGTCAGTCATTAAATCACATGAATAACTAATAGTAAGTTTGATGATTAAGAGTTCACACATAAGAGCGGCAAACGTCGCAATTTAGAGTCATATTGTCGTGATTTTCAATTTAGATCATTTAATTTGTCTATATGCTAGAATTAGGTGAAAGCTGTATAAAAAGAAAATAACCATAATGCTTACAGTTCTATTTATATGCAAATAGTACATTAGAAACTTCCATGGCGTTATTTATATTTATTTATTTATTTATTTATTTATTTATTTATTTATTTATTTATTTATTTATTTATTTATTTATTTATTTATTTATTACACACAATATACAACTATTTTTACAGGTTCGTACCTAATACAATAGTGTATAAACTTATCTAAATCTACTTAAATATAAATTAATCTAAAAAAACACTGAACTATAATTTTTATATTAAATAAATACATATACTAACTAAATAATTCAACACAGTAAGTGGCCCTTGTGAATTCACTCAGAGTACAGTTAAACAAATCAACATGCTGAGACAGTGTGTTGAGCGCAGGGGCGCGTGCTGCAGCAGGTTAGTGCGCGCGCGGTACCGACAGTAGCGGTGGTAGCCGTCTTCTTCCCATGTAATCGTCAGGAACACACAACGACACTGACTCTAAGATTCGTGGATTGTGGAGTTTACCACGAACTACTTTAAATAAGTAAGTAGCAAGGGCTACTTCCCTTCTTACCTCCAATCTATAATAGCCTGTCATTCCTAATATAAACAAAGTAGGGTATAAAAGTGGATACCCAGGATACACACCATACTGTTTTAAGTAAATAAATCTAAGGAATTTGTTTTGTATGCGTTCCATCGTGAGCCTATATTTAGCTTCGTGTGGTGACCAAACGACGGCGTTACATTCTAAGTGACTTTTCACAAGTGCCTCGTACAATGACTTCAGAGCACCGATGTTTGTAAATTGGTTCGCTAGTCGTAAGATCATGCCTAAGTTGCGGTAAGCTTTTTTACAAACTTCATTGATGTGTTTACGAAAGCAAATATCGGTAGTGAAGCGCACTCCCAGATCTTTAACTTCAGTAACCCGTTGAAGTGGCGACCCGTCCATGTAGTTATATAGTTAAATAACTGTAAGCATTATGGTTACTTACTTTTTATACAGCTTTGACTTAATTATAAGAAGTGTTCTGAAAACATTTTTAAAATATAGCACAAAATTATGAAAATTGAAAACCACGAAAATATGACACTACCTTGCGACATTGCCACTCTTATGTGTGAACGCTCTTAAAGTAGAGCAATGAGAAAAACTAGCAAAAAATTATGACTACTCTTTTTATTCGCCAGATATTTATAATTTTAAAATGTAATACTTTAATATTATACTCCAAATTGTTTTTTTAATAGAATTAATTTTTTTACGAATGTTTGTATAAGGCAGCAGAGGCAAAATACTCATATTCTCCCGTATCCTAACTAAATTGGGGTCATGTATAATCCCGATCCTAATTTAATAAGGATGTTCCCAAGTTCTCATAAGCAATTAATTTTACCAATTAATATTGTTTCAGTCACAATTTACTGTATGTAGGGTAAAATTTGACCACAAACAAACAAAAACAAACGGTAAGGTGTTACCAGGAAGGTGCATAGCTTACGCGGAGCCCGCTGAAGTTAGAATGACTATTGGTAACTATCACTATTATATTATAACTAGCTTTCCGCCTCTTTACTTACTGTTCTGCTCCCGTCGCCAGTAGCGTGATGTTACACAGCCTATACCCTCCTTTAAGAACCGGGCTATCATACGCAAAAAGAAGATTAGTGCGTTAAAACAAACAAACTTTTCCGTTTTATATAATAGTATAGATAATATTTTTTTTATATACAACTTTGGTGGCAAACAAGCAAATACGGACAACAAGCAATACGGTCCACCTGATGGTAAGTGGTAACTGAAGAGCTGGCGAACAAAACGGGATAATTACACTTTTGTCAAAATACTTTTTTTTTTAATCCGGTAGTTTTGGGCCTGCTGAATACGAATCTAAACTCATTTTCAATAAAAATAGCCTAAAACCCTATTTAAATTGTATCCAAAGTTAGCGGTTTCGAACAAAACGGAATAATTGCACCTGTTGTTTTACTCCTCCTGTAAAATTTGGTGTCATGTAATTATCCCATTTTGTTCGCCAGCTCCTCAACTGTAACCTATAGAGATGGTTGTGTTTTCCAAGCATCGCAGAAGTAATAATGCTTTGAAAACACAACCAAGCCGTTGCCGACCACGGAGAAGGGAATGAGGAAGGGAAATGGAAAAGTATCGAGGCGTTGTTCGGGCTGCCAGAGCTCTCACTTACCGAGCGAAACACATTAGCATGAAAAGTAATGTTTTACGTCGATCTTTTAGTAGTACTTTCACGATCCGGCAGATTCATGCTGAAACCAGCGTGGATCTACTACCGTAAAAGTATATCTAAATCATCAATTACTCCCATTCCCAGTCGCCATAGTGAAGGCCACCATACCAGAAGTTTAAGACGATGGCTTTTGGTATAATGGCCACCACTTTTGGATTCCACTGACTGCTTACCATCAGGCAGAGTGGGGTCAATTTAGTAGGCCTATATAAAAAATTGTTTTAGTTTTTAATATTCCGTTAAATTTCAAATGTTTTCTTTTAGGTACTCGTATTATCGCGCTTTTTAAGGGGTCTAATAAAAAGGAGTCTTATTATTCTGGAGTGGTTGCCGAGATACCTAACCCTGTCAATAGCTATAGGTAAGTGAAAGTCAAATTTATTTATTTATTTATTTATTTACAGCCGGTTTCTATATTCTGTCTTTAATCTATATACACATACAGGGTGTGCAAAAAAGAACACCTTTGAAATTGACAAAAGACGACTTCAAAAAATGCTATATATAAGTTTTTTTTAAATATCTACTTTTTAGAAATTAGAGCTGTTCAAAGATTGTGCAATTTTCTTCATATTTTGATATATAATATTTGCAACGTGTAAAGTTAGTACAACATTAGTAATATAAAAAAAAATATTACTATATGACCATCAAAATAAAAATCAAAATATATTTATTTATTTATATTTAATTGAATTAACATTTAAGAACGTTAAAAGTAACAAAATATCAGCCAATTAACCTACAGCCAGTTCGCTGACGTGATTTTGTAACTTACAATTTTTGTAAGTTACAAAATCACGTCACGCTTTGTAAGTTACAAAAACACGTCACGTTTTGTAAATTACAAAATTACAAAGTCATGTAGCATGTAAAGTGACACAGGCAATACACTAATACACATCTGGAGATGAGAAAACCTATAATAAATGATGAATGAAAAAAAATTCTGTCGTTTAAAATCTTTAACTTTTTAACCGACTTCAAAAAGGAGGAGGTTATCAATTCGGGTCGTATGTTTTTTTTTTTTTTGTATGTTTGTTACCTCATATCTCGGTCATTTATGAACCGATTTGAAATTTTTTTTTTTATTTGATAGGGTATACTCTGAAATTGGTCCCATTCTTTTATTATAAGAAATGGTTCAGTGGTTGTATGTTTGTTACAACTTAACTCCGTCATTTATAAACCAATTTGGAAAATTCTTCTTTTATTTGAAAGGGTATACTTCGAAATGGGATTCCATTTTTTTTGATAAAGTATGATTTAGTAGTTTGGCTTCAATTTAATATTTTGTAACAAAACGTTTGCAAGAAGTGAAGACGTGTAAAGCAACACGTCGATGTCTTTTGCGACGAATTATCTGACATTAACATGTACATGCTATGCTACAAGTGCGAAGTGATTTTCAAAATTCATTTTTTGTTAGAAACGAAGTGGCCCTGGATGTGTGACCATTTGCGTCATTTCATTTTCAGCGTTTTCATTCTTTAGAATCATTTTTTTGCTAGTAGGTAGGTTATTTTTATGAAGGTCATTATGATCCTTCTTGGCTGGCACCGACTCCAAAATAACTGATTAAAAACTATAAATAGTAAAGTATTATAGGTATCAAGGATTGCGTTGATTCCCCTTTAATGTTCTTTGCTATGAAGTAATTAAAATATTATTTTCTACTTTTTAGTTAAGGATTGAACATGTAGGTGTTGTTTCAAGTCGGTTTTCATTTTTTTTTCTAAAAATAATTTTTGTTGTAACTTATTAAAAATGAATAATTATCGAGAGCGTAACCCTACCACATACATTTTACTTTAAAATTTCAAATATCTAACTCATTATTATGATACTTGACTGCCTCTGCGGTTCGGTGGTACTATGTACAGGTAGAGATCTCAGGTTCGATTCCCGGGAATACGATAAATGTCAACAGACTTGCCCCTTACATGGGACCCAAAATAGAAAAAAAACGGCATAACATGGATTGTTAAACACTGCCTACCCTTTCGGGGATGAAAGGCTCAAAGAAATGTATGTATGTTATAGATATCTCGTTTTCTTCGACGACGGCTACGCTCAATACGTGCACCATTCTTATACCCGTATTGTGGTGGAATGCTCTCCCCTTGTATGGGAGGAGGTACACCCCCTATCAAGGGAGTTTGTACGGGAGTACTTAATGGCATACCCTGAGAGGCCCATGGTTAGACTGCACGAGGGACAGCATCTTAAAACTGAATGGGATGGTAAGTGAATAATAATATGTATTATTTTAATTAGACATAAATGACATTAACGTCAAAATAATAAATAGTGTAAAATTATAGTACGAAAGCAACAATAGGGTATTATGTGTATGCTCCCGTACTATAATTTTACACGCGGTACTCAAGAAAAAAGGGACATTTATTTGAAATGAAAAATGAAGTAAGCTTCTGATACACTATAGAATCAAGAATTTTTGAAAAATGCCTGCCCTGTTAGTAGTTATAACTATACCTTAATTTTTTTTTTTCATATTTCACAATAAAAATGCAACGTGTAAACATTTTTTAGTATGTCAGATATTCATTAATCATATTATTACCTATTGTAAATATGGCATAATTAAAAATTACCTATTACCGTACGTACTTACGTGCGTGTTTGCGTGCGTGCGTATGCGTGCGTGCGTGCGTGCGTGTCTGCTTTTCTTTACCGAAATTAATTAATTTGTATACGTTAACTTGACTATATAATTTATCAGGCAAATGGTGGTCGTCTCGCGTAAACAAAGTGGACGCGTCGCTAGCACAAGTGGTGTTCGCGGCGGACGGTCGCAGGGAGTGGGTGTACCGCGGGTCCACGCGCCTGGCGCCGCTGTACCTGGAGCTGCGCGCCGCCGAGCGGCACCGCCCGCGGCCCGTGCCCAGGACTAAGCAGCTGAGGGTAAGGCTTCTCAGATTATTGCCTAATAGGTACTATATTAACATTCAAAAATGATAATAAAAAATTAATAAAATATTTTTTGCCCAATTTTTAGCATACATTTTTTTTTAATATACTAGTTTTAATGATTTGTATGTAAAGACATTTATTTGTGACATAATGAGAAATAAAAATAAAATATATTACCTTCATATCAGCCCGTTATTAGTCTATTGCGGAGAGCAGAGGCCCTTTCTTCTCATAGAGAGAAGACATGAACATTGATCGCCACGTGCGCTTAAAGCGTATTGACGATTTGAGTTTCTTTTTTTTTATTAATTTCTTTCTTACTGCCTCTGTGGTTCGGTGGTACTACGTACGGATTACCATGCAGAGGTTTCGGGTTCGATCCCCGGGTCGGCTAAAGTGATATTAGGTTTTTCTGTACTCAAAATTCTCAGTATTAGCGCGGAGTCTGAAATTGTGCCGAATATATGGCATACAGGCTCAGCCCCTGTTATATCGGACCTAAAATAAAAAAATTGCGAAACGAAGGTGGCTCAATACCTCTGCCTACCCCTTCACAGATAAAGCGTGAAGCTATGTATGTATGTTTCTTCTCATTTCTTTATATGTCTTCTTGATTGTCTGCATTATTATTATTATTATATTATTATTATACAGAATAAAAAGAAAATTTATATTATTTTTATTTTAGTCGAATATGCCGTACGTTGAATACACAAGGTCAGATGAGCCGGCCACCAAAATACAAGATACTCCAGCACCTATATCTACCATGACTGTACAGCAACAGCAACAGAATGAGGTTAGTATGCCCACTGTTGGGCAAAGACCTTTCATAGAGCGCCGTCCAATTATTCCTTCGGTTTCCCTTCTTCAGCTCCTCCTTACTTGGTATTATATTATTTTATTACTACAATACTGACTGCCTCTGTGGTTCGGTGGTATTATGTACAGGTTACCACGCAGAGGTCTTGGGTTCGATCTCCGGGTCGGATAAAGTGATATTGGGGTTTTCTGGCAAAAATTCTCAGTATTAGACTGGAGTCTGGAACTGTGATCGAAAATGGCAACTGGCTCGTCTCCTGTTCTTACATGGGACAAACACCACTGTCTACCCCTTCGGGGATAAAAGGCGTGAAGCGTCTATATATGTACAATAAATTTTTATTTTAACACTAGCTGACTCAGCGAACTTCGTCCGCCTAACAGTCGATCAACATTACTTTATTTTTCTAAAATAAAAGATGTTTTTTTAAAATAAACGTAGTCTAAGTTACTCCTTATTAAATCGGCTACCTGCCAATAAAAGTCCCGTCAAAATCGGTCTAGCCATTTCAGAGATTAGCCGGAACAAACAGACAGACAGACAAAAAAAGAAAAATGTTATTTTGGTGTATTTACCGTATTTATTACAAACAGACACTCCAATTTTAATATATGTATAGATTAAAGCCGTATAATAATGAGTGACTAATAAACCTATGTGTTAATAGGAGATGCGTCGTCAGCGCGCTGTGGCTAAGAAGTCCACCGCGAGCGCGACCAGCGCGCCGCCCGCCGCCGGCGCCCACGCGCTGTCGAGCAGGGTCGTGGTGAGTGGAACAAACAAACAAACACCTTTTTACCTTTTTTTTAACATATTTTTTTTTTTTTTTTTTATATTATAGCCTACCAAAGTGACTCCACCCCGCCTGATGGTAAGCAGTCAGTGGAATCCAGAAGTGGCGGCCACTGTACTAAAAGCCATCGTCTTAAACTGCTGGTATAGTGGCCTCCACTATGGCGGCTGGGAATAGGGTTAGGGAAAGGGAATGAGGGAGGTGAGGAAAGAGGAAAGGGGGGAAATTGAGCCTCCGGCGCTCTCACTCACGGAACGAAACGCAGTAGTACGGATACTACTACTCTTAAGTCGATCTTCTATGAGAGGGTAGTACTTCCCCGGACGATCCGGCCCATTCATGCTGAAATCAGCGTGGATCTACTACCGTATATTATGTAAGGGAAATTTAATATTGTGCCTACATTTTTTTTATAACCTTCACATGTTCTACTAGTTACATATTTAGTGGATTAAAAGTATGTTACCTAATTTATTTGTAACAGCTGTTGTTATTCCATAAATAAATTAAAGACACTTTTTTACATAAAGATTTAGGTTTTCAGTTTTTTTTAATTTAAGTGCATCTTAATTTTTAGACAATTATTTTAATAGACCGACGACCTAATGTTCTTTTTCTTTTTTTATGTATTTCCCTACCAAAGTGACTCCACTCTGCCTGATGCACTACTGCATGTAAGCAGTCAGTGGAATCCAGAAGTGGTAGTCACCATCCCAAAAGTTTTTTTTTATTGCCTTCAGTGGCAGACGAGCCAACAGCCCACCTGATGGTAAGTGGTAACTGTCGCTCATAGACTTCTGCAATACCAGGGGCTCTGCGAAGCTGCTAACTATCGAGATATTAATGCTCTCTTTAAACCTCGTTTGAAGAAGGACATGTCATAGTCAAACTACTGGTATGGTAGCGTTCACTATAATGACCAAGGTAGCGAAAATTGTAGGAGGCCTATGTCCAGCAGTGGACGTCTCCATACTAAAATATTTTACTAGTTGCTTCTAAAGACTCGTTGGTTAATATCTCCTTTCTACTAAGTTTCACCTTTAAGCCTACACGCCTTCAGTTTTAACTGTACAGTCAAACTTTAGATAAATCGTTAGATATTTAGAACAAATAGTCGAACTGTACAGTTAAAACTGAAGGTGTGTAGCCCATTATAGTTCCAACAGTTTTTTAAATTTTCTTTTACGAGTAGTCAGTGAATGAATAAACATAATTACAAAATAAATAACTAAACGACTATGTTAAAAATTGATTTATTAGACTAACTTTGTGGTTTAATAGAAATTTCTACAGTATTTCATGTAGATCTCGGATGCGATTCGGTTAAACGTATATTAACCCTCAGTTTCTGAAAGGCTGATCAACAAAAAATTAACTAATCACCTTTAAATCTCAAGTGAAGTACCAATTGGGTTGTTAAAAGCATGAATAATTAGTTTGATTTGAACTAATAAGTTACTAATTTAGGTACTTCACATGAGCTTTAACAGATGATTAGTTAATTTTCTCGTTGATCAGCCTTTCAGAAAATAGGGGTAAGTTTCTCTTTCAAAAAATTCTACTAATCGGCAGTAGATTTAGACATTAGGTATACCTATATGACCGGTCGTTACCTTACCCAATAGTTGCCCGCCACTTTTGTTTGGTTGCCCGTCTACCTTGTGCAGGAAATTGAGATTATTCTTCAATAAACTATATTTAACTATTTGTTGCCCGCAGCTCCGTCCGCGTAAATGTCGGTTATATCACATATGAACATATCTCTGTTTGTTTATATGTTAAAGAATTTTCATATAATTTTTCATCCCCTTTTTCAACCCCTTTATGCCATTTTTTCGCGATAAAAGATAGCCTATGTTGTTCCCAGAAGTCTAATCTATCTCTACACCAAATTTCATTAAAATCGGTTCGGTGGTTTAGGCGTGAAATCGTAACAGACAGACAGAGTTACTTTCGCATTTTTAATATTAATAAAGATTAGTATATTAGTATTAGTATGGATTTTATCAACATATCAACCAAAAGTTCAACAGAAGTTATTGTTATCATCCTTTTTACAAGACTTTTCACAATCGGAGAGTCAAAACTCTCAGCCACAGTTCTTAAAATGCTGTTGTCTCTGGCCCGCAGCCTAGACATTAATGACGCAGTTCTTTATAATAAGTTATCTTTGACCATTTAAATCTGTGTTTTATTTCAGTACTACACCCCTAAGAATGCTGTTCGCCCACACAAATTGGTACCGCATAAATGTTCGCCGAAATGCAAGCGAAGTGACGTGCTGTCTCTAAAGGAACTACGTACTTATAATCCTTTAGCGAAACCTTTACTCAGTGGGTGGGAAAGGTAAGCTTAATGTATTATTATATAAGTCTACCAAAGTGACTCCACTCTGATGGTAAGCAGTCAGTGGTTAAGAAGTGGAATGGTATATTAATAAGGGTTTTTTAAAATGGTGCCCACAAGGTGGCAGCACTGAGGCGTCAGGTCCAAGCAACTGTCAAAGCGCTTACAATCTTTGATAGATAACCCTCAAAGACTAATTTCAAACCGTGAATTAATTTTGATTTTGAAATTTTGTGAACGAAATATCTAATTATCACCTAAGTGGCGCCAGCTGGTGGCGAAAATTTTTTTAAACACTCATTACGTGCTGGCTTTTTTTAAGACTTCATTTTCTTCCGTAGTACAAGTGTTATTAAAACAACTAACAAGATTTAATTATTTATTTCAAATAAATCATCAACCCAATTTTGATTCTGAATTTTTAAAGCAGGGCTGAAAAAATTGACTCCACTCCGCTGATGGTAAGCACTCAGTGAAATCCAAAAATGGCCGCCATTCCAAGAGGAATCGTCCGAATTCGCTACTGTGATGGCCTATGGCGGCTTAGTGAGATGCTTTTTTATGCCCTGTTTAAAAGACCCAAAATCAAAATTAGATGATCTTTTTGTGGCTTTGTTCTGATGAGACCTCCATTCCAGACAAATAGTTCGCTTCAAAGGCCAACGCGAGGTTATGTACCGAGCGCCTTGCGGACGTCGTCTTCGTAACATGAAGGAACTGCATCGTTATTTACGTCTAACAAACAGTGACCTGCCAGTTGACTTATTCGACTTTTATCACGCGACGCACTGTCTAGCGGAGTTTGTACTTAATAAATGTCTGGTTGGGAAGAAAGTGAGTATATCTTACTACTTATTTTTACTAATGTGGGAGCTATCACACCCATTGAAAACCCACATGTACATACACACAGTTACACACACCAACACTTACACAGCCAAGGACACACGCATACTTACACCCATCCACAAACGCGCGCACACAAACACACACGCGCGCGTGCTCACACGCACGCACATACACGCACGCATACGAACACACACACGCGCAGACGCACATTGTAATAACCTAACGTACAATACTCATTGTGAATGTATTAATTTATGTCAAATATTTTTTTTTATATTTTTTTTTGAATAAATATTTTTGTCTTTGTCTAGGACCTCTCTCACGGTAAAGAAAACGTGCCAGTACCATGTGTGAACTATTACGATGAATCGTTACCAGAGTTTTGTTCGTACAACACAGAGAGGACCCCCACCTCGGGGGTGCCGCTCAATTTGGACCCCGAGTTTTTGTGCGGGTGTGATTGTACTGACGATTGTGAGGTATGTAAATGTTTTTTTAAGTTCACATAAGTTTTATATAAATATTATATACAGAGTGTATACGACGGTTTGATACTAAATGAAAAGGCAGCTGTTACTAGTCCGTATAATGATTACAAATTAATCCCAAAAATGATTTAAAGAAAAACAAAAATTTAAATTTTTAACATAATATTTTAGTAATAATAAAGTAATATACGATTTATTATGACAAGTTCACTGACCTGTAATGAGCGGCAACGTTTATCCTTCGACGTGGATTATGACTTAAGTCAGAGACCGTTTGACGTACTTACAGAGTGTTTAAAATGAAAGAAATTAAAAAAGTAGTCCTGTGTCTAAACTATTGAAGATATTGAGTTGCTTTTTTGTCTCGCTGTATAATGTCACATACTATACGTTATTGCATTTAATATCAAAGTCAAAGTCAAAGTCAAAGCATTTATTTCATTTAGATCATAAAGTATGATGCTTATGAAAAGTCAACATTACATTTTGTCAGCCAATTGACCTACAGCCAGTTCGCTGACGAGGTAGAGCTGTGAGAAGAACTGGCAAGAAACTCACGCCACTCTTTTCAATCGCCAGATAATTACAGTTATTTGAATGAGTTACAATTTAAACACTCAACGCAACCAAAGAACCATACAAAGTAATTATTACAAATTAACTAATTAATATAATACTAAGATTAAAGAAAGAAAACAAGGAATTCAATTATTTAGTTTCAACTAGTATGGTAATTTGACTACGTATTTTAATTAAACTGGTAAATTTACTTACTTAGTCAACATAATTACAATAATAGTCAATATAATTACTATAATAATAATCAATATACTGAATGATAATAATAGTCAATATAAGTACAATAATAAAAATATCAATATACTTAATGATAATAATAGTCAATATAGCTACAACAATAATAATCAATATAACATTAATCTTGCAATAAACGAGCAACTATACCCATGCTGCTTTATCATTTAAATAATCATTAATAGTATAATAACCCTTTAGAATAAGGCGGTTTTTAACAGCTTGTTTGAATTTTTGTAGGGGTAGATTCATAATGTCAATGGGTAATTTGTTATAGAAACGTACACCTAGACCCGCAAATGAGTTGTTTACTTTATGTAGGCGATAATATGTACCAACTAATTTATGTTTACCTCGAGTATTCACAGAGTGCATGTCACAGTTTCTGGAATACAAGTCTATATTTTTCTTGATAAACATAATATTGGCGAAGATATACTGAGACGCCACCGAATACCTATTTCTTTAAAAATCTCTCTTAGTGAAACCCTAGGGCCCAAATTGTAAATAGATCGCACTGCTCGTTTTTGAATTATAAAAATTGACTCAATATCCGCAGACTTGCCCCAGAGCAGTATACCGTATGACATCACGCTATGGAAATAGCTGAAATAGACAAGTCTAGCTGTTTCTATGTCGGTAAACTGTCTTACCTTTCTTATCGCAAAGGCTGCGGAACTGAGTTTACCAGCAAGACACGATATTTGGGTACCCCATTGAAGCTTGTTATCTAAAGTTAAACCCAAAAAAACTGTAGACTCAACAAAGCTCAAAGTTTCATTATTTAAACTTATATTAATAGCTAGGCTTTTAGTATTGGGCATAGTAAATTTAACACATTTAGTTTTCTTTGAATTAAGCAGTAGGTTATTCGCACTAAACTAGTCCAGAACTTTCACTAGTGAGCTATTCACTTTATCAATGTTAGTTTCCTTACGATCCACTTTAAATAAAAGTGATGTGTCATCAGCGAACAGTACAATGTCGCAAAAATTCTGAATATGGAATGGCAAATCATTGATATAAATCAGAAAAAGAAAAGGGCCTAAAATGGAACCCTGTGGCACGCCCATAGCTACAGGTAATCCGGTAGACCTACTTCCGTTTATATCAACATATTGTATTCTATTGCTTAAGTAAGTGGCAACTAGATTGAGTGCAGCATCCCTAATACCATAATGACTGAGTTTTCGTAGAAGCGTATTGTGTTCGACGCAATCAAAGGCTTTTGAAAGGTCACAGAAGACACCAATAGCATCCATCGAATTTTCCCAGGCACTATAAATATGCTTAATCAATGTAATACCTGCATCTATTGTAGAACGACCTTTAGTAAAGCCATATTGCTCTTTGTGTAACAATTTATTTGAGACAAAGTGACTTTCTAATTGCTGCAAAATTATTTTCTCAAACACTTTGCTAATAGCTGGCAATATGGAAATCGGTCTAAAGTTAGTTGCGTCACTTTTTGATCCATTTTTGAATAAAGGTCAAACCGTCGTATACATTCTGTATATAATAAATCTTTATTTTAAGTATTCTGCTTTTTCGTATTTGTTGTTATAGCGTCAACAGAAATACATCATCTGTAAAAATTTCAACTGTCTTAACTATCACGGTTCATGACCAAGGTCTAGTATATCTCTATACCCAATTTCATCAAAATCGGTTCAGGTTTAGGCGTGAAAGCGTAACAGACAGACAGAAGTTTCTCTCGCATTTATAATATTAATATGATATTAATACACTATAATTAAATAAATAATTATATTTACTAGGATAAATCTAAATGCGCTTGCTGGCAACTGACATTAGAAGGGGCTCGAACTATCGGTTTAGATGGATCTAACATTGGCTATGAGTACAAGCGATTGCCGGAACCATTACCTTCTGGAATATACGAGTGTAATTCTAGGTAAGTACTTATTTATAGAATAGTGTTGCCTACTGTTAAAAAAGCACACGTATTTGATAACAGGGGTTCGATTCCCGTTCAGTGCAAATATTTTACATGGCTAATTACACTGGTCTGGGTGTTTCTATGTATTATATGCATGTATTTACAAGAAAAAAAAAATAAGTATGTTTATCCGCATTCTAGAACCCATATCACAAGCTATTAATATATGCTTACTTTGGGTCTAGATGGCGTTGTGTGGTTGTTGTGGTATTATTATAGAAGATTAAAGTAGGTTTAAAAACAATACAAATGTGAAAAGAATATTAAAATCAGTCCCTTAGCGACAGAGTTAAAAGCGTCAGAAATTCATGGAGGGGGTATTCGCTATCCTCTTCCCGCAAAACAAACGTTTGTATGAAGTGATCGTTCTTTTGTTCGAAGTTTGAAGTAATGACGTCACCCCTTACTAGTGCAATGTCAGTCTATTAGAATGTACTCTTATAATTTTGGTAATTTTTGGAATAAATAAATTGTTTTTTGCTGCTGGTATTTTTTTTTTGGAAATAGAAATAACAATGAAAAACATTTAGTCAAAATGCCTATTACTTTTTTACTACTGTCATAATATTGGTTCTGATTGCCTCTGTGGTTGGTGGTACTGTGTACGGACTACCTACCTAGAGGTCGAGCCCCGGGTCGGGTAAAAGTAATATATGGCAACAGGCTCGCCCCCTGTACATGGGACCTACAAATAAAACGACGAAAAGTGCGTTAAACACCTCTGCCCACCCCTTCGGGGATAAAAGGTGTGTAGCTATATTATGTGTCATTATATTCCTATTTGTTTACAGATGTAAATGCAAGCAGACATGTTTAAATCGCGTCGCACAACACCCATTGCAGTTAAAATTACAGGTATTTATTTATTACCAAACTTAACACAAAGTCACAAAAACATCACGACTTTCTCTAGAAAAGATAGGCAGGGGTAGATTTTTTTCTGACTCCATCCCGCCTGATGGTAAGCAGTCAGTGGAATACAGAAGTGGTGGACACCATACTAAAAGCCATCATCTTAAACTGCTGGTATGGTGGCCTCCACTATGGCGGCTGGGAATGGGTAAGGGGAAGGTGAGGAAAGAGGAAAGAGGGAATGTGGCCTAATTATTACTTATTATCTCTCATCCCCTATCTTCTTAAACGGCCAACGGTTGGTATGTTTTTTTAATAATAATATTTTTTTTAATCACAAAAAGTTACAGATCAACTTAAATCTGTTTAAGTTAACTTAATTTAATTTGTTGAACTCTGGTACCCAAGGTAAGATTTAACTTGTGTTTTAACTCTGGTTCCCAAGGTAAGATTTAACTTGTGTTTTAACTCTGGTACCCAAGGTAAGATTTAACTTGTGTTTTAACTCTGGTACCCAAGGTAAGATTTAACTTGTGTTTTAACTCTGGTACCCAAGGTAAGATTTAACTTGTGTTTTAAGTACCAGGCTCTCACACATCATGTTTAAATACACAACAGATTTAAGTACATCATTACTTAATATTTATTGGTATGTGTGTGTGTGTGTGTGTGTGTGCGCGTGTGAGTGCGTGTGCGTGTGGTGGTGTTTTTTTTTTTTTTTATATTAGCCTACCAAAGTGACTCCATCCCGCCTCATGGTAAGCAGTCAGTGGAATCCAGAAGTGGTGGTCACCATACCATCTTCTTAAACTGCTGGTATGGTGGCCTCCACTATGGTGGCTGGGAATGGGGTTAGGGGAAGAGAATGAGGGCGGTGAGGAAAGAGGAATGGGGAGGGGGAGAAATTGGTTTTCTAAGCAATATTTTTGCAATGGTTTAAAAAAAGTCATGGATATAGATTACGGTCATCACTTACCGGATGAGACGTATGCTTGTTTAAGTTCTATAGAAGAAGAAAAAAAATGTGTCAGTGTTACATATCCCTGTCGCTCTCAGCGATAATAGTCGTGATACCACTTTTTTTTATGCTAGTATCTTTTGTATGCTAGTATTTATTTTCTTTCCTTTTTCTATGACTGGCCTATTGGTCTGGTGGTTAGTGACCCTGACTGCTAAGCCGCAGGTCGTGGGTTCGATTCCTACCTAGAACAAATCTTTGTGATGAGCATGATTGTTTGTTCTGTGTCTGGGTGTAATTTAATTTATCTATAATATGTATGTATTTACAAAAAAAATGTATATATGTAGTATATCAGTTGTTAGCACCCATAACACAAGCAAATATAATTGCTTAATTTGGGGCTAGATGGCGCTGTGTGAATGCGGTAGAATATTATTATTATTAGTTTTCTGATATTAAAAATTTTTGTATGTTATAGGTGTTTAAAACATTAAATCGCGGTTGGGGTATACGAGCGCTAAATGATGTACCTAAAGGCGCATTTCTTTGCGTGTATGCGGGCAATCTACTAACTGATGCTACTGCTAATTTGGTAAGTATTATTTTAATTTGATGGTTTCACTTCGATAGATATAATCTACCGAAAAATAATGCATTAAATTGTAAGCAGTATGTTACGGTTCACAATCTTTCGACAGTTCACAATCTCGCGAGATAGATTATAATTTAACGGTATTTACAATTTTACGGTGGCATACACAAGCGTTCAAATAATAACAATAAAAACTGTTATTATTTATTTACTTTGGGTTTAGATAACGCTGTATATTTTTGATAAAGATACTTTTGTATGAAAAAATATATTTTTTTTAAGATTTTTTTTAAGTTTTTCTTTGTGAGAACCATCCTCGGACTTCAAGGCATATTATAAAAAAAGAATTAACGAAATCTGTTCAGCTGCTCTCGAGATTTGCGCTTAGCAACACATTCAGCGATTCATTTTTATAATTATAGATATATTGAATTTTTTTTTTATTATGCAGGATGGCCTAAACGAGGGAGATGAATATTTAGCTGAGTTAGACTATATCGAGGTCGTGGAGCAGATGAAGGAGGGTTACGAGCAAGATATACCAGAGATTGACAAGAAATTAGATAAGGTATTTATTGTTACTGTACTGTTCGTGCACTTGGCGTGATGAAGTATCAGCTCACTGCTTTACTCGCCGCACGTCCGTCTGGCTCGGCTGTTGCGAGCGAACTGAGTGAGCGAGGGGGGGGTCCCTCTCTATCTATAGCGCGCGACGCGTGCGCATGACACGATACAACTTTATGATATCATTTATATACTTACATTTTATTTATTACTAGCTGAGCCCCGCGGGTGTAGATTTTCCTTCGCCACGCACCCCCACGTTGTAGAACCCATATCGGTGCTTTATAACATATACTTACTTTAGGTATATAATGTTGTGTTATTGTTATTTATTTCTTTTTGTTGCATTCTTTGACATACAGAGTGTATACGACGGTATGATATTAAATGCAATTACGTATAGTATGTGAAATCATAAAGCGAGACAAAAAAAAATCAACTAAATATCTTCAATAGTTCAGACGCAGGACTACTTTTTTAATTTCTTTAATTCTAAACACTAAGTACGTCAAACGGTCACTGACTTAAGTCATAATCGACGTCGAAGGATAAACGTTGCCGCTCATTACAGGTCAGTGAACTTATCATAATAAATGGTGTATTACTTTGTTACAATATTATTTGTATTAAATTAAAATTTTAGTTTTTTGTCAAAGCATTTTTGTGATTAATTTGAAATCATTTTACGGACTAGTAACAGCTGCCTTATCATTTAATATTAAACCGTCGTATACGCTCTGTATAATCTATAATATTGTTACAGAAAGAGTCAGTAAACGAGGAATCTGAAGAGGAGTCATCGTCATCATCGGAGGCAGATGATACCGGGACCACTGATAAAGAAGACGATGACTTTAGACCTGGGCATATAGGACTTGGTGTTATGGAGTTTAAGTAAGTATATTTGACTGGCCTGTTGGCCTAGGGGTTAGTAACTCGGACTGCTAAGCTGGAGGTCGTGGGTTCGATTCCCATCCAGGACAAACCTTTGTGTGATGAGCATGATTGTTTGTTCTGTGTCTGGGTGTAATTTATCTGTATGTATTTACAAAAAAAAATGTATATAAGTAGTATATCAGTTGTTTAGTACCCATAACACAAGCAAATATAATTGCTTAATTTGGGACTAGATGGCGCTGTGTGAATGTGGTAGAATATTAAAAAAAAATGCTTTGATAACATGCCCTAAAATTGGGGTTTAAAATACCCCTAACTTTGTTTGGGGTATTGTACACCCCTAATTTTATTGAGGTATTATATACCTCTAACTTTTTGGGGTATTATATACCCCTAACTTTTTGGGGTATTATATACCCCTATCTTTGCTGGGGTATAATATACCCCTAACTTTGTGAGGGGTAGGGTGGGTACTGCATATAAAATTTTTGTATATACATATATATTAAATTAATTAGATTTATACATGTTCGTATACATTATATCAATAAGGGTATATCATACCCTAATAAAAATAGTAGTAGTGCTTGTATATTAAAGAATCAATATTTTGTTTAACAGCAAACGTCTTCGACGACGCGGCAGGAACAAGAAAGAGGAAAAGAAAAAGGAAAACGACAAGGAAAAGGAATCTAAAGATAATGAGGACGATTGTATTACTATTAGCGATGATGAAGAAGGTACGTTCTTCTAATATTAAGTACTTTCTGCGGCACGGTTTCACCCGCGTCTTTGCTTACTGCTCTGCTCCCGTCGCCAGTAGCGTGATGTTCCATAGCCTATAACCTTCCTCGAGAACTGGGCTATCATACGCAAAAAGAATTTTTCAAATCCGTCTGGTAGTTTCAGAGATTAGCGCGTTCAAACAAATAAACTCTTCGTCTTTTATTATAATGTAAATAAATACTAGAGATCCGACCCCGCTTCGCTTCGGTATCAAGTTTCATTCGGTCTCACAACGCCTACGGAAAATATCATAGCAATAGTGTCGTATTGCATCGTTTAGATTTACAAATGCGCTTAAAATATTGAATTTCTAAAAATGATAGAAAAATTATATATGTTAAACTTAATAAAATATAACCTATGTTACCCGCTCAATTTATTGATTTGTAATGGTGAAAGAATTTTTCAAATTGGTAACATAGATTTTTAGTTAAATAAAAAAAACAAACATACAAAAAAATCAAATCTTTTCTCTTTATATTATTAGTATAATAATAATAATAATAATAATAATAATAATAATAATAATAATAATAATAATAATAATATTCTACCACATTCACACAGCGCCATCTAGCCCCAAATTAAGCAATTATATTTGCTTGTGTTATGGGTACTAAACAACTGATAAACTACATACATATTTTTTTTTTGTAAATACATACATATTATAGATAAATTATACCCAGACACAGAACAATCAATCATGCTCATCACACAAAGGTTTGTCCTGGGTGGGAATCGAACCCACGACCTTCGGCTTAGCAGTCAGGGTCACTAACCACTAGACCAACAGGCCAGTATAGTTAGGTCTTTGGAGATATTAGTGAAAATCCTTAAATTGGGTACTTTAAACACCTTTTCCTCCTTCGACTCATCTCCTAAGGGAGAGAACTTTTAGTATGTTCACTCCCTAACTCAAACTCAAAGCATTTATTTAATTTTGATCATAAAGTATGATGCTTATGAAAAGTCAACATTACATGAAGTCAGCTAAATAACCTACAGCCAGTTCGCTGACGAGGTAGAGCTGTGAGAAGAACTGGCAACAAACTCACGCCACTTATTTCAATTGACAGATAATTACAGTTATTTGTATGAGTTACAATTTAAACACTCAACGAAACCAAAGAACTATACCTTGAACATGTTTTTAAAGAAGTTGCTAAGTTACTCGCTCAAGCACTCTACATCCCCTTTTTAGCCTGAACTAAAAGAACTTAATTGTTATTAATCACAACAAAATTAGTCGCAATTTCAACATTAGTTTAAGTATTTGTGGTTCGGTGGTACTGTGTATGGATTACCACGCAGAGGTCGCGGGTTCGATTCCCGCTCATAATATAATTATGTGCATGGACATGTCTATGTGCATTGGTCTGGATGTTTCTATGTATAATATGTATGTATTTACAAAAAAAAAGTATTTAAGTATGTATATCCGCATTTTAGAACCCATAACACAATCTATACATATAATAAAAATGTAACCGATCGCTGTCTGTACATGGAAGATATATGAGAAAAAAAATTATTGGGGCCTTTATCAACGCAAATAGAACCCAAAACAATGATTGTTACAATTTTTGTCTGTTTGTCTGTTTGTCTGTTTGTCTGTGCGTTTGTTCACGCTAATCTCAGAAACGGCTTATCCGATTTAGATATGGTTTTCACTAATACATTGTGGTAAGCTTCACTTAACATTTAGTGTTTGTTTCATGTCAATCGGTTCATAAATAAAAAAATTATGCCAATTTAAAGAATCACGTCGAACATTTGTTAATTTACTACGAAATCTGATAGAAACAGAGACTTTAACAGGTTACGGAATTAGCTGATAGCGTTTTTATTTTTCGGATTCCGCTCATTCTAAACAATCTTCCGTTTAGTTTGAAATGAGTCCAGTTTCCAGTGAGCCTATGTTTTGCGATAACAATTAATAAAGCCCAAGGTCAGACACAACTAAAAGTTGTGGGCGTGGATCTAAGTATTAGCTGTTTTTCGCACGGTCAGCTTTATGTGGCTCTATCACGTGTTAGCATTCCTAGCAGCCTGTATGCTTTGATCCCCGATGGCTATACGTCTAATCCATACATCCATACACCCATACATATTATATAAGGCTTTGTCCTGACTGACTGACTGACTAACAGACAACGCACAGCCTAAACTGCTGGTCGTAGCGACTTGAAATTTGGAGGGTGTGTTTGTCTAAATGTCTAGAGGTTGTACTAAAAAAGGGTTTTTTTAAATTTAATTCCTAAGTGTGTGAAAAGGGATGAAATCGATTATATGAATCTTCTTCATTTTTTTTAACTTACAGTTTTGAAATTTTATTTTGGAATACTTCTATTTAAATAAAAAATATCCTTATAATTTTATTTTAACAGGGGTGGATTTAGAGAGGTGAAATTAGAGATGAAATATTCTATACAAAGATCTTTAGCTTCTGAAGCTAGCGACTCGAAATTTACAGGGAGGGGGAGTGAGGGGAAGATAAAAAATAGTATGAAAAACATTATTTAAACAATATTAAAATGTCTATTGGAAAAAACGACATTCACGCGAATGAAGCCCAAAAGGTCACTCACTCACTTATCACGAAATCTCAGAAACAACAAGTGCTAGGAATCTCAAACTTTGCATTGTCATTCCTATTAGAATATAGGTGCTCACTTAGACGGAATTTTGCGAAATCCATCCCTAAGGGGGTATAAAGGGGTGGCAAAGTTTGTATGAAACTTCTATAGTTTTTATAGTAGGATTACCAAATTACTAGAAAATACTCTTTTTTTAATATTCAGAAACCACCCTTATTAAATGGGCAAATAAGAGTCGCAAGTTTGTGTGAAAGTGGTTTGTCAGTTTTAGCGGTAGCGGGTTTAAACTGGATTCGCCATAGAGACGGATAATACTGATACAATGTACGATTGCCATAAAATCAGGCACGCAATATTCTCTTATAGGCACCCATCTGAATTTTCACGCGAACGAAGTCGCGGGCAACAGCTAGTCTATAATATATGTTTGCTTTAGGTCTAGATGGCGTTGTGTGTAGTTGTTGAAATATTATAAATATTATTATGTATTCTGTGTTTGTTTCAGTACGCGAGCCGTTAAGATTTACAGCACAACCCGGTATGGGGGGCAATGACTTTATATCTAAATACAGGTAATTTAAGAATTCACACATATTTTTCAATATTTTAGCCTTTGGTGACAACTATTTTGTTTTAAATATTTTAGCCTTTGGTGGCAAACAAGTATACTTTTTTTTTATTTGTCAGGTACAAAAACTGTTACAAGTTAAAAACATTACAAATAATATTGCTTACCTAACCTACGTTATTGTTCACATATCGTACAAACGATTTAAAAAAAAAATAAGTAGAATACTCAAAGAATACATAATAATTATGTATTCACGTTTCGGTAAGGATCAAAATGGCATCAAAAACCAAAATACGTAAAAAATTACATAGCTACTTTGGCAGGCGCAACGACGCTTCTACTACTTACTAGCTTAACGCAGCGCGGTTTCACCTGCGTCTTTACTCCGTGCCCGTCGCCAGTAGCGTGATGTTAGCCTATAACCTTTCTTAAGAACTGGGCTATCAAACGCAAAAAGAATTATTCAAAACTAACTGGTAGTTCCAGAGATTAAGGCGTTCAAACAAACAAACTCTTCTGTTTTATACAGAGTGTATACGACGGTATGACATTAAATGCAATTACGTATAGTATGTGACATTATAAAGCGAGACAAAAAAAAATCTACTAAATATCTTCAATAGTTTAGACACAGGACAATTTTTTTAATTTCTTTAATTCTAAATTAACACTATGTAAGTACGTCAAACGGTCACTGACTTAAGTCATAGTCCACGTCGAAGGATAAACGTTGCCGTTCATTACAGTTCAGTGAACTTGTCATAATAAAATGGTGTATTACTTCGTTACTATTAAAATATTATTTAACTGTGGGAGCGCATACATCATACATTGTGCGCACGTGCAATCCGCAAGACTGGCGCACCGGCACTGAGGCACTGAGGACAGCAAGCGAGCGCTGCGGTGCGCCTGCGCCGCGCCCGACTCCTTCCTCGCTGAGACATACGTACGTGCTCCTGCGTCGAATACTTTACCTGTACTAAAGTTATCGTCGGCGCGCAACTATTTATACATGGATCGCCCGGTGTACGACGGTAGATATAAAAACTTTAGCTTTAGTTTATTAGATCGAAAATGGTATATAAGTAAGCTTGAAATAAATTTTGTAGATCATTCTCAAATCGCTTGTTTTACTGAAGAGACCTCAACAGCACCTACATTGGTGACCCCGACACAAAATGGAAGAAGCAGGGAACGAGACAGTGTTGAAGCGCGAAAAAGAAATCTCTGCTATTGCTCTACAAGCGAAGATTCCACCTTTTTGGCGAGCGCAACCAAGACTATGGTTTGCACAATTTGAAGCGGTCATTGCCCTACACAAGACCAGTGAAGAACAAAAATACAACTTGGTGATTCCAGTTTTGGACAGAAAAGATATCGAGCAAGTGAGCGATATAGTGAACAAACCTCCAGGCCCGGGCAAATATGAAGCACTGAAGAAACGTTTACTGTCAGTTTATGAAGAATCGGAGTCTCGGCAATTTCAAAAACTCTTAAGTGGTTTACAACTGGGAGACCAAAAGCCAACTCAGTTACTAAGAATCATGCGAGATCTATCTGGAGACAAGGTGCCTGATGACGCATTGAAGATATTGTGGATGAGCCACTTGCCTACCCATGTTCGTGCTGTGTTGTCTGTAAATTCCGAAATCACTCTCGATACCTTGGCAGTGATGGCTGATAAAATGATGGAGCACACAGACACCACAATTGCCGAGGTCAGCCAAGGATCATCGTCTACAAGTAGCAACAGTGGACAAGACTTACAGTTTCAACTACTATCGAAACAAATAGAGAAGCTCACACTTGAAATTGCTGAACTGCGGCAACAAAAAAACAACTATCGTCGACCCTATTATCGACGAAATAATTTTCGTTCAAGATCTCGTTCTCGCTCGGGAGCTAGACCAGGGAAGAAACCAAGCGATCAAGACTGGGAATGTTTTTACCACCATCGATTTGGAGACAAAGCGAAAAAATGTGAATTACCTTGTTCACGGAAGCGGTCGGAAAACTGAAGACCACATCGACTGTGGCGGACGTCGGTGTTGCGAATACAAATAACCGCCTTTGTATAACGGACAGGACCACGGGAGAACGATTCCTAGTTGACACAGGAGCAGATATATCGGTTCTAGCTGTACGTAATAAGCGAACACCGATATCAACGTCGTTCAAACTATTCGCCGCCAATAATACACCGATTAAGACTTACGGAGAGAAAACCTTACAATTAAATCTTGGACTTCGCCGCAACTATAAGTGGACATTTATTATGGCTGACGTGAAGATGTCGATTTTGGGTGCTGACTTCTTAAAACATCACAGACTGCTCGTTGACCTGCATAGCAAGAAACTTATAGACAGCGTAACCGAACTCGCAGTAAACACTATGGCGATACGAACTACACAAGATACAACGCTTTATGTAGTCGAACCAAGACACCCGTACCACACACTACTGCAAGAGTTTACTGGAGTATTGAAACCTCTTACACCCACGAAAGAAATTAAGCATAACGTGAGACACCATATCGAAACTGTTGGACCTCCTCTTTTCGCAAGACCTCGACCTCTACCACCGCATAAGTACAAAGCAGCTAAGGTGGAGTTCGAAGCAATGATGGCGAATGGAATATGTCAACCATCAAAAAGCCCATGGGCCAGCCCGTTACATGTTGTGGTGAAAAAAGACGGTAGTTTGCGCGTCTGCGGGGATTATCGCCGGCTAAACTCAGTAACGCTTCCCGATCGTTACCCAATTCCCAGAGTTCAAGATTTCACTTTCCAATTGAGTGGCATGAAGATCTTCTCTAAAATAGACTTGAAAAAAGCGTTCTTCTGGATACCAGTTGCTGATAAAGACATAGAGAAAACTGCAATCACTACACCATTCGGACTATTTGAATTCAGATGCATGCCATTTGGACTACGAAACGCACCGCAAACCTTTCAAAGATTTATGCACGAAGTCCTGAGAGGCCTGGATTACTGCTGTTACTGTTTTGTTGATGACGTATTAGTTTTCTCACAGACAGAGGAGAAGAACATAGATCACTTACGCCTAGTTCTTCAACGACTTTCTGATTACGGAATCGGCATAAACTTAGAAAAGTGCATATTTGGCGAAAAGAAACTTAACTTCTTAGGCTACGAGGTCACAGAAGAAGGTATTCAGCCCACAGCAGAGAGAATAGAGGCCATACGTAATTATCCGAAGCCTACAACCATTCAAGACCTTAGACGTTTCCTAGGCATGGTCAATTTCTACCATGACTGTCTACCTAAGCAAGCCGAAATTCAGATAGAATTGAATAAACTTCTACACAATAAAAAGAAGAATGACAAGACGCCTATTATATGGAATCAAGCCACTGAGAAAGCTTTCTATAAATGCCGCCAAAGCATATCGGACGCTACTCAGTTGACACATCCAGTACAAGGAGCTCCTCTGTGCATAATGACCGACGCTTCAAACCTTAGTGTAGGCGCAGTATTACACCAGAAAATTAACGGCAACTTGAAACCACTTTCATTTTTCTCGAAGAAACTCAGCGACGCACAGGCGAGATACAGCGTATACGATCGCGAACTTTTAGCGATTTATATGGCTGTGAAACATTTCAGACGGTTAATAGAAGGGAGCGAAGTTGTAGTCTACACAGACCATAAACCCCTCGTCTACGCGCTAATCAAATCTGGAAGCTCAAGCGACACGCCTAAGCGAGAGAGACAACTTCACTTCATATCTCAGTTTTGTAGTAAGATTGAGTACATTCACGGAAGAGATAACGTAGTCGCCGACGCACTATCACGCATCAGTACTATTGACTGCCCTTCTGTTATTGATTTTAATGACCTGGCTGAGAAACAAACGACAGATGAAGAATTACGCCGATTGTTAAAGCAAGACAACTTACATTTCATCAAAGTATCACTACCGGGATTAATGAAAGAAATCTACTGTGAAAATTCAACGAAATCTCCACGTCCATACTTGCCACAATATTTTCGTGAGATAGCCTTCAAAGCGTTACACGAAATGAGTCACCCTGGTATCCGCACTACAAGGAAGATGGTCACTGACAAATACTTCTGGCCGGGAATGAATAAGGACGTTTCATTGTGGGCACGGTGCTGTACTTCATGCCAACGAGCAAAAGTTTATCGACATACTGTTACACCACTAGTACAGTTTCCTGAGTCAAGAAGATTCGAACACATTCATATGGACATTGTTGGACCTCTCACTCCATCTGAAGGATATCGATACCTCGTTACTATCATAGATCGATGCTCTAGATGGCCAGAGGCAGTACCAGTCAGCGACATAAGCGCAGAAACAATTGCACGAGTCCTATACGAAACATGGATAACACGCTTCGGTTGTCCATTGCGTATTACAACGGACCAGGGACGGCAGTTTGAATCTACACTATTTCAACAATTAATGAATAGACTAGGTATATCAAGAATCCGCACTACTGCCTACCACCCTCAGTCTAACGGACTCGTAGAAAGACTACATCGCACTCTCAAGACAGCAATCATAGCAAGAGGAAATAATATACACTGGGTGCAAGAATTACCTACAGTGTTAATGGGATTACGCACGGCTATTCATAAAGAAACAAACTACAGCCCCGCTACGATTATATATGGCACCTCATTAAGACTACCTGCAGATGTTTTCACACTTATAAAAACGAACAATGAAGACCCGTTATTATTACGTCATCTATCGGAGTCAATGGAATCGCTTAATTAGCTTATCGGCACAGGTGCATCGACTAGACAACGCGCGACGTTCGTACCGAGACAGTTATCAACATGCACGCATGTCTTTATGCGTATAGATAGCTCGCGGAAGCCACTCACACCACTGTATGAAGGGCCGTACGAAGTTATAGAAAAACATAATAAATATTTCAAGATACGATTACGCAACCGTGACTCAGTGGTGTCATTGGATCGATTAAAGCCTGCTCACATATTACCTGCTGCCGTAGATGAGAAGAAGGAAGAAGTCCCATACGTTACCCGTTCTGGAAGGACTGTTAAACCTACAAAAAATGTACGGTTTTCTTGAAGGGGGGTACTGTGGGAGCGCATACATCATACATTGTGCGCACGTGCAATCCGCAAGACTGGCGCACCGGCACTGAGGCACTGAGGACAGCAAGCGAGCGCTGCGGTGCGCCTGCGCCGCGCCCGACTCCTTCCTCGCTGAGACATACGTACGTGCTCCTGCGTCGAATACTTTACCTGTACTAAAGTTATCGTCGGCGCGCAACTATTTATACATGGATCGCCCGGTGTACGACGGTAGATATAAAAACTTTAGCTTTAGTTTATTAGATCGAAAATGGTATATAAGTAAGCTTGAAATAAATTTTGTAGATCATTCTCAAATCGCTTGTTTTACTGAAGAGACCTCAACAGCACCTACATTTTGTTAGAAAATTTCAAATTTTTGTTTTTCGTCAAATTACTTTTGTGATTAATTAGAAATCATTATATGGGCTAGTAACACCTGCCTTTTCATTTAATGTCAAACCGTCGTATACACTCTGTATAATAGTATAGATTTGATTGTCTGCAGGTCTGTCCGCTCATACTTCGGTGAGGACGAGGCGTGTTACATCATGGACGCTAAGGTTCAGGGCAATATTGGACGTTATCTTAATGTAAGTTACTAAATATTACGACTGTTTCTACAGAGGGGTACGCAGAGCTACATAAAACACTTTTGAAGTTTACAAGGGCGACATTTGCTTTTTTTTTTTTTTCACAAAACAAATATTAGGGCAAAACTGTCGGCTACTATGGCATTACTAGCTTATGACGTCACAAAATATATTGTCTCTGCCTTTTCATACTACATAATTTTATTTTTAACTTTTGGCATAATTTTGTGTTTATTTTATTTTAAAACAATAAAAACTGAATAAAATACCCTATTATTAAAATTCAATTTGTATAAAAAAGATTTTTTTTGGGCTAATTTTGATGAATTTTTCAGCATTCCTGCTCACCAAACGTATTCGTACAAAATGTCTTCGTAGATACCCATGACCCTCGCTTTCCATGGGTGGCCTTTTTCGCGCTGTCCCATATAAAGGCCGGCACGGAGTTAACCTGGAACTACAACTACGACGTAGGTTCGGTGCCCGGGAAAGTGTTGTACTGTTACTGTGAAGCGCCTAATTGTAGAGGACGACTTTTGTAAATTATGTCTTTTATAAAGGCCACTAGGTGTTTCTGTGAAAGCGTGTATTAGTAAGTAAAGGTTGGAATAGATAGCGGCTCGAACGCTTGTACTAAATGTCGTAGAACTAGTGTATTACACTTTAATCGGGTGTTAAAAATCATCTTATAATGGCTTGACGTTCATTAATTTAAGCTAGAAAATGAATAAATTTTTTCGACTTTAGCTACTATAACAGCAGTTTGACTCCGTGTCGTGTATTACATTAAAAAAACTACATCACGTCGTTTTATTCTCCCTGATATGTCTATTCCGACTTTTAGATTATTTAAAAAGACGTCCTTTATAAAAGACTGTGGAATAATACAATGCTAGATCAGTGGTTAGTAAGGGTATTGAAAAACGTAATTTTAGGGAATGTCCTATAAAAAGGACGGTACTGAATAGGATAAGAATATGCAAAAGTTGGATGAGGGTGTTTATGACCGGTCGAAGTGGCAAAACGAAAGATTTTTAGCTGAAATTTGATGAAAGGTCTAATGTTAGATTAATGTCTTTTATACTGGACGTCCTCTATATAAGTCATATCTTATTTGTACGTGTATTTATATTGTCATTAGAACCTTTTCTGTCCATGATTAATCGTTAATATAAGCTCGAATACTTTTTTTGAATAAATTGTAATCATTTTACTATAGCATCCTTTAAGAAATTGCTATAGAAAATAAAAATAGATTTAATTAATACAATGTTCTGAGTGCAAAACTTGCGCAGCAGTCGCGTAACTTTTAAATCAAATCAAAATCTGTGTGTTTCTTTTAACGATAAATGAAGTAACGTTAATATTTTATTATTTTTGGTTTTTGTGTTTGTTGTAGTATAATTTCCTTTAGTTTTGCTTCAGTCAGTAATTTTTAAGATTAATTTAAACTTTGTATTTTGACATTGGTGGTACTTGCCTTAACGAATCTTCAACTTGGCGCTTAGAATGCAGATACTTTAATCAATATTTGTAGGTTAAAAATTGACCGATTTTTTCGTTCTGAAGCCTCGCTCTGCTTCACTGGTCATGTAGCCTAAATGTCTAATATAATTGTAGAATTAGTTTTCATGTATTAAGCAAAACCTATGTATGTTGTAAATAACTGAATGATCAATAAATAATTAGTACAATATCTTTTTATTTTAATAATCTTAAATAACCTAAACTAACCTTCTTCTTCATCTAATCGTGTCATAAAATAAAAGTACTAGGTTAGCAGAGACGTGTGGGTTTATATAAATTGTAAAAAAAACGAACTAAGCAAAAAAACAATAAAATAATATTTATGTATTTTTTTATTGAAGTAAGTAATACTTTGTTTAGTCGTGTAGGTAAATGTTGGCTGGTAGAAAATGCCATTTGGCATTAAGCTCTCAAGAGCTTCAAGTTTAAACAAATAAAAAATAAAAAAATACAACCTCTTAAAATTGTAGGTAATTGTTATAAATAAACTGTGTTAAAAATAAAAGCAAAAATGTAGGTTAAATCACAATATTTCATAACTCACTAGGTAAAGTACTAGGACAGCAGAAAGTAGTAGGAGGTTACTACAATTCCCCGCCCGTCGCGCCCGCCCCGGGCGTCGCCGTGGAGCGCTCCGGGATCTCCAGCCACCGTAGGAGGATGTCTGCGGGCGGCGATTGGGCAATCGCCGCTCGAACAGCACAGGCCCGAGAAGGCGGCGTACGTGTTCCACGAACGCCTCTCGATGGAGGAAGGGGGGCCAGGCCCCCCAAATCAGACGGAGCCCACGTTGAGCGGGCCGTGGCCTGTCGGGGTCGCGGATGAATGCGCGAGCGTCTCCCGTGACCCCGACACTCTGGCCGTCTGGAGGAACACCGTGGGTTTTAGTCTGTATGCCGGCCGCTGTCTCATTGTGGCTGGAGAGTCCGACATAACCCCCGATTCGCCCAGGCGGGTGAGTACGCGTAATGCGTTTCCCACGAAAAAAAAAAAAGGATACTACTACAAATTATTATTGTATTTTATAAAATAAGAGGGTAGGTGATAAAAATGTTTCAACTTTCAAGTAATCAATTAGCAAAAAGTATTAGGGTAGCAGAGCTTTGTTAGTATGAAAATATTTTTTGTCCTGCTTATTTAGCTGTTTCAAACAATTTTAACAAAATATACTAGGATAACAGAAAGTTGGAAGAGGTTGCTATTAAATATTTTCTTTGTCCATCTACCCACACACCTTTTTTGGATAGCTTATTTTTTAACAAATTTAGCTTTCTTTTTTGAAAATAGTAAAACTTACTAGGGTAGCAGAAAGTTGGAGAAGGTTGCTGTTAAAAAAATTCTTTGTCATTTACCCACACTTTAGCTTATTTTTTAAACAAATTAAGTTTTTGAACAATAGTAGTAAAACGTACTAGGGTAGCATAATGTTATAAGAGATTGCTACGAAATATTTTTTGTGACTTACCTACAAAAAAATATTTCGTAGGCATATCGCGGGCATGGCGGGCAAGTGACAGTAAGTCTGGTCAAAGCTACACTAAAAACCTTATTCAAATTTTAATTTCGTTTAATTACGTAAAATCATCGTCCGTAAACCGACTTTACAGACAACCTATTATTTTTGTATTATTATAGAGACAAAATATTACAAATAGTACCTTTTAAGTATTTTTTGTTCTACCATCGGGACAATCCCACCCACATGCCCATCACTGTGACTCCTGTAAGCCAAGATTAACAGTGATATCCAAGAAGAAACACCGCTCTTTGATACTCGGGAGTCCCGGAGACTGCAAAACCTACTGTCTTGGACCCCGCAACAAATTTAATCAGAAGTAAAAGGAGGAGTTGGAAATAAAATGTCCACTTCCCTCCATTGCAAAGCGGGAGACAAATTTAATCAAATTTTTGTTCTACCAGTAGAACTTTTTAGTAGTATACATAGAATGGACTAAGGGACTAAGCCTAGGCGGCGTCCTAATTGGCATCGATCGTGCGATGACACCATGCGTTCTCGTCGTGCGATGAGTTTAAACAGATTTCTTCAGAAGTGCCTTAATAATAATTGCCGTCGCACGAGCACAGGCACAGGTATATTTTTACGACGAGATCGCATCACGCTATCGTACGATCGCTGCCAATTAGGACGCCGCGGCGTCATATACAGAGTGTATACGACGGTTTGACATTAAATGAAAAGGCAGGTGTTACTAGCCCATATAATGATTTCTAATTAATCACAAAAGTAATTTGACGAAAAACAAAAATTTGAAATTTTCTAACAAAATAAATAATATTTTAATAGTAACGAAGTAATACACCATTTTATTATGACAAGTTCACTGAACTGTAATGAACGGCAACGTTTATCCTTCGACGTGGACTATGACTTAAGTCAGTGACCGTTTGACGTACTTACACAGTGTTAATTTAGAATTAAAGAAATTAAAAAAATTGTCCTGTGTCTAAACTATTGAAGATATTTAGTAGATTTTTTTTTGTCTCGCTTTATAATGTCACATACTATACGTAATTGCATTTAATGTCATACCGTCGTATACACTCTGTATATAATAAAAAGTGTTAATGGCGCGCTGCTTAACACTTTTTATTTTCTTCTTCTTCTTCTTTTTTTTTGGCAACAGAGCCGACGATTGTGTCAGCTATTTCTGCTAGCGTCAAGTGTAGAATAATATTCTTGTTGATGAAATGAATGGTATATTACAATGATAAAAAATAGAAAAAATGTGGATGAAATTAAACGAGAACCATCTTCCGTGAAAACAAAAGATGGACTCGCACTTTTTATTTTATGATACCGACTATGAACAACTGTCATGGTAAGGAGTTAAAATAAAACACTGAAGTAAAGTCATTCTTTATTAAAATATTACTTAAATACTAAATGTACTTAAAGATATTATAAGGTAATTTAGAACACAAATATATAACTAATTACAAAATAACTAGAATCATAGAGCGTGTATGGAGATAATTGTTTGGATCGTATAGTTCTTATAGTCTCCGCTTACCCTGTTAATGAGAGTGTGAAGATATTTGTGAATTCATACCTAAATTAAAACACATTTATTTTGATATTTTATTTAATACCATCTGTCGAAGTGATACACAATTATTTAAATAGGTTTTAGGTCAAGTAATTGTGTGAATAAGTTCTTTCACGTTTTTATAAATTTTGTTTAACTGAATGACCTATGAACTTTAGTAAATCGATTGAATATACTATTAATCGTAAAAGTTTGTTCGTTTGTTGGTTTGAACGCGCTAATCTTTGAAACTACCAGTCATATTTGAATAATTCACTTTGTAGGCTATGTAACATCACGCTACTGGCGACGGGAGCGGCGCAGTAGGTAAAAACGCGGATAATACAAAAATTAAACTAAACTTATTTTTATTTTATTTTTTTACAGCTGTCAAAACACAAAACAAAATAAAATGTAGCATATTTTTGATCTATTTACAATCCAGGCATAATATAAGCGATGTTATGTAAGGTATCTTGTAACAAACGTTGCGGGGGCGCTATGGAAGGTAACGCGCGGCTGATGGCGAGTAACGGGGCGAGGGAACATAGCAAAGTGTCGAGGAGAACTGATACTGAACCTGATACTGCGATCTGACCCTGGGGATAGAGCGAAGTCAAGGTTAATTTAGATTGAAATTTCCTAAATATTTTTGTTATTTTCTTTTTGTCTTCTAGGATCTTTAAGGCAGTGCCAAAAACCCTGATTTAAATCATATTATGCATGTTTTATGGGCTGGCGAACAAAATGGTATAATTTATTTATTTTATTTTATTAGGTGTACAAACAGTTTACATAAATTTATGACAGTACTAGCTGCGCCCTGCGGCTTCGTTCCTGCAGCAATTGGTATGTGTTTAATTAATGTAACTCGGGTACTAGAGCGTTTTCGGGATAAAAATGAGCCTAAAACCGAATCTAAAAAACAGACACATACACACACAACATTTCGCATTTACAATATTAATAGAATCTATATATACCTCATGTTCCTTAAGCCGCTCTCCTATGATAGCAAGACTCTCTCCTAGCAAGCGCAGGTGCGCGGCCACTTCCACTGCGCTACATCCTGTCACTCGGTACATTCCTGCCGCTGACGCTGGTGTGGTCGCTGCAGGCTAAAAATTACATACCGAAACGTCATATAATAGGTCTATGACATTTTAAGTGTGTCATATGTGTATTATTCTAGATTAAGAAAAGTTTTTGTAAAATAACATTTTTCACTCTAAATTTTCCTGTTTAATATTTAAAATAAACTATGACCCGCAGGGCGTGCCATTAATCAAAGATGTTGTTTCCAGAAGTCTAAAAAAATGCAGTTTTTATATGTCATCTGCTAATAAAGAAATAAAATGTTATTATTTGTTATTTAAGTGCTGTATTATAATGTACATTGATTGATGACACGCCATGCGGGTCATAGTGTCATGTAATTATTATTTTAGTCTCACTAATAGTATTAAACAAAATTACTTATTATATTTCTTTTGTATTTAAATTTCTTCATTATTATATTTTTAATTTTTTTATAATTTATGTCTTATAAGTTAATAAAAGTTGGTTATTAAATAAAAACTTTGATATAGAAGCTGGTACTCACCACTAGCGCCTGTGGTGGCGTGGGTGGTGGCTGCGGTTTAGGAGCCGCACGGGCAGCTGGAGGACGACCAGGAGTTGATAGCGGACGAGCTGTGACATGATATCTAATATTACAACAATATTCAAGAACCTTTATTAACTAACATCCTCTTCTAAGGTCCTCTGCGACACAGAGCTGACGGTAGTCGATTCAAGCTGGTTTCAGCATAAATGGGCCGGATCTTCCAGGAAAGTAATACCCTCTCATAGAAGATCGACGTAAGAGTAGTAGTATCCATACTACTGCGTTTCATTTGGTGAGTGAGAGTGCCGGAGTCCCAATATCCCTCCCTCATTCCCTTCCCATACCCCATTCCCAGCCGCAGCAATAGTTCAGGCCACCATACCAGCAGTTTAAGACGATGGCTTTTAGTATGCCACCACTTCTGGATTCCACTGACTGCTTACCATCAGGCGGAGTGGAGTCACTAATATAAAAAAAAAGCTTTTTCCCTAATGAGAGTGATGTCTTTAAAAAAAAATTGATGACCAGTCAATATGGCCATAATTTAGGTGGCTCTATGTCCAGTGGACCTCTTTGGTTTGAAAAATGATTATGATAATTACATAATTATTAAATAACTTACTTGGATTAGATATAATCTTATTAGCTGCCTGGTTACTCTGTTCTTTCTGCAGTGCAAACCGTTTAGCTTTACGTTTCCATAGATAACGCTCGTTGTAGTTTACCTTGAACAAAAAAAATAATTTTAATCTCTAGTCCTAAACTAATATCATAAAAAAAAAAGTTTTTTTTGTTTTTTTTTTTGCAACAATTCAACTAAAAATATACACCGATTTCAAAAATTCTGTCGCCGTTAGTAATTAATAAATGAAACGGATAACATGTGTTATGTTTTATTATGTTTAACATATATTTTCAGTAATTATCAAAACTTCAATTGTTGATGTCTGACCTCGCTTTGCTTCGGTATCAAACATTTTATTCAGTCTCACAACAACGCTTACAGAAAATATCATAGCAATAGTGAGGTAATGCATCATTCTAATTTACAGAGGCATTTAAAATATTAAAATTTTAAAAATGACAGAATATATGGCTTAAAGGTGTTGAAATAGGTGATGAAAGTATGTATGAAAAATCTTCAATGTATAAACAGTGATATAACTTGACATTCACATGGGTGGAGCTGTGGGCAAAAGGTAGTATATAATAACTCACATTAGACCACATCTCTCCTAGCCGTTTAGATATAGCCGAGAAGTCCATATCAGGGTGTTTACGTAACAGTTCGTTACGGGCTTCCTTAGCCCACATCATGTACGCTGTTATGCGGGTTTTACCTGTAAGAAGATTTTGTAACTGGTATAAAAGTTGTCTTTCTGTCATTCAGCAGTTCTTGTTATTAGAAATTTTATAGCTAATTACAACAAATGCTTAATGGATAATTTTCACTGTATTTATAGTTTGTTTTTTGAGAAAAATATTAGTAAGTATATAACTGATAGCTACTGAATCTTATTTAAGTTCTTTAATAAATTGTAGTTAGTGAAGATAAATAAAAATAAAAGAAAAACTGCAGGACCTGTACAGCAATGATAATAGTGAAACAAGTCACAACTTTTGATACCAAACGGTGGAGAGGGTTATTAGTCTGTTTATGGACGATAATTTTATGTGATAATGTCTAGGCCGATCATGCCTTTCTATCGCTTGTTCCACGCTCTTGCTTGCATGCATAACGAGAATTTTTTTTGTGGTGCAGAAAAAAAAAACTCATAGAAATCTAGCATTCTTTACTACAACTTTCAATTATATTTTAACTAGTACAATAGCTTACCTTTGTCCTTTCTTTGAGCCTTTGCTCTACCAACAACTCTTCCATCCTTGACAATCAATTTCTTTTTGATATTCTTTTCCATCATGTATAAGGAGTTAGCAGGTGTCCTGGTTGAACCCTCATCTGATGCTGAACTGTCAGATTCCATGCTGAAAGGAATATTGTTTATTAGAATGAATAAATTAAAGCATAGTGGTAAGTAGCGGCTTGACTCCAATGGGGTATGTTGTATCAAGGTTACTACAAGCGTAATTTATTTTTGAGCATGTAGGTGTGTTAGTGGAGGGCTTAAGCTCCTTAGTCTCCTACTCTAAGTGCGGTACTGATGGTCGCCAGAGAAATGGTAAGCTATTTCAGTGCTAAAAAGTGTCATATCATTACATAGACTTAATATTATTAAGTTTACCTGTCAGCATTCTCTCCAGTATTTTCATAATAATCTGATTCACTGCCAGACGCCGTTGCAGCATCTTCAACTTGTCTAATCGGCGCAGGTTCTTGCGTTTGGAAGTCCATGCTTTCTTCATGCTTGAACCCTGCCGAATAAGGTTTAGCAGGCGTTTGCCGCCGAAAACGAGTCTCTATATCATCAGGAGACTCAAAGTCCATCAATTTCGAACTCTTCTTCCTAACACGGCCACTCCGTGATATGCCAGTTACTTCCAAATCTAAAAAAACAAAGACATCAGACAATTTTGGAGGGAAGCTTGTCTTATTATAAATACGTCAATTTATACACTTACCTTCTTGCATTGTGACTGATTAATGTAAAAATTGGTCAAATAATACTTCTATTAACTAAATAAAGGTTGTAATTGCTTAAACAGAAATCAATAATTTAATTTTAAGACGCAAAGAATCTGAATTGACAAGTAAAGTTAGCATTTGACAATTTTGACTGTTTTATTGTTGACAATTTGACAGTTTGTTTTAATATATTTTGAGTGAATAGATTTTAGTCTAGATAAAGCCAAAAGACGTCCAGATCAAAATAATATGGTTACTAAGCGGTAATAATACAGTTATATTTTATATATTATTACTCTATTATATTATAATTTATATATTATTTTGTTGTACTTTTGTTTGGTTTTCTACATCGTTACTAACTTTATAGGCAGTCAGTAGCAAGAAATAAAATTAAGAAAACTCAATTCTAAAAAAAAAATTACTATTTAGTTTTATCAAAACCTATAACAACAATTCTTGTCCGTTATGTCCGGATACACTCAATTTGGATTCAGGTAAAAGTACTGTGAGAAGAAGAAGTACTGTAAGTGTTGCTAAGCAAAGAGTAGCTTTTGTCCTAATACGAACATTTTTTGCTTATTAAGCATGTAGGTTTAAATGTTCAATAGTGAATACATGGCATAATATAACGTAACATAAAATAATGCGTATATCTAAATAAGTACACTATTTAGCTATTTACTTTATACAAACGATAACTGCGCTCCACGACTCGGCCCGCGCGTAAAATTTGTTTTGTTGTGTCCTTCGGGAACCAGACTGATTTACGGGATTAAAAGTAGCCTGTCTGTCTCCCGCACCAAATCTAATCTAAAATCGGTTCAGCCTAAAGGCACTGAGAAGTAACAAACACACACACGCACAAGCTTTCGCATTTATAATGTAGATAGGTTAACATTATTTAAACCTACCAATGTAGTAGTAAAATCTAAAGTTGGCTACACTGACTGACTATGACGCAATCAAGATTGACTGATTGTATTTAAATTACTCATGTTTGCCATCACTGTATTTATATAATAACAGCCTCTTTTTATGTAAACTTAAGGGTTAAGTGCGTAAGACTAGATACCAGTAAGAAAAAAATATCATTTAGTATTTAAAATAAATCACAAAAGGCTACGAAAGCCATGGATGACATCGGGTCTCCTCAAATGTTTAAAAAACAGAGACAGTTTCCATCTTAAGCTGAAGAAATCACCACAAAATGATATACTTGTTTTAACCTTTAAAAGGTACAGAAATTACTGCAGCATGCTGATTAAAAAAACGAAAAATAACTACGAGAAATTACAAATTAGTAAAGCACAAAAATTAAATAATAGTAAGAAACTTTGGCAAGCGATTAAAACCATTACATACACAACGAAACAAAAAACAGTGGCAACTGATCTTCTCTTAGCTTCAGATCCCATACGCTCTGTAAACGAAGCCAATACCTATATCGCCAACATTGGTCGTTCATTAGCTGAAAAATATTTATCACCCTTTAGCAACAGTTATAAAATTAAAAACTCTCCACACGCTAATTAGTAATCACTCATTCGTTTTAATAGAGACAGATGAAGATGAAATTGATTGGATGATACGGAACCTTAGAAGTAACTGTGCGGTTGGATCAGATAATATATCTGGATCGTTTCTCAAACGGTATAAAAATATTATAATTCCTCCTATTACTTTTATATGTAATTTGGCTTTTTATACGGGCGTATTTCCTCAGGCTCTAAAATTAGCAATCGTGCATCCTATCCACAAGAGTGGGGACAGAGATCTGCCGAGCAATTATAGGCCTATTTTGATTCTACCTACTTTATCGAAAATATTAGAAAGGCTAATGAATAACAGACTTACTAGTTACCTCGAAAATATCACATTCTAGCACCAACTCAATATGGTTTCCGTTCAGGTATCTCTACCTGTAACACTGTCTTAGATCTAACCAACGAAATTGTCTCCAGATTAGACCAAAAGCAAAAGGTTATCGAAATTTTCCTTAACATAGCAAAGGCCTTCGACACGATTTCTGTACCCATACTTGTTGATGAGCTTGAGAATATCGGTATCAGAGGTCAACAACTTATCCTGTTTAGAAGTTACCGCACTGGTAGGCGACAATGTCTCCGCATTAGTGAATGGACAAGTGAAGCACATTTTATCACCTACGGTGTGCCTCAAGGCAGCATAATCGGTCCTACCTTATTCATCATATATATGAATGATCTATGCTATCAACATTTTTCTAATGGTAATATCTTTACTTATGCCGATGACACAGCCTTGATATTTCACGGCACTACTTGGGAGTCTGCCTTTAATTTTGCACAAATTGGTTTTAATGTGGTATACAACTGGCTGACCCAAAATCTATTAACCTTGAATATAGAGAAAACTAAGTACCTATCTGACATTTTCACTGTCAGCGAGGGGCTGCTGTCCGTCATCTCCAAACTATCTATTGTATAATGGCACACTCATGCGACTTACTACCTGATACAGTTTGTAACTGCTCTACACTATAGCACTAACTGCATTAAATACTTAGGCGTTCAAATTGACAACGTTCTTTCTTTTCGTCCACATGTTGATACTATCAGTTCAAGACTTAGAAAATTAATATATATATTTTCTAACTTGCGACATGTTGCTGAACAAAAAGTGATACGACTAGTATATTTGGCGCTCTGTCAATCGCTTATTGAATACTGTATTGTCGCTTGGGGTGGATGCACCAAAACTCATCTCCTTAAACTCGAGCGAGCACAAAGGGCGCTAATGAAAGTAGGATGGAAACTACCTTTTAGACACCCTACGATTGACCTTTATGCAACCTGTTCATCAAAAACACGATATTAACGACTCATACGCGGACTCAATCTTAGCGGACAGACAGAACACTGTTAGACGGAAACACGCTATTCTCCCCCAATGACAGTCAACACTGGCCTTGCCCAACGGACTTTCCTATTCTTATACAGTTTTCTGTACAGTATCGACCAAATCCATTTTCGGACAATGTAAACAAACAGTTTTTTCAATATTTTTCTATCAAAAACTCCATAAACGATGACACATGGGTTTATACACATTCTGTTCACTATATACTTCATTTTGCAACTATTTCTACTAATGATTAATAATCAAATCTAGTTTATTTAATAAAATTACGAATTACTTTTTGCGGTCGAATTAAGACGTCAAAATGATTGACAGTTTTATTTTTTCTGTACTCTCTTTGAAAACCAATGTTGTAATTTATCAGAAGGAATAAGTTTAACCAATACATATCATAGGTACATAATATTTTGTCATTTGTCCTTGCAAGTCTGAGTTCATTTGTTTTATTGTAATATAGTATAATAAAATCGTAACATACATACAAATTCCATATAATCAATATTTCACAATTTTTTATCAGGCGGGAAAATATTCAAAAGTATCCCAGTACTCCATTTCAGTCCGTGGTCAAATAGTTGTAATTAAAGGTCAATGCTTAATTTAAATTACATTTATTTATACATTATGTAAATTGTTTATCTTATTATCTTATAGTTTATAAGTCAACGGTTACAATGAAATACAATACCATATTTAACATAAATACAAGTATTTGGAGTAATAAAAATAACAAATCAAATAGAATTAATCGATTACGCAAATAGAGTATTAGTAAACCTAATATTATTTAAAAATGTTAGAAAAAAAGAATGAGAAATTATTATTTAATTATGTATGATGAGTATGATGACATTAATTTTATTTTTATCATCCTTTTCCCCATCACTAGTAAATTCATGAAACCATAGACAATGGCAATATGGAGGATTGTTTACATTGTCCGAAATTAGATTTGGAATGGACTGTACAATAGAATAAATAAAATAATTTATATCTATCCTTTAAGTAATTATGAGTGCAAAAAACGAATTAATAAACTGGCTGTCTGGTATGAACTATGATACTACGAAAGCCTTATTCAGATAACTAAATAGACTAGTAGTCACGAATTTATAGTGTTATACATTACCTACTTTGGCTTTTTCTTATTATCAAGGTTCATTGTTATTGTGATGTGGTCATGATAAATTAATATTAAAATAAAACCTAAGCTAATTTAAATCAAAGCGAAATATTATACATAAAAAAAAACTGTCATATAATAAATTACTTATAAATTATTATTACACTTGAATTGTAAATAAATAAATTAAATGTTACTTAGGTACAATAATTACCAATATCGGTACTACCTATCCCTATCTTTTGTTTAGTAGAATTAATACCGATTAACTATATCTCGACCTGGCAAGCAACTCATAACTTGTACCACACGCAAACACACATACATCTACGCGTATGCAGACCGCGTTGACTGCGGCCGTTGATCGATAGCCACTCATAGACTCACGCGCCATAAAACCACAATACACTCACTTATCGCGCGCTACCTGCTCACATTCCTATATACTTTTTAAATACAACTATTCCACACAGACAAATAACATTCACACTTCACACTCGCTATACTTACTTTTAAATACTTTTATTTTGTAAGCACTTTTTTTATTATACACACCTTTTTAAATTTATAAGTTTATATTCAAATTTGTTATGGTATAACTTTGTACTTTAATAACTGATACATTTCTAATAAATTACTTTTTGTAGGAGGCCTAGAGATTTGTAACACGGGTCTCGAACCCAGTACAAACTCCAGCTCTCATCTTGGAATTAACTCCTTCGGATTGTATATCTGTTATATTGTTATTACAGATGTACCATTTTGAAAGAAATCCAATATGGATACTATACTCTACCTTCAGGTGATACCAGGAACAGAATAGTAAAAAAAATCCATTTGGAATTTTCAAAATATTACTGTTTTATTGTTACTTACATCCATTTTATAATAAATTAACAGCAGTATAAATATTATTTTAGAAGCTAAGTACTATAAACCATATAAAAAAAACTACCATAACTGTTTCTAAAATTTTGCACTGGCAAATCTTCGTTGAAAAAATATTGAAGTACGGGCCGATTTTATGATATTAAACTGGATTTATTTTTGTGATTTTTTGATATAGAGTTGCCAATGCAAAAAAATTTAGCACATCAAAATTTTTATATCACCATTTTGACTAATTATTCCACTTACTTCTGATTATATTCTTTTTAATCCAAGCTTAAAAAACCAAGTGCCAAACACGGGAGTCTACCACAAAATCAACTTATCCGTCCTATAACATTGCCTACTATGATTGCCATGCACATTATAATGCCTATCCCGGTCAAAATCTGGTTTGGTTCTAATAGCACTTTATTTTGCCCTTCTTGTTTTGACTGGTCAACATCCTCGAGGTCATGGTGGACAACTGAGAGTGCTTTCGCCAGTTCTGCATCGGATTTAGCACTCGATTGGGACGCTGAGACTATTGAACGACGGAGTTCACGTAAGAGGATGTCCATTGAGTGCTCGCGTTGATTAAGGTGTTCTGAAAAGAATTTGGATTTGGACTTGTTTTAAGGGTTTACGTGCCATGAGTGGTAACGTCGTAATTTTGTGTCCTATTTCGTGGTTTTCAATTTTTATTATTAAATCTCATCTATATTTTAAAAATATGTTCTGTTAACATGCTAGAATTAGGTGAAAGCTGTATAAAAAGTAAGTAACCATAATGCTTACAGTTATTTGACTATGAAAATAACGCAACTTAAGTTTTTTTTTATTTGCATAAAAATAGAACTGCAAACGCAATATCTTACTTTTTAAACAGCTTTCACCTAATTCTATCATTTTAACAGAACATATTTTAAAATATAGCTCAAATTAATAAAAATTGAAAATCACGATTGCGGCGTTGCCACTCATGACGCGTAAACGATAAACTATTGCGATAAAGAGGAATGTGACTATATGATGGATCACGCTTGGGAGCCAGATTAAGTTACAGCAATGTATAAATAAATATTTTAATTATATTTTTTTGGTGGCAAAGTTTTTTAAAATATCGATAGGCGATATCGATATATCGGTATAAAGGGCCGATATATCGATATTTTTTTTATTTTAAAGCTTGTACCAATCCAATGCAGTTTTAGTTTTTTTTCGTTGTAATTATGTAATATGTATGTTGAGGGATTACACAAAATGTTAAATTAAACATAAATATAGTTATAATTTTACTAGCTGTCCGCAGCACGGTTTTACCGGCGTTAACTTACATCTTTGGTTACTTACTGCTCGACTCTCGTCGCCAGTAGCGTGATGTTACATAGACTATACCTTCCGTCAAAAACTGGACTATCAAACGCAAAAAGAATTATTAAAATCTGACGGGTAGTTCTTTCTATTAGCGCATCCAAACAAACAATCTCTGGAGATTCATTTCGATTCTCTTGTTGCAGATTTATATTAAATAAATAAATATACTAACCAATTAAAGAAGCCTGTTTAGTGACTAGTTGGTTTATATTTTCCTGCATTGTCCGTAAACTTTGTGCTAATTGTTCCTGTCAAAGAAGATACTTTGTTATTTCACATGCTATTGTAGTAAATAATATGTTTTGAGGTAAAATCACATGGTTCTGGTTACCACTTATTTACCTGATAAGCGAACTCAGTTTTCATAGTTTCCGTAATATCCGCTCTACTTGCTGAACCCCCTCCCGCGATGGTGAACAGTACACTCGCACTGCGGGCCATTTGTTGTTCCATCATGTCGCGAAACTCTGCCATTTTGAGGTGGTTGTTTATTGTTGAACCGGCTATACCTAAAACTGTACCTGTGTAAAGTCAAGGTCAAGGTTAAATTTGAGTGGGGTCAAAGGCCAAACTTAATTTATAAAATAATATACCTTATGAGAATATGTTTCACTAAGTATATTATTTTGGGGTATTAGAAACGTGAGGTACAAATTAAATGGTCATTAATTTTTTTTATGAATTATTTGATTAACACAACCTTTTTCAATAAGATATTGGATGAGATTAAAACAGCTTCATATGAAAAAATGTTTTAAAGTGGGGTAGTTGTAAAAAACTCAAAAATCCCTTGGAGATTCAGTCGAAGAGTGTGTAGACTGCCATGCAGAGTACAGTCTCGGGATCGATTCACTGACCTGGTAAAGTGACACTAGGTTTTTTCTTTCAAGAAATTCTCAGTATATCTGAATTGTGCTCATCGCGTGTGAAATGTCGAAAAGTCGAAAAGTAAGTACGAAAAGTCGTAATATAAAATAAACTTACCGAATATAGAAGCGACAATATACCAATACTTGTTCCTCTCAGCGTGTGCCCTCTCTCTCTCATGTCCCAACTTAACCGCGGCCGACATGGTGGCGAATAATTCTCGTTCTTCACGTTCCGCGTCCGCGAATAGCGCGCGGAGTGCTCGTTCTTGAATTATAAGCTGTGTAGATAAAGAAAACATTCATTTTCTTAAGGACATAATTATTTCAGGCAACATCTCATCGTCTTTTTAGATAGGTACACTTTTCAACTAGTTCAGTAGATACGGAATACTTTTGCTAATAATAGCCTATTTTTTATATTAGACTACCAAAGTGACTCCACTTTGCTTGACCGTAAATAATCAGTGGCGGCCACCACTTCAAAAGCCATTGCGTAAACTGTTGGCATATTGGGTAACATAAGCGTGTGGGTGAGATGGGCGTGTGGGTGAGATGAGCGTGTGGGTGAGATGAGCGTGTGGGTGAGATGAGCGTGTGGGTGAGATGGGTGTGTGGGTGAGATGGGCGTGTGGGTGAGATGGGCGTGTGGGTGAGATGGGCGTGTGGGTGAAATGGGCTTGTGGGTGTGGATTGTTAAAAAATACCTTATGTTCTTCAGTGCACAGCTGCAAGTATTTATCATCCCCCTTCATAGTGTTCTGCATTTCAGAGTGGAGCTCTTTGAGGCGGGCTTCCAGGAGGGCTAGCTGGCGACCTAAGTCACGTCGCCGGTCTTGGGCTGCCATGAACTTATCCTGGTGATAAAATGTGGTATTAACGTATTAAACATTGATTATTAAAGTTACACGTTCCCGTGAGCCGAGACGACATTGAGAACTAAAGTTGTCAAAATTTTGCTATTTTTATAACAATATTTTTGATTTGTATGAGACTAACACACTAACACTTAATGAAGAAAATGTTTGCTTATGGGCACATGAAAAAGGCTTACCACATCTAAGTTTTACAAGGTTTGGTGTGGGATAAGTAACGTAAAAATGTGCTGGCATGCGAAAGGTAAATAAAACTAAATGAATAAATTTACACTTGATGGTAAGTAGTAATGATAACCTATGGGCAGAGCTGAAACATTGGTGAGAAAACAGAACTAGGCAGTCCCTGCTAGTAAAGGAAAAAGGAAAGGTCACAAAAATTGGGCCTCTCAATCGCTAGACGAAACCGATAGTACGGAAACTACTATTGCATTTAGTTTGGATATTCTGTGAAAGTATAGTACCCAGCAAGGATCTACTGCCATAAAAACATCCTTTAATTCAATCCCTACAGTCATCAAGATCCTATGGATTTTGATGACTCTAGGGATTAATGTAAATGATGTAGATGATTTTTGCTAGTATAGTAGAAATATAAAACGAACGAAGATTAAACCAAACAAATAATGTAATGATAACAATTCTTTATCTAAGATTTTATTGCAATAGTTATGTAAATATCTGATGCAATCTGTAGGCAAAGCACAGTTCATCAGTGAACTTCATATGTAAAAATGTCCACTGCAGGACTATGGCCTATCCCACAATATCAAATTTTATTTGGTGGAGTACTAATTCATTTTAATTAATTTGCATATTACTTGCCTAATAAAGAGAAGAAAACGCAAGAGCAAGAAAACAGAATTAAAACTAATTTACATAAAAAATATGAGTGTCCAAAAAATGTCAAATTGTCAATCCATCTTGAGCACAGTGGTGATCAATGCTCATACCTTTTCTGTATGAGAAGAGGTTTTTACCCTACAGAGGGTATATTAAAGGCTAGGACAAGAGTTAACCATAAGGTCTATTGAAATAAAATTGTGTAACATACATACATCTACATGCCATCGTTCCTAAAGGTTTAGGCAGAGGTGTACGTAACAATTATGTTAAGCCAGTTAAATTAGGTTCCTTGTAAAAGGGACGAGCTTGTTGCCATTTACCGGGCATAATACCAGAGTCCGGGCTATTATGGACCATTTTCTAGACTAATAACTCAAAGTTATTTGATAATTAAATTTAATGATACTTAGTCTTATGAACATCAAAGAAAAACTATAACAAGATGTCAGCGAAATTACCTACAGCCAGTAGCTGACCATGAGAATAGCTTGCCAGATTGGTAACAAATAGAGCTATAAATTAACATTAAAAATGACGCAGCAAAAATACAAAACTATAAAGAAATAATACAAATTTGTTGGTTCTATTGTGTCTCTAAAGAGGTGATATTATGTTGCAATTACGTCTTAGCTCTTACTTGTCTAGTACTATTCTTATAAGTCTACTAACCTGGGCTTCAACAACTGTATTTTGTATAGCCATGATTTCTTCGACACCCGTAAATTTCTCATACCTTGTTACTATATCTCGCACTCTCTGTCGCATAGAATCGTATTTGAGCCTTTCAGCTATGTCGTTGACTTTCACAGGAGGCAAATATTTATTGATAATTTTGTCCACTCGGTCCAGCCCACCGTTGGAAGGGATTTGTGGTAAATGCACCTTTTCCTTCAGCTTTTGTACGAGGTGCCGCAGTTTTGCCGCCATATTTACATGTTAATGTTAAAATTTATGTTGTTTTAAACTACGCAAACATATTATTGGTTGTAAAATGATATCATCCCGAATGGTTTGGGATTTTTATTACATTTTCTGACAATGATGAAAATGAAATGTTAACTTTGACATCTAAAAGTTTGATTTAAATTTGACGTTGTCAATATTGACAAAATTACATTGACATTTGTGAACATTTGACAAATAAAAAAAAGAGTGTGTGTACTCGAAGATAAACTTCTTTGGCGTATCAATCCAAAAATACCAAATAATAACACAACGCATACATACATACATATAAATAAATAACATGCTACAATAATGAAAAATAAAATATCTATCACCGTCATAAATATAATTGAATTGATATAAACGCCAATATATTTTTTCACCATCATTTTCCCCAATCGTGCCAAAAGAAGTATAACTTCAAAAATATTTAATTTAAAACCATAAAATTTTCTCTGGTTCAGTTTATATATCTAGGGCCGGCAGAATAAAGTACATAAGTCAAAAAACCTTACTTTACAGGAATTAAAAAAAACTATTTAGAATCTTACCTGTTACCAAACTTAATAATGTTTATTTGAATTATCTAAGTCTGAAACAACACCTTATTATTAAGATTAAATATTTTAATGGAAGTGCTTTAGTTTAATATTTAGATGACTTAAGTTATAAGGAACAAAATAATAGTATGAGTTAGGTGAAAATGTTCAACAAATAAAATAAATACTATAATTTTTACGGTAGGTAGTAAATCCACGCTGATTTCAGCATGAATGGGCCGGATCGTCCGGGGAAGTACTACCCTCTCATAGAAGATCGACTTAAGAGTAGTATTCGTACTACTACGTTTCGTTCGGTGAGTGAGAGCGCCGGAGGCCCAATTTCCCTCCTTTCCTCTTTCCTCACCTCCCTTATTCCTTTCCCCTAACCCCATTCCTAGCCGCCATGGTGGAGGCCACCATACCAGCAGTTTAAGACGATGGCTTTTGGTATAGTGGCCGCCACTTCTGGATTCCACTGACTGCTTATCATCAGGCGGGGTGGAGTCACTTTGGTAGGCTATAATATAAAAAAAAACAATTAATAAAAAAAATTATAACCACTCAATCTATAATTAGAATTGTTGTTCTTCCTCGGGTTCTAAGATACCTGGACCAGTATTTCGTAAAGTTTCCAGTGTGGGAAGACTTATGTAAAAGTCATGAAAATATCCGGTATTAAAGGCAACAGCGAAATTAAATCATTTTTCTCTATAGATATAGGTAATAGCTGTATAGATATTACAGGAATATGATCAGGTATACTAGAACCTCTTCTTTAGTAGTTAAATATAGAAAAAGGCGAATCTGTGTCCAGTGTGTCTTTGTAAGAAAGGATGCCAAATTCTTTTTTATAGCGTAGCCACCTTTTTTCCAGCTATTTAAATTGCCGCCCATTGGTACCTTTATTTCTTAAAGCACTTTTGAGCAGGGATGAAAAGTCATAAAAATCTGTACTTTTCTTTTCTACAACCTTAAACTTTTTGCTGCTAGACCGGATCAACTGTATTCAATCATGTGGATGAAATACTTGTTATTCCGTTTTTTTCTTTGTCTTTTCTATTATGCTATGATCGGTATCTACTTCTAAATGGCTGTGGCCAGGAATCATGAACTTATAGTCTATTATGCCGATTGTTCGATATTTTTGCAATACCCAGGTAAACATACAACTGACATGCGATTTTCTATTCCGCCCGCCGCATGTGTCTGAGTAAAAAATTACATGTTTCGTATTATCTGATAAAAAATGTTTCTAAATGCTTGTTAATACAAGATGCAATTTGGTTAGCGCCACGAGCAGCTACCGCTTCGTGCCACACAGCATACAGCTTCACCAGTCTTATTGTTGTGAAAAGTTAAATTGAACGTCCATAATTGCCGCTTGTAAAATGCTACCGAAAACTTAAAGCAGGTGTTGGCAAACACTGCTGTAAATCGAATGTGTGCACCTGTATTGTATCATCATTTTTACACAATTGTGTGTCAGCTCGTTTTATGTCATAAGCTTGCTCGGCTAGAGTTTTGTGGCTAACATGTTGTAGTTTACGATCGTTTTTAATAGATTCCTCTTGACACAACTGTATCTGCATCTTAATCTTGTCACAGATGAAACAAGTATCAACACGCGGTTTTTTAAATAAAAGTCCTAATTTGTAAAATTACTAGCTATAGATTTTGATTGAAGGTGGATTATTACGATCTTGACAAAATAAGCACCCACATTCTTTAAACAAATGTTACATTTTGATGTTCTTTATAACTTAAGTCAGACTTGTCACTTCAAACAACTTTGTACTTGTATTGTTCCTAAGAACATAAGTCCAGTTATGTTTTTTAGTTCGTTGAATTGTGTTTCAATTGCTTAAGGTTCATAAAGTACGCCACTTGAATACCCCACGAAATACTTGAGTTTGACTTATGTGCTTTAGTCAGATTGTGTGTAGAACAAAATGTACACAGATGATGTAATAAAAAATAAACCGAATATTTTGACTCATGTGCTTTAGTCTGCCGACCCTAGATATATACTTATATATATATATATATATATATATATATATTTTAAGTTTTAGCCTACCAAAGTGACTCCACCCCGCCTGATGGTAAACAGTCAATGGAATCAAGAAGTGGCGGCCACCATACCAAAAGCCGACTTAAACTGCTGGTCTCCACTATGGCGGCTGTGAATGGGGATAGGGGAAGGGAATGAGGGAGGTTAGGAAAGAGAAAAGGAGGGAAATTAGGAAAATATTTATTTTTTTACGAATTAAATTAATAGAAAATACCAGGTCAAATCACCTGGCTTAGGCATTTTCAAGTTTCATTGAGAAACTTCTAACATCTATTAAATTGTATATTAAGGTAGGGATCTAGGCCGAGAGACGTCCTTAATCAGGATACAAATTTTTGTTTATTTGATTTGTGCCTGCCTACCTACCTATTAAAGTATAAAAACCATTATGTCACTGTATGAAAGGAAATATCTGACCTACTAAAGCCGCAAATAGCTAATTTATTATCAGTCGCGTTTATTATCGCGTTACGTAAATGTAGGTACAAGGAATTTAGAATAATGAGGAAGAAAATTGATACGGGAACAAAACAGATAAATATCATATTAGATAAGTACTCTATTTTAAGGAACTATTTATCTATATAAAACAAATAACAAAAGATATGAATAAATGTTCCGCTTATTTCGTCTTAATAATATCTAAATAATGTTTCTGGAAGGTGAAGGATGGTCGTTTATATATTTAGTTACGGCCATGGCCGTATAATATGGTCCATGGTTAAGGCCATGTATCGTGGTCTCTGGTAGATAATATGGAAAGGGACCACTCTACCTCGTTCCATGTTATTAGACTAGACTAAACGCAAATAGAACCCAAAACAATGATTGTTACAATTTTTGTCTGTTTGTCTGTTTGTCTGTGCGTTTGTTCACGCTAATCTCAAAAACGGCTTATCAGATTTAAATATGGTTTTCGCTGATACATTGTGGTCAGCATCACTTAACATTAAGTGTTTGTTTCATGTCAATCGGTTTATAAATAAAAAAGTTATGTTAATTTAAATAATCACGTCATAAATGTGGTATGTATTTAGCTTAGCTTAGTTTGTTTTTAAGTTAGGTTAACACGTCTTATTTCTTTATTAAAATGTAAATACTTTATTAGTTAAAATGTAAATACAAGTTATATTTATATTTTCTGGATTTATTTATTTTTTTATTTTTTGTGATAAAAACATGTTTGTTAACACGTTTCATTACGGAATAGGTGGAATTGAAGTGAATTACGAAATAGTAGTAGTCGATTTACGCTGGTTTCAACATGAATGGGTCGGATCGACCAGGGATGTACTACCCTCTCATAGTTTTCGACGTAAGAGTAATAGTATCCATATTATTGCGTTTCGTTCGGTAAGCGCGAGAGCCGGAGGCCCAACTGATGCAGAGATGACAAACCTCGCAGCATGTGTGGGACCAGCTGAGTATCCGCGGAGTCATTGTGTGGGTGGTGTGGCTCAACCCGCCGGCCAGGGAGACCCGTATAAACGGTGGTGCCGCTGGCCGCCCGCGGCATTGTACAAGGGCTTAATTAGACCTAACCAAAAAAAAAGAGACTGCCCCACCAGGTTGCGCATAATCTCGGAGTGGTTCGTCGTGCAGGTTGGTGACCGGATAGTGGACCCGGCGACCATTTTCGAGACGGCACGGGGGCCTTTTGCGAGCAGTCCGTATCATGGAAGCCCGGAGGCCTAAGACCCTTGAGCCTTTACAGCTGCGAAGAGACATCGCCTCCTCAACGGCCGTCTTCTATCGCCTTTACCACGGAGAGTCTTCTCAACAGCTCTTTAAATTAATTCTACCCTCTCCCTTTTTATCCAGAACGACACGTGCGGGACTGAAGTGCTACCCTTTCACAGTGCAATCTAAAGGGTCTCGAACCAAACGGTTCAGCACTTTATACTTTTGTCGCTCAATTAAAGCCTGGAACTCTTTACCAGCGCATGTGTTCCCACCTAACTTTCATCCTGGGACTTTTAAGCGAGGCGTGAAGAAGCATCTCACTAAGCCGCCATAGTGAAGGCCACCATACCAGTAGTTTGGCTTTTGGAATGGTGTCCACTACTTCTGAATTCCACTGACTGCTTACCATCAGCCAGAGAAGAGGCACTTTGGCAGGCTAATATAAAAAAAAACTATAGCGTTTTTATTCCTCGGACTCCTTTCATTCCAAACAATTTCCCGTTTAGTTTTAAACGAGTTCAGTTTCCAGTGAGCCTATGTTTCGCGATGACAATTAATGAGTGTGGATCTAAATATTAACTGTTTTTCGTATGGTCAGCTTTATGTGGATTTGCCACGTGTAAGTAATCCTAGCAGCCTGTATGGCTTTGATCCGCGATGGCTATACGTCTAATATCGTAGATAGAGAAGCATTTACTGTAATAATTTTTCTTATTCACCTAAACGAAGATGTTTATAATTCAAAACAAACCAAAAGATATATCCAAAAAATGCTGCTCAAAATCACTATTCCACGCGGACGAAGTCGCGGGCACAGCTAGTATGTAATAAAATTGTATGGCTATGATTACCTACCTATTTTAATCATCTTCCGACCATCATCAACCTAGTCTTTTCAGCCGAAAGACTTAGGCCTATCGTGAGTCATTCTCATCTATTGGGTGCCCTACACCTGCCTACACCTTAATCAGATCGGTCTACCTTG